>OW386288.2:35627657-36227657 GCA_936432065.2 Rutpela maculata | reverse complement strand
TTGTCGAACTCACCTTAACTGCAACCAGATCTCTAGAACAGAAATTTGGCATTAGATCTCTTCTCTTTAAATCTCCTTGAAAATTACGTAATTACTTCATTTTTTTCATAATTTTCTCATGATTTCTTTAATTTAGTAGGACGAAAGATGGTTTGGACTCTTTTCAATATCACTAAGGTTTCTTCTTTCCTAGATACTTTAGTCTAATACTAGAATGGGTGATTTTGATAATTATGGATTTAAAGAAATTTTTGAGCATCTGTCAAAGACCGTCTTATTTTTTTATAATCGAAATACCACCTTAGGAGTTTTAAATAAATTATAAGTGTTTTATTAAATGAAATAATTGCCCAACTATATAATACTAAAAGCTAAAACCATTGATAATTAGATACCTGAACTTATAACATATTTGCTAAACATAATGTTTTTCAATATAGTTGTTGGTTACAGAAAAGAACTAATGAGAGAATGTCTTTTAGATTTAGATGCAGAATCGAATACATTTTTTATATAAGTGTTATTATGGGTTGTTAATATAATTTATTCGATATACAATTTTCATTGCGCTTTCAACATACCAAAACTTTTACTGCACTTACAAAAATATATCAAACATAAATAAGTCACTTATTTATGTTTGATCAGTTGATTCATCAAGAAGTACCTGTGAAATGGACAATATATATTAAAGATAATAAAGAAATCCTAGTTTTATGTGTAAAAATCCGCATACTTGCTTCTTTGCTATTCTATTTTAGATTCTATCATTGTTCTAAATATTTTTCTAACTTTTGACTTAAATTTTGATAAATAGATATAAAGCTAACTTCCGTGAATAGAGACTTACTCAATGTTAAAAGCATACTTTGAATATTTATCTTAGCAAATCACAAGGTTTATACCAGGGTAAATCATAGTTTTGAACCGATTTCAAAAAATTTTAAAAAGGAGATTTTCAGTTCGACCTGTATGTTTTGTTCAGGTTTATTCTACTATTACTCTGGAATAGTTTAACTTCTATGAAATCTTTTGCAAATTATAGTTTCAATAAATCAGATCTAGAGTAAAATGAGCAAAAATTGGAAACAACTTTTTTTTATCTCAGTGGCAAAATTTAAATCTCGTCGGAATTGCATTAAAATTAGTATTTATATATTTCTTGAGTAGTTGATACCGAATTTGATCAAGAGTTAAAAATTTGAAATTGATAAAATCCAAGATGGCAAGAAATTGAGAGATTTTTACAGATTTACATGAAATTATATGATACATGGAGATTTCAGGATTTTCTGATAACGAACCTGATTTAAAGCTTGAAAAATCAAAGCAAAGGATATTTTTTTTTTAGTACGTAGAAATTAAATAAGATGCCATTGAAAAAGTAATGAAAAGGGTCATGAAAAATAGAAATAAAATTTCACAGATATTTCTGATATCGACACTGAAGTCGGTGTAAAACAAACAAATACCGAAATTAAACGTATTTCTTTCCATATGAAGGTTTAATTTTTCTTTGAAAAATGTTTTACTTTTACGTTACACATAAAGAACATTTCCATAGAATCAGTATTAATACCGATCATTGCATTATTTTTTAGATTATACTATCTTTAGCTGTCATAGCTTCTGCAAAAAAGGATGAGGCAAACATCGAAAAGAGTCATAAAAAACGTGGTCTCCATCTAGGCGGCTTTGGAGAAAGTTTTGGAGGTCATGGATTGGAATTAGGTGGGCATGAATTTGGAGGTGGACACGAATTTGGAGGTGGACATGAATTCGGAGGTGGACACGGATTTGGAGGTGGTCATCATGAGCACGTCGAGACTATCACGCTTACTAAAAAAGTTCCATATCCAGTACCGCATCCAGTCCCATATCCGGTAGTTAAGCATGTGCCAGTACCATATAAGGTAAAATTAGTTATTATTTAGATGATAGATCACAAAAACCCCGTAATGTCGGAGGTCCGGCTTGGTTTTCTTTTTAGTAGTTTAATTTCGAGGATAGTGGAAGCATATCAAAAATATATAATATTTTACTAGAGGTCAAGTGGCAGCGATAAATGACGTATAAGAAGGATATTTTACTGGGTCTTATATTAGAATAAATGAAAACATTTTTCCATTTTATCCAACAGAATCTTCTTCTGTTTCTAATTCACGACGTCTTGTCAGACTTTTGCGATTCACGAAAATTATTTTAGTTGGCCTCCGCTTGCTGTGTAGCACGCCTGGTGGCATCATGCCATCCGTTGCGGTTGCCTATAAGGCACACAGACTCATTAAAGGTTTTTTCGAACCAGCTCCTTGCTGACATCAGCCCAACGCTTTGGAAGGCATCCACTTCGCCCTTTGCCATCTAGTTTTTCCTGAACTATCAACCGTTTACCGTATCAACCGTATCAACTGTCAACAGAATCATTCAGGCGGAATACATTCAACTTTATTGGATTAGTTCAGATTAGAAAAGAGCTTGCTGATTGACCTTGATCACCACGTTCCCCTGTGGATATGCTGTGGCGTTCCAGTTTGTACTTAGAGTTCCTTATCGAGCTCTGTTCTTTGTACCAGACTCCACAGGCTTGATATCGTTTAGTATAGCTATCAGCCCTCAGTTTTCCTCGCCAAGTAGTAAGAATCTCAGTTTAGCTGGATCTTCACAGTGGCATAGCACGTGGGTTGAGATTTTCTCTTTCTCTTGACAGAGTTTGCAAGTTGTATTCTCACCAGACCCATATGCCTATTAAACTGAATGTCCCATTAGAAGACCCACCATTATCCCAATGGCATTTCTATTTTAGCGTTATAGGTCTTTCGTAAATTTGGTCGACGGTACTTTAATGAACTTATTGTCACGTGAAGCTCTTCCACCATTCGAGAGATGCATTTTATAACCATTTATTAATGAATGCTCATATGCATGGCTTAGCTCCACCACAAAAGAATCGATCCTTCTAGGGCCTTAGACACACTTCTCTGGCCAGTTCGTTAGCCTCTTCATTTCCCTTATGTCCTTTGTGTCCTGGTACCCAGGACACGATTATTTGATTTTGACTTCCTAGGTCGATAAGGGCATTCAAGCAGTCCCATGCGAACTAATCTCTAATCGACCTGCTTGGAATCTGTGGCCTTTAACGCTGCTTGGCTATAGGAAAAAAATGTAATCTGGTTGACCGTTGTTTAATTATTTCCCTTACACACTACTGCAAGGCGGCCGTTTCGACCTGAAATACTGTGGCGTATTTTCCTCAACTTATCGGGATTTTAGTTTTTGATCTTAAATTTCAACTCCGACTCCCTGCTCTATCTTGGAGCCGTCCGTATACGAGACTATTTTTACCATACTGGAGGACCAGTCTTTATTATGAACTTTATATTGAACTTTGGGACAATAGTATTCGTGCGCATTCCAAAAATGTGATCTGCCTTCAGCTCTAAGTATAACTTTAGGTGCTCTGTCCAATGTTATATATACAACTAAAAACATGGCACTGTCGTTAACAGAAGCGGATGGTGAAGTTTGAAATGTTAATATAGAACAACTGTTGGTTGCTGTCGCAGCTTCCTGTGAACTACAGCCAGCGTGAAACAGAGTGATGTGACCCAACTTTATTGCACGGAAGATGCAACTTTTTTATAGGGAATATACTTAACTAAACTTTATATATTAATATTTTGAGCATAAGACGAATATCGATTTTTGGTAGGTACCCAAAATGAAGATTGGTTTCTGAACTCTTGATTTTACATTTTTCATGCTTTTTTATGTTTTATAACCGGTAAATGGCACTATTAAATGATATGCTTTAACATTCAATACTCATTCTAGACTGTTATTAAAAAATTTCCTTTTAAAGCATTAAATATACAGTTGCCAAAAACCAAATAACTATCAATTTCTTTACTATAACGCAAAACATAACACTTGTTTTTGTAATTATAGGTTCCAGTAAAAGTAGATGTACCTCGTCCTTATCCAGTACCAGTCCCTAAACCATACCCTGTTCATGTTCCAAAACCATACCCTGTTACAGTAACAAAACACGTACCATATCCAGTGAAAGTTCCAGTCAAAGTACCCTATCCAGTACCACATCCAGTTCCTGTTCCTAAACCCTATCCTGTAACTATTGCCAAACCTTATCCCGTTAAAGTACCTTACCCAGTGGTTATAGAAAAGAAAATACCCATCCACATTCCTCATCATCATCATCATGAGGAACATATTGGAGGAGGATTGGAGCTGGGAGATCACGGATTTGGAGGAGGTGGTGGTTGGTAACATAAACTTTAAAGTTTTGGCAAACGGTAAGTGTACTATGTGTATAATTTATTCTTTAAAAATATCTTTTGCCTCAAATATCTCGTAATTTAATAGTATATTATACAACGATGCTATAATGAATTATTGAGGATGGAATTGCAACCCGAGCAAGCGCAGCGAGTGAATGTTGTGACCATCCGAGATAATAATAGCCATTATAGAGAGTTGTATACTATACTTTATACACGACTAACCTGTATATAAAATATAGTGATACATATATAATGTATAAACGCATAAAAAATGTTAATTTTTAAATTATTTATTTCTTTACAACAAATTGTAAGTTAATGTTACTACAGTTAATAAATTGAACTGATGAGGGCATATTTTGTGTCATAGTATGATTAGCACTATCCAAAAGCTTTTATTTAACTTGCAATGTTTGTATGTTTGTTTAGGTCAAATCTTGCAATCAAAATTTGGACTATTTCTAATTAAGCTAGAGCTTTGAAATTTGGCACACGTGTTTAAGTCCAGTGACAATGCAATATAGTGTACCTATTATCGTTCTAAATTCAATATGGCGGACGTCCCAAGATGGCGGATCACCTTTTTCTTCTTTTTTTTGATACAGGTACCAAATGAAAGGGCTTGACGAATAAAATACTTTAATAATGTGACGTCATTCTAAATCCAATACAGCGGACGTGCAGTCAAAATTTCGACTTGTTCTAATTAAGCTAGAGCTTTGAAATCTTGCATACGTGTATAAAACCGGTGATAATGCAATATGATATATCGTTCCAAATCCAAAATGGTCGACGTCCCAAGATGGCGGATTACCTTTTTCTTCACAACCCCCTTAACACGAACATCAAATGAAAGGGTTTGACGAGTAAAATACGATAAACTATATGGCGGACGCCCCAAGATGGCGGATTATCTTTTTCTTCGCAACCACCTAGATATGAGTATCAAATGACAGGGTCTGACGAGTAAAATACGATAAACTATGTAACGTCGTCCTAAATTCAATATGGCGGACGCCCCAGGATGGCGGTTTGCCTTTTTCTTCTTCACAAATCCCTTGCGATGGGTATTAAATGAAAGGGTTTTGTCTGTCTGTTTGTCTGTAAAATAAGTAGACTAAAAAGTAAAAAATAAAATTATATAAAAAAAATATTTTTAAGAAAAAGCTTTTATTTTAAAAAACTGTGCTGAAAAGTCAAAGATATATTTTTTAAATTCATACACCTGGAAACCAAAAGATTTGGGGACCGTCAATTGAGCAAAGTAACTATGCAATAGTTCTATATGACCGTCCCCAAAGCTTTTGGTTTCCAGGTGTATGAATTTTAAAAAATTATTTTTTACTTTTTAGTACAGTTTTTTAAAATATTTTTTTATATATACAATTCTTTTCAATTGTAGTAATATTATCAGCATTAACCACTCTAGCAACTGTAGAATTGGAAGCGTTGTTTACTTGCTTTGAAATAGTTCGGCTGTTATCATTTAATTTTTATCAGATTGGCCGATGTATCCTTCAGCTACGAGTGAGGACTTCCAGCTTCCATAACGCTTCAACCCCGTAATATCGCCACCTTCATCCACGTATAGTGTAGCCGAAGATCTCCGAAAGCAATGGCCGGTGTAAAGTTCAGGATTTGGCAAATTCAAATAAGTTGCTATTTATTTCTTTAAACTTATTTTTTCCAATTCGTTGAATGGCACATTTACCTACCTACAAAGATCCATGTACTTTTTTACAATACAATTCCATAAAATTGACCAGTAATGACAAAACTTTTTACCACTTTGGTTTTCGCATTAGGTAAAGTTATTAATAATGTTGTACTTAGATCTTTTAAGTCTTCAATTTTCATTTCGTAGAGTTCATTAGAGCGTCATGCACCCAAGATTAATACGACCTTAAATAAATTAATATGTTAGATTTGAGACATTTAGTATCTGGCAATCTTACCTTATGTAAAAGATAAACTCTATCAGGTGCTTCCTTTATAAATTTATTAATTTGTTCTGGTTTCAAAGTTCTGGCCTTTTTCGCTTCATGTCCCTCAGATTTTCTTTTCAGAAAAGAACGTAGTTTTCTATACTTTTCCAAGTCTATGTCGTGTTTCATTTTCAAAACTGATTTTATCATTGAATAAAATGACCATAATGAAGATTTATATCTGTCAGCTAAGTCAGCAAAATAGGCTAATAATACATTTTCAAAAAACGAGTTAGTTTTTTTCTGAATACGCCAGTCCATAAAACTTTGGTAAGCTTTATCATAAAAACTTTTTTATTTCTGTTTTGATAAATTAGATGCTGTTGCTTCTGCTCTTTCAGTTATTTCTGGTGAAATGCATACAGGGAATAGTATCTTTTGAATCACTTTCCATTCTTTCAACAACAAAACTAACACCAACACAATTTCATAAAACCTGTTTTTATTTTGATAGTTTACGGCGCCTGTCTATTTTTTTTCATAGTTACCGGTCTCTATGGCATTTTCAATGTGCACAGATAGACAGAATAGAATAGAATAGAATAGAATAGAATAGAATAGAATAGAATAGAATAGAATAGAATAGAATAGAATAGAATAGAATAGAATAGAATAGAATAGAATAGAATAGAATAGAATAGAATAGAATAGAATAGAATAGAATAGAATAGAATAGAATAGAATAGAATAGAATAGAATAGAATAGAATAGAATAGAATACACTTTATTGCTGTAGATCTTAGAAGACATTAGCATTGTCAAAATAATTAAATATTTAAAACTTACAATAAAAATAAAATGTAAGAAACATTAAAAGTATATAAAACATTAAAAGTATACAAAAAGAATATAAAAAGAGAGCAGCAAGAGGAAACAAAAATTCATACAACTAAAATTAGCCTAAAACTAAAAAGATAAAAGAATTCGTTAAACTGTTGATTATAATATAATATAATTAACGAATAGTACAATTTTTTTTATGTAGTTAAAAAATCACTGAAAGAATAAAATGCATTTTCAAATAAATACAATTTAAGTTGTTTTTTAAATGAATTGGTATTATTTATTGATTTTAATTCTCCTGGCAGGGCATTGTAAGCCTTAATAGCGTTATAATAGGGACCTTTTTCATAAAAACTGTGGTGATGAACTGGTATTCTGAGATCTGGCCCATGTCTTGTTGTCATTACTTGATATATATCGTTATTTCTTGTAAATTCAGTTGGATTTTGTTTAACGAATAAGACTAATTTGTATATATACAGGGAAGGGATGGTAAGTATTTTCAATTCTTTAAAGAATGGTTTACAGGAATCTCTGTAAGAGGCATTCACCATACACCTAATTATCCTCTTTTGATTAATAAATATTTTCTGCCAATATAGGGAGGAACCCCAGAATATTATAGCATATTCTAAAATACTTTGCACATATGAAAAATAAAATATTCTTAGGCTGTCTATCGAAAGCTGATTTCTCATAAATCGTATTAGATAACAGGACGAATTTAATCTTGATATCAACGTATTGGTGTAAGATTCCCAATTTAACTTACTATCTAGCGTTATGCCAAGAAATATCACATTGTCTGTTTGTATAATTGAAGAACCCTTTAATTGAACATACAACGAATAATCAAGGTCAGTAGTCGGAGAAAACATTACAAAGCTAGTTTTATTTCCATTTAGGTTCAAGCCGTTCGAGTCACAATACTCAGTCATATTTGAAGATATTGTAGTAAGTTTATTTGCACAAGCCACTACGGATTCTTCAGTTGTCATGATCTTTTAAGTCGTTAGTATACAGAATAAACAATAGAGGCCCAAGTATAGATCCTTGCACTCCTTGTAATACATGAACTTTATCTGAATAAAATGTCTGTAGTATTCCATTCTTAAAAGTTGTTACAGTAGTGACTTGAAATCTATCAGTAAGGTATGACTGAAGTAGTTTGTTACACGTGCCCCGTACACCATAACAGTCTAACTTGTCTAACAAAATTGAATAATTAATGGTATCGAAGGCTCTTGACATCAAAATAGAGGCAAGCTACCTTTAAATTTAAATCAAGTGCCGTAATAATTTTCGATAATGATTGATAAATAGCCTGTTCCGTTGAGCAATGAGGCACAAATCTGAATTGACAATCTTTAATTATTTTATGTTTAGTAAAAAATGAAATCATTCTGTTATAAATGGACTTCTCAATAATCTTAGAGAAACACGGTGGAATTGATATGCCGCGGTAGTTTACAATATTTTCCTTATCACCTTTTTTATACAGGGTGTCCCATAAGTAATTGTACACAGAGCAATGACAGATTCCTTACGTCAAAATATTACGATTTAACTAAACTTACCTTGGTCCAAAAGTTGATAATAACAGAGATACAGGGTGTCAAAGTTAAATTTTTTTTTGTTTTTTTTTTTAATAATTTCTTTAAAAAGTTAAATATCTTAACAAAATTTGGTGATTGGGGGTTTTTTGAGACGAGGGATTCAAATCTGTTCATAGTTTTGCTGTTGTTTGTAGAGGGCGCCACCTACGGTAGTTTGCGTGTCGTTTATACGTCATACTTTTTTTGGCGATTTTTTAAAAAAATTTTAAAATAAAAATTCCCATTTTCCTGTCATTTTTACGTAAAAAAGGCATACCTTCTAAATGTCGCTACGAGTAACCGTTTCCAAGATATTTGGTTTTAAAGTATTCAATGCAACCAATTTAAATGATTTAGGGATGTACGATTGTTGTACCCAAATCTAGGTGGCTTGTGTCAATTACTCTTTAAATGTCATACCTAAAAATTTTGTTGTGCTAATAAATGCAATTTAACAATTGTTGTACATAAATCTAGGTGACTTGTGCCAATTAGGTATTATTGTATTGTGTTGATTGGATTTAGATAATCACTGAATTTTTAAATTTGTTTGGATTAATCATGCCTCGTCACAACAACTTTTCAAACAGTGAAATGCGAGATATGGTATGCGTCTACGCACAAGAAAATTGTTGTGGTAGACGTGCCCGCCGTACATATCTACGATTATATCCCAACAGGACCCTACCAAACCATCAAACATTTAAAAATATCTATGACAGATTAGGAGAAAGTGGCGAGTTTCGTCCCAAGAGCCACATAGGGCGTCCAAAAAGAATTACCGCCGATCAGGAGGATGAAATTTTAGTTCGAATTGCTGAAGATCCTGAACTTTCCACACGGCGATTGTCTGCAATTACTGGAGTAAGTAAATCTTCCATATTTAGAATACTTCACAAAGAAGATTTGAGACCATTTCATTTTATTCCGGTACAGAATTTGTTACCTAGGGATCTTCCCGCACGTGTAGAATTTTCACAATTTCTTCAAAATAAACAAACAATAAATCGTAATTTTATCGAAAATATTTTATTTACGGATGAAGCAACTTTCACCCGAAGAGGAGTATTTAGCTGGAGGAACTTCCATTACTGGGATGTGGAAAATCAACATACACCTAGGGAATCACATTTTCAACAAGAATTCAAAATTAATGTTTGGTGTGGAATTAGGGGAGATCAGTTATTGGGGCCATATGAATTACCACCAAACTTAAATGGTGCTTCATATCTGAACTTCTTGCAAACTGAACTTTATGATGAAATGAATACATGGCCCAGAAACATAAGACAGAATTTATGGTTTATGCAGGATGGAGCTCCACCTCACTATTCCCTTGAAGTCCGCAATTATTTAAATTTGCAGTTTCCTCATAGGTGGATTGGAAGGGGAAGTGAATTTCGATGGCCAGCTCGTAGCCCTGATTTCAATCCTATGGATTTTTACTTTTGGGGACATATGAAGACATTGGTTTATTCCCAAACAATTAATAATCGACAGGAATTATGGCAACAAATACAAAATACCGCACAGTTTATTAGAAATCAACCTGCCATATTTTTTAAAGTTAGACAATCTTTAACAAAAAGAATAAGGGAATGTATCGATGTTGGTGGAGCGCATTTTGAAAATTTATTAAAGTAATTATGCAATATTATTATGTAATAAAATTTATTTTCTTGCTGTAATGACTGATTATTCTAATTAATCAAGTACTGTGTTTTTACCTCCTTAATGGTTAATATCTCGACAATTAACCACTTTATGGGTTCTTAACAAGAGTGCATATGTTACGTATAAGACATTGGAAAATATGAATTAAGTAGTTGAAATTGATATTCGCACAGTGACGTAATATGTAATTTAGGAGGGGTGAAGGGGTTTATCAATTATGTTGTACGCCACTGGCAAAAGCGATTTAACATATTGTTTTTGTTTTAATCAAAGCCTACTTTGAAAAATCGTACATCGCTAAATCATGATTTAAATTGGTTGCATTGAATTCTTTAAAACCAAATATCTCGAAAACGGTTACTCGTAGCGACATTTAGAAAGTATGCCTTTTTTGCGTAAAAATGACAGGAAAACAGGAATTTTTATTTTAAAAAAATTTTTAAAAATCGCCAAAAAAAATATGACGTATAAACGACACGCAAACTACCGTAGGTGGCGCCCTCTACAAACAACAGCAAAACTATGAACATATTTGAATCCCTCGCCTCAAAAAACCCCAAGTCACCAAATTTTGTTAAAATATTTAAATTTTTAAAGAAATTATTTAAAAGAAAAGAAACAAAAAATTTAACTTTGACACCTTGTATCTTTGTTATTATCAACTTTTGGACTAAGGTAAGTTTGGTTAAATCGTAATATTTTGACGTAAGGAATCTGCCATTGCTCTGTGTACAATTACTTATGGGACACCCTGTATATGGGAATACTTTTATTAATTTTTAATTTACTAGGAAATGTTCCTTCTAAAAAACAACTATTTATTATATCAGAAAGTGGTTCAGAGATTTCTACGATTACTTTTTTTTATTAAATAAATGGGTATTTCGTCTAGGCCAGTTGATTTCTTATTTGGCATTGCAAGAACAATATCCTACATAATTTTCTAATTGGGACACGAAGGGGTATAATGACCAGAATTCCCTCATCATAATTTCCCGTGGGATTAGTTAGTGGCATTATACCCCAAAAATCAGCTATTTAATGTTGATATTATTTGTTAGTCGTATACAAAATACTAAACTAGTACAGAGAACTACAAATCTATCCTTATATTCCTATAGAAGTCTTTTCTTATTTAGAACATCTCGCCAATCGTTTTGTAATCCATACATTATTCTAGTTGGCCTCTGTTTGCTGTATAGCACACCCAACAGCATCACGCCATCTATCGCAGTTACCTGTTAAGCGCACAGCCCCACAGTTGCCTATCAGCCCCACCGTTGCCCTTTGGTGATGTCAATCCTGCGTTTTGGAGGGCATACTCTTCCTCCTTCGCCATGTGATTTTCCTTGAACAACTGTTCTATATTGTGTGCTCAAAAAATTAGAGGATTCGAGATAATACGATGCTGGAAAGTCATTTCTGTGGAAGATTATCTGGGGAATCGAGTTATCAATGCAATGGGCTCTCCTATACGAAACTTTTTTTAATTTCCAATAATAACAGAAATAAAGGGGGGTCAATATATAATGAATAACTCTGTACAATCACAATTTTCATATTGTTGAGCTCATCTTCACTTGCTGTAACTCATGTGGTATCATCTGTAAATCTCAAAATAGACATAAAAATCATTCTTCATTTCGACACTTCATACACATGTGCATGTCCTTTTCACACCCTGTTACATAAGAACAACAAAAACCACCACACATACTTTGCCATTTATACTTTAATTATTAACACCTTTCGATTTGTTCATAATTCTCTCACTCACTTGTAACTTAATTCAAATTGGTTCAAAGGTATTCTCTTTTAATATAATAATTTTTCAATTAACCTCAAGTCACGTTGTTTATAGATAAAATTTTAATAGCCATTATTTATTAATAATCAATTTGTTTAACATTAAAATACTTCCTAGTTTGTGAGTAAGATTCGACAAAATAATGAGTTAAAGAAAGTGTTGTAGTAATCGTTAAATTCAATATGGTATCGTCATTTATCCTATAAAATTACACAACGTTTCAAATTCAAATCTAAGAATAGATAATGTTTATTACTTAAGTATAGTTGTTAGTATTATTAAGCATCTTCATAATTTTATAACCACAGTGATTTTGGTAACGGTCCTATTTATTATAAAATTATAGCATAAAGAAATCACTTACTGTTTCTATTGCTATGAATCAGCAAAGATGCTGTTAGTAGTAGGGATAATAATATTGAATATTAATTTTTTAAAACGTAGTATGCAATAATAAGGAATAATAATGCTTACTAATAAATACTGACAATAATCATTTAATTTAATAATCATTTTATGCTTTGAAATAAAATCTTAATATGTAATTTTTAAGCTTATATGTGTTTTATGTATTAAAATTGTTTCTATTTTTTTCAGCTTCTTTGTGACCATCACCTGACACTTGTTGCGACCTCCAAAATATGTAATTTATTTGTTTCATACTTTTTTGTTATTTTGTTACTTTGTGTATAATAAAATAGATACGTTTAGCATTATGACTTATTTTTATTTTGTAACTGAATATACATGTGTCCCATTTTTCATGAAGCCACCCTCAAATCTCGCTCATCTGATATCATAATAAAGTGATTCTTTAGACTTTACCACATTTGATATTAGTCACAGTCATCCCATTCTAGAATGGAAAAAGAGGTCGATTTTTTTAGAAAAAAATTATTAAGATATTCTTAATCGGCACATTCAAAAATCCCTCTGTGCAAGATTATCAAAGGTGTTTGAGATAGGGGCCATCAAATAAACAATTTTTTCAACTAAAAATATTTTTTATCTCTAAAATGGATTCTCAAATGAAAAAAATGTATTCTTCATTTTAACCTCCCCACAATAAAATTGTGGGAGGTTACTACATTTAGTACAAAACTGAAAATTGAGAAAATGTCAAATCTTTATGTTTTGAGGTCCCAGGATCCCAAAAAAGTGGTTTTTGAAAAATGTCTGTGTGTGTGTATGTGTGTCAGCACGATAGCGGCGAAGCTACTAAACGGATTTGGATGAAACTTTGCTTAAGGGTTTCTTTAGTGCTCAAGAAGATCTGAGAAGATTTTGGTTGAAATCAGATTACGTTTAGTGCCATTTTGGCACAAAAGGTTGCTTATTTTATGATTACTTACATTTTATAATCGAACCATTGAAAAGCAGTAAAATTCCAATTTCAACTATATATCACACTTGCACCCTTTCGATTTGGTTTCCGTGAAAAAAATTAAAATGAATTCGTTATATGTGCACACATGACAGCATCCAAAAAATATTATTGGTATTATTGTTAGGGGAAAATGTATTTTGCTATGTGTCAAAAATATTTTGTGGCTGTTGATTTATAGATTATGGGCACCTGACATAACAGCTAACCTCAAAAATATATATTTCTTAAGATTTAAGAATATTACGTAGCTATTATTAAAATTTCCGCCTGGTTCCCGTATTTTCAACTAAATGTTTATGTAATGTTTATGAAGTTCTAAATACTTTATCCAAATAACATAGGATTCCTTTTGTATGTTGGAAATCTAAGCTGTAACTAGCAGTTTATTTTTATTAATCAACAAATATAGAAAAATTATTTGAGTGTCAAGTGTATCGAGATTACAAGTTTTTTCGACATTCATGAAGCCCACGGAAGGTGTGAGAGACCTTCGTGAATCGCTCACAAGCCCTACAAGTATAAGCAATCTCACCGGAACGCTTTCGGTGAGCTTTTTCCAATAATACTTTAAAAGTGACAGTGACATTATATTTTAAAAACTATTTCCGTTACTTCCGGCATGCCGCCGGAAATTTTTCCGGCAACATAACCTAAAAATAGTGCTATATAACTTAAAAACAATTTAAGACATTGATACCAACCTAAAATATTTTTTCTAAAACTGTCAAAAACCAAATTCCCCCAGAAAAACATTGGAACCAAAAATTTAGTGAAAAATCGGTCGAGGCCAGAAGATAAAACAAACTATATCAACTCATCTTAAACGATCTACCATGAACACTACCCCGGCCACATCTGGCAGCGAAGCTGTCCAACAAGAGTTATATGGTTTTTCTAAAAGATGGCCTACCACCCATTACCAACGAACGGGTTTTTTCGTTTAGTTGTGTTTCCCGTATCAATAATCAAAATTATTAAGTGCTCTTGCCTACGAACTTAGTTTTTATAGTGTTGTGTTTATTTTTATATTAATTTTAGGTCCATGTGGACGCATTATAATTTTAACCAGTTTTTAAGCCGCCTTCAGAAGACAGGAGCTACTATCCCACATTTCTTTTTTCTCCAAGCCAAACCGGACCTACCCCGTCCAGCCTCACACCCGCCTCGGCGGTGTTCACCGCGGTTGTCTGGCTGGCTCCGAGCTAGTATCCGATGAGGCATATATTTGTATTAAAACATTGAACAAAATATTAATCTTGTGCAGACTAAAATTTAACACTCAAATTCTTAGGTCCAAATCCCACCGTACGTAAGACTTTTTTCTGTTTTAATATAAAAAAAAATATTTTAACTTAATAAATATATTAAATGAGATCGTTCATATTTTTTTGTGCTCTTTTCGGCTTCAAGTAGCTGCCGATTTTTTTGTTCAGAATAATGTGTTGTACTAGTTTGAATTGATTTTACAATACTTTCATGAATCATTAATTACTTTAATGAATTATTTATTTAATGAGGCAAAAATTCTAATTCATACATATCTACCATTTCTCTAATAAATAAAGACTTAAGTAAGCCGTGAAAATAAAAGTTTTTTTTTATCTACTTATTTAACGTCGGCCTATTTCCGCTACCAGTGATTTTCACCGACGCCAGGAGACGAGCTACCCCCAACCAGGAAATTTTACCGAACCTCTTCCCTTAAGAAGAGTAGGGATCTTTTACTTGCCTAACATTTAATAGACAAGGGACCGCCTGCTTTACATCCCCTCCGAAGGATGGTATATCCACTATGCAACCCTCGTCTTGAAGTTACATAGCTTCCGCGTATATACTGATATACAAGCCGCTAGAAGGTGGGACGAGATCACTGTGTTTCCCTAGACGGGTCACCCATCTAAGTACTAACCGCGCTGCACGTTGCTTCACTTGGAGTATCGGAGATATATACACAGCGAAGACACATCTACGCTCGCCCCTAAAACAAAAGTTATTGCAAGTGTCAATTTAATTAGATAATTCTTTACGTTTCTATGTAACCACCATTATTTCGAATACATTGCTCAATCCTTCCTCTTAACTTACATACATTTGCTGTTGTTGCTACCAATTTATAGAGAATGGGAGGCTGACGGTCAGGATGCCGTAATATAAATTCAACAGCATCTTGTATATATGATCTGTCCTGATGCTTTACGCAGAGGCCTGGTCTAGTATACTGACGGGTCCAGGATGGAATCAGGAGCTGGAGAAGGAATACATGGTGTGAGGCCAAGAGAGAGTATAAGTCTCTCTCTTGGACGGCACTCCACTGTATTCCAGACAGAAATTCTGGCTATACTCGAGTGTGTACGTGAGAATGTTAAACGACGATATGTGAACCAGCAGATCTCAATCGCAACAGACAGTCAGGCGGCACTTGGGGCACTATCCTCTAACAAAGTGTCTTCCAGACTGGTTTGGGACTGCCACGAAGAGCTCAAAATTCTGGATGAGCGGAACAGAGTAAGACTACTCTGGGTGCAGGGACATACCAGCATAGAGGGCAACGAGAAAGCTGACGAACTTGCTAGAAAAGGAGCAGCAAATATATTTTATGGCCCGGAACCCGCGCTGGGTATCACAAAAGGCTAAGCCAGAAGGGTAATTAAAGACTGGGTTAAGAGTAAACACAACCACTACTGGAGAAATATTCCAGGAAATCGACATGGGAAAACATTATCTCCGACTAAATGAATGAACTGAACTTTTTCTCGAATTGTTAAACGCCGAACCGTATTTATTATTACACAATAATTTACACTTCACTCATTATCAATCATGAAACCAGCATTCTCATAAATTAACTGATTAACTTGCTTAAGTTCAACAACAAATTGACACTTGCAAAAACTTTTGGGTCTTTATTATTATTTATTTATGACGGGTGTGTACGAATTAGAATTTTTAAATAAATAATTATTTTGTTGCAAAATTAATTCAAAGTAGTACCGTTGATTGAAGGGTAAACTTTTCACTCAACGCTGGTACAATGCATTACTCTGAACAAATGAAGAATTTTTTTCATTTGAGAATCCGTTTTAAAAATACAAATTATTTTTAGTTGAAAAAATTGGTTTTTTTTGGCGGCCCCTATCTAAAACACGTTTGAACCCACCACGATGTAGTCTTGTCCAAAGGGGTTTCTAAAGGTGCTGATAAGAATATCTTACTAGTTTTTTTTAAAAATTCGCTAATACTTTTTCCATCCTGAAATCAGACTAAAATCAAATCCTCAAAACCTCTGACTAAAATCAAATCTGGTTACATCTGAAGACTCACTTTACACACTCACCAAAATTTCAAAATATTTGTATCATATCATATCAGATGATATGAGGGTGGTCCATGAAAAATGGGGCACACTGTGTAAGATAAGGAAAAGTTAATACTATAAAATTGGAGAGGAATGTATATAATATATTCCAAAACTTGTTTTGGATTAAGAAATCATATATACATATTTTTAATTATTAAAGAATACAGCTTCCAAGCAGCCTATTAAAGGGCAGGAAACATACACACGCATACATGTATATGAAATATACCATAAAAACTCAAGAGTAAAAACAAAATAAATGTAAAACAATATCATTTAAAAATAGAAGATAGAGAATAGATAGTTTACATGATGAAAAAGATACAAAAATGAAGAAAAACAAGTAAGCAATATTTTATATACTAAGATGCATCGACGATGATACAAAATACATTTTTTTATATTATTAACTACAATTAACATCAAGGTTTGATTGATACTCTAAATAATTTAGACATACTATATATAGGTGAGGTGTACGAGTGAGTTTGAAAAGATTTGCTTTAGAGGTCTATATGTCTGGTTGCATTTACAGCAGCTTTGTAACCTGATACACCGCCATGCCAGATTAAAAGAACGACATTTTTAATTATTATTTTATTTATTTAAAAACATTCAGGAAAAGAAACTCGTAATGAAGCTGACATTTAAGTCAAATCTAGCTAACAAATTAGATTATGAAGTACCTGTATGTGGATGAATGTCACCAGATTTAAAACAATAAAAAATATTCAGCATACCTCCTCTGTATTCGCTCCGAATTAAAACATGAATATCATATAATGGGTTTGAAACAATACTGAAGCATGTTCTAATTTCGGCTCCACAAAGGCGTTAAACCGAGGGGAAAATATTTATATTAATGATATAACAATGCAAAATTTTGACGGTGACACATGACTGTACGCCGATGACACCTGTATTTTTTACTTCTCTAAAGACAATTTTATTCAGGGTATGCAAAGAGACTTGAATAAATTAGAACTACGGTTAAAAAATAACAAACCCTCTTTAAACATAGATGAAAAAAATATATTATAATGACATGTAGACAAAAAAGCATACCACCAACCACATTATATTTAAACTCCAAAAAAATTGGAAAAGTCAACAATATAAAATAATTAGAAAAATAACTTCGTTTTGCAGCCTTTCAATACTTTATATAGTAAAAACTGTTTCTTGTATTACACAATTTAATATATTGCCAAACTAAGCAAAGTCATATACTACCTTACCATCCTTTAACAAATTTGTGAAAAAATTTATCTCTACTCTACCAGATGCATACAATGGTTAAATTAAATTATTCTGTAATTGATCAAAGTAGAATAAAATAATCTTTCAATCTTTTTATGTTACTTATATCTTTTTACTATTTTATTCTATGTTCAATTTCCTAATTAATTCATATTATTTATATAACCTCTGGTTGTGTGATATGTATATTACAATATAAGCCCCTGTAACGTGCTTTGTACCAATTTTAGGGTTAATAAAACGTATTATTATTCTTTTTTTTTCTATTTATTTAACGTCGGCCTATTTCCGCTACCAGGGCCTATCACAGACGGCAGGAGACGAGCTACCTCCAAACTGGAAATTTTGCCGAACCTCTTCCCTTAAGAAGAGTAGGGATCTTTTACTTGCCTAACATTTAATAGACAAGGGACCGCCTGGTTTACATCCCCTCCGAAGGATGGTATATCCACTACGTAATCCTCGTCTGAAATTACGTATCTTCCGCGTGTACACTGATATACAAGCCGCTAGAAGGTGGGGCGAGAACGCTGTATTTCCCAAGATGGGTCACCCATCCAAGTACTAACCGCGCTCGATGTTGCTTCAACGGAATATCCACTGACATTATTATTATTATTAAAGTTTGGAAATGTAATTAAAATGCTTTAAATTTCTCCTAATATGAAAAAACTAGATTTTTGTAGATATCAGTAGTAATGTTATTTATATGGGCAAGAAAGATTAATTTTGAGTTAAAAAATGACTCTCTAAATTAGCAATATCTATTACCCGTTTCATTTTATATAAAAAATATATGGGATTATTTCTTTGGCAAAAGTCAAAGTATTAAATGTTGATATACTTAATGGTAATTTATTAGATTAACACTATAAAACAATTTTTGAGAGGGTCATATCCCTGCAAATATCGTTGATAAATATAACACATAGCAGTCGCCCCAGAACAGAACCCTGTGAAACACCCGATGTTGTTAACGTATCACAGATAAACAGCCACAATATTCCACATTTAATTTTCTTTAACTTTCATTAAATTTTGAACATTGGATATTGTATAAGGGCATCAGATACTTGAGGCATACTCTGATCTTTGTGATCACAAAAAATAGTTTCAATAAAGTTTGTTATTAAGAATCATCTAAAATAATCCGAAGTTGATACCAGCGTCGATGTGGTAATTAAATGGGATTTCTGATCAAACGTTGCACTTTAATATCGACAGGTATAGTTATCTACAATGGTATTGAGCACATAAAAAAGAACCGACCATAAAAATATCAAAGTCGGCGCCATTATATGCTCAGAATAGTATTATTGAGTCGTACTACAAATGCTTTTTCGTGAATTGTTGCTTGAACGAGCACAAAATACTTCAAATTTTCACATAAAATTCTGTTTACTGAAGGGACCACATTCACACGACAAGGCAGGTTCAGTTTTCTGAATATGCATTTCCGAACTGAGGAAAATGCTAATGCAACAGTACAAATCCATTTTCAACATACTTTCGAAATAAATGTGTGGGCAGCAACTCAAGAAAATCAGTTACCTAGTTGGATACCATATTTTGCCGGAAAAACTCTTAAATGCATATATTTTTTTTAAGATAGAACATACATGAAACATTCTTAAATGGCTAAAAGCATACAGGAAAAATACTAAAAAAAATCGAAATTAAAAAGCAAAATTTTTTCGAAATAAACAATGATTGTAGCAAAAAACGATAAAAAATTTTCATTTTTGTTAAAACAATGTGCTGCGCCATACTTTTCACATATAATGCTTATAAATTTCTTGCAGTTGGCAATTTGCATCTGATCTTTTTTTCAATAAGAATGGGCCTGTGACCCATCTGGTCGGTGCGTATGACTTGTGAAGAAGTAGGCTGGGCTGAACCTCCAGATTTTTTATCTTGAATCTGTTGTTCAATGCTGCTTGATCTATCACGTTTCTTGTTTACTCCAACATTGCATAAGCAGTTCGCAACTTCGCTAAATTTTGATTGGGGTAAAATTTTGATTTGAAGACCTAAGTGGATAAAGGTGTTATGTCGCATTTTAAAAAAAATTACTTTATGCAATTTTTGAACACCCCCGATATAGGTTTAACACCCAATAAACGGTGAATTCTAAATTTGTAATATTTTATAGAAACTTTTTAATTATAAAGGCGCCATGTCATACATACAACCAGTAATTTTAGTGGATGTACACAGTTTTGGACAGAAAAATCTAGTTTCATAACAGCTTGATATTGTTCTTTAATATTAGTGTAAACAAAAGAACATAACCCAAAATTATCTATTTTATGAGGTATTATTTATTTGAATCGAAGACAAAATAAATAAGTTCCAACTCAAAACCGTTTTATTTAATTTACTCAAAACTTTAAAAGTGTGACATAACACCTTTATCCACTTAGGTCTTCATTTATTTGTCTTCTGTATTGTAGACTCGTTTATATAACAGCCATGCATTGACCATTATCATATCAAGTAGGTGGTAGAAGAGGCGCAAATATCATTTCCGGCTTTCATTTTTAATTTTATATTGTTGCTGTCCATAAGGCCAACTCCACCCATATGTCTGTTATATTCCTGAATAACAAAAGGACAATCTATATCTATAACCTTTTTTTGTTTCTTATCAAACAGTTTACAGATGTAACTGGAATTTTTTCAGCAAATATTGATTGTAAAATCAATGTCGATATCTCGACTCCATCAACTATCCCATCAGTTCCACCACGTGCTGCTTGTTTCAGATCTTCTCAGTTGACAATAGACGGTCAAGTATTCTGTCTCGTCTGATGGTCCCTAGAGTGTATATACATCGTTTAGCAAGGTATACTGCAAGAGACAAAGATGTGTAATAATTGTCGAAATATTCTATAGTTTTGCATTGTGGGTATTATTCTTGACACGTGTGCAACAACGTTGGCTGACGGACGAAGATCCAGTTTACTATGTAGTCTCTGATGCAAATCTTCTTGTCCTGAACATATTTCAAAGCGGTATGCGGAGCCTGACATACCCGCGGGAACAAATAATTTGAAACCCCGTTTATGGAGCTTTCTTGGCATGTATTGCTTCATAAAATATTTAACTTTAGTAGAGCACATCTGCTCATCAATCCAATTATGTCCCCAAAGGCAACACTAGATTATTTTTCGTTCAGATGGTCTCTAAGCAACCTATCGTGATCTGCGTGATCTCGTAGAAGATGTTTGGAGTAGTCATCGATACGAGGAATTTTTTCAAAGATATTTACAGGCATAGTGTTCCGGACATGAGGAAAATACAAATCGTCGCTCCAGTATAATCGTATGTTTAACATTTTCGTTAAAGACATAATAACAAATCCCAATAAAGTTTCATATGTCTCTGGTGGTGAATTTTGTAGGTATGCTTGGGTCCTCCTGAGTAGCAATTAAATTTGTTTTTGATGCGATTTGCTCAATCAGCTCATCGGTGAAAAAGTAATTAAATAAGCTGATGGTGTATCTAAATTCATAATATCAGCAGGAAGCTCTGTCCGTCCATGAGAGGCCAGTTGTTCTTCATTTAGATTGATACTCATTCCATTTTACTTTATCATTCTCCTGTTTAGCTTTACCATTTTTGTTTGTAGCTTTTTTAGATTTGGAATTAGGTACCAATTTTTGCGTTGCCGTTGAGTTTGTAGTCCGATCAATATTCTCGACAGCTTCAGTTTCAATTTCATCTTCTGCTTTATCTACGTCATCACTTGACAAATAGGCAGGATCGGCTATGCTATCAGTGTCAAGAAAGTCTAAACCATCTTCACTCTTTGACAGATTGTCTGAAATCAGATCTAAATACTCAACAGAGAGAAATTTTAGGTTACTTATGCTGTAATAAATATGGAGACCTTAGTGTATATTGTTGCAAATCTTCTATATCCATTATTTTGGCAGAATAAAGCAGTAACTGTTATATTTCACCAGTATTATGACTCTGTATAATAGTCGGATGTATTTCTTTCATAAATTAGGCAAAAATTACTTCACAACGAACTATTGCTTATTGTCCACAACATAATCTCTAATAGTCAGTCAATTACTAAACAATTTAAAGAAACCGAGTCTAAATTGCCACCTAGTGTTTTCCAGTATGATAGAGATCTGCTGCTACATCATGCACGGTCAATATAAGGATACAGGATTTGTAGTTTTTAAAATAACGGAGAGTTGCAAATTTGCTACTTAATGCATTTAAGCTTTAAATAGTGATAAGTACTGTGATTTTTTGAAATACTTTTCATGAATTATTAAAATATTAGAATATGTAAAGGATGGTGAAGCAACCACTATCCTTATAGATGGATTACTCGAGGTGCAAGTGCACCGATTAAGTGACCTGCTCGGTCTCCTGACCTTACTCGTCTTGATGTCACTGTGTAGAGTTATAATTCTCAAATTGACTCCATAAAACAGTTAAAAGAAAAAATCAATCACGAGTTTACGATGCTGCAGAAGGAAAAAGGAAAAAAATATTTAGATCGTCCATTAGGCAAAATGGAACGCATTTTCAAAAATTTTCGTAACTGATAATTAGAAATTTTCTATGTTATACTCTTCTCAAAAACAAAGACAGTATTTGCTAGGTATTTTTTTGAATCCGTAAATATTGCTAATAGAGAAAACTTGTACATGTCCTTGTGTTAGTCAGTGAATTTTGAATAACTTGCCCGTTCATCTTATTTGTCCGTCTATCTATCCTTCCGTCCATCCATTACGTTTTTTGTAAGCTTGATAACTTTGGAAGAAGATATTCGGTTACATTGAAATTGGACAGCAAGTTACTATTTATTAGAGAAAGAATCTTATTGTTATGAAAATTTTAATGATAAAATGTATAAGTAAATGTTTGCGAACTTACAACAATATTCTGCAAAAATACAAATAATTCATGATATACTGGCGAACGTCTTGCAGACTAAACTGCCATCATCGGGGATAACTAAAATTACAAATATAGTGATTATATAAAAAAGATTATTTAAAATATACAATGTTCAAAAATTATAAAAATTTTAATACATCAGCGAAGAGCGTAAGGTTTACATCTAGTTTATACATTATAGATTGCAAAAAGGCTCAATCAAGTTTAACATCCTTAAATCAAATATAAAATAAAAAGTTGGATAACTGACAATTAGATTTATGATAAAAAAAATATGATAAATTGACTAGTTTCCAACTGCATACAACATTATTTCTTCACATCCGAAACATTACAACACTCAAGTATGGTTATTAATGCAACATTCAGTGCGCAGTTGCATATAATTAAGATTTCGTGTTAATTATGATATACGAATTAACACATAAACTGATATAAATGCATTTGTAAAAACGAGCCTACAGTTCCGGCAACATTAACAATTTACGAGTCTTCTATTGACATAAAAAATGCATAGTTTCTTACTTGCTATGCCATCAGAGTCTTAAGTTGAAGAACGTATTTTCTGGTACGCATTACTGTTGCATTTTACCTATGATATGGTAATTTAATGTTAAATAACATCAGTAGAAAATTGCATTAATAACTAGTCGCTATTCACCTGTAACACATGAATAGATATACACATGAAAATTAAAATTCATTAAATAGTTGAAAAGAAAGTTAACAAATTACAAGTAACGTTTTTAAATTCATCAGTAATCGATTTTTCTAGTAGGAGATTATAATTCCATTAAATGAAGATAATCCAGTATTAAGAATATTTAATAAGCACTGAATAGTATAGGTATAGTTATAGTTCGGTGCGTGAAAATACTGTCATGCTGATTTTATTATTATATTACATAACATAATAGTTATTTATGTACCGAGGGTCGTAAGTGCACTTTTTTTGGTCGAGAATACAGTTTGTAATCCGAGGCTCGTAGGGCCGAGGTTTACAAGTATTCGAGACCAAAAAATCGCACTGTACAACCCGCGGTATATATTATATGGGAAATAGAAAAGTGCATCTGTGGCATAAGGATACATAGAACAGAGCATTGTTTCTAAGAGCAGAGTGTCTACTATGATAGTAGATTCATTTACGGCATCAGATAAATTTCCAGGTGAATCATCTTTAGAAGCATGCCAAAGTACTAATGGTTAAGTTTTCTCTTCAAAAATTTCGGATCACATAATTTTTCAGGAAAGTTTAAAAATTGTACTTTTAATTTGCTTAAAGATTGTTAAAGAATATTTTGTTATTTCTATAACATTTGATTCTTTGTTTCTCATATAACAGGGCCTTATGGCCATAACACTCGCTCATTATGCCCGTGGTAATTATGAGCGTCTTTATGGTAACCGTGTCCATGGCACAATAAACAAATAATATGCAGGTGAAAAATAAAGATATTTATGGAAAATAATATTTTAACTGTAGTTAGTGTATGTTTATGAAGTAGTTCTTTTTATTCATCAAAATAGACATCTTTTTAACAATAATGAGACTATCCACAATTATAATACAAGAAATAAAAAACACCTTGTACCTGAACCAACCAAATATACTTTTATAAACAGAAATATTCAGAATAATATTATGAGAATCTGGAAATCATTACAAAACATTAAAAAATCTTCCCATATACCAACTAAAAAAAAAAATCAGAACATATCTCTTAAATAAAGCATTCTATACTACTGAAGAATTATTCAATGATCATTGTGATATATTGTATATTATATCGTCCCTCGAAACACGTAGTGGCGTATCTCAAAAAAATGCAAAATTGAGATATTCCACTTACTGACTAAACTTTACATTCTCCATCGATATTACGTATAAGCATAACCCAAAACAGCATTATTTTACGAGTATTTCCTATTACTTGCTTGACGTATCTCAATTGTAATGAATTTTGTTCATCACGAATAGACGTATGTCGACTTATGCAACATGTATTTATAAAGTCCTCCTGGCCTACGATAATAATAATGTCCAGTTTGTCTCACTATACAGTGACGGGTGTCGTGGGCAAAATAAAACCTATATATGGTAGCTATGCTATTGTTAATGGTAGTGCAAAGCAAAAATATCGAAGCCATAACTTACTTGCGTTACTTCGAGTCTTACCATAGTCAAAATGAGGGCGATTCTATACATAGCTGTATATCTAACGCCGTATCACATGCTGGAGACCTTTTTTGTGCCCTCACATCTGCATACTGTTTTCAAATTGGCCAGGCGTCAAAATCCATACGATGTCAATCCCTTAAAATTCAATGATTTTTACGATTTCAAAAAATTGTCCCAAGATTTGCGGATCTTACAAAGCAGAGAGGATGCTGTTAAATGGAATGAAATAACGGAGATCAAAGTATGTAAGCTGAATCCAGATACAATATTTTTTAAGACTAGTCATCGTCAAGAACATTATAGATCAATAAAACTGAAGAGGCAAAAGGTAAATTTAGAGACAGTTGCGCTGCATTGTCTGAATCCAGAACCAAACAAGATAACAAAAAAAAGTATAAGGACCTGTCAAGGAAAACCCCTAGTTATCAAACTAACCGAACACAAATTTTTTTATGAATCTCTTCCACATCATTAGTTATTTTTGGAATAGACTTCCTTTTAATCTATTTTTTATTGATTTTCAATATTCAGTAATTTTGTTTGATTTCTATTGTGCAATTTAAGTTATGTTTTTACAAATAAACATTTTTATTCGATTCAGAACATTTTTTTTGTACTTAATTGAAAATTATCCACATGACGTAAGTGGTCTTTTGTATCCTAAAATGAAAAAACACAAATTTCACAAGCTGGCGTAACTCATTTAACACAACTTTTTTCATAATCTGAGAGGCAGCCGCCTTGCAATCATTAGCTTACATCAATTGATTATGCCACAAGTATTTGTCTACAAAGGAAAAATTACACTAATTGCTCTAGCTATTACCCTAAAAGACTTGCAAGCTCACTCTAAAACTTTAAATGCTTCTCCTGAAAAATCAGAAAAACTGAGATAAGCCACTACGTGTTTCGAGGGACGATATGTACTAAATCCACGAAATCACAAAAACTAAGATATAAACACTAATTTTAAATTTTATCCATTTGTAAAATATTTATTCATATTTCACCTTTACCCCCGAGGTGTCCGGATTTTACGCCACTTGATTTATTCATATGGGGCCATCTCAAGGAAATGGTTTATAAAACTCCACTGCAAAATAGGGAAGACTTAAAAATGAGAGTTAGGTTAGCAATAAATTAGTTTACTGAATTGCAGTTAGAAAATGTGCTTAGAGGTACTGGTTACAAGAATTCGACGCCGCAGGGAAAATAATGGCCAGCATTTTGAGATTCTTCGAAAACAATTTTATTTAAAAGCAAGCAAAATCAGACATAATGAATTGTATTGGGTAAAAGTGAAAGATGAATAAATATTTTACAAATGGGTCCAATTTAGAATTAGTGTTTCTATCTTAGTTTTTATGATCTCGGGGATTTAGTCTAGAGATTTTTATTTAATATAAAAATTCTACAAAGTCTCTTCGGCTACTGATTAGAACAAAACAAATATGAAACACAAAATAGTGTACCAGGGTTCTTTTGATATCGCAGCACGTTAAGCATTAATTACCGCCACATTTCATTCCATAGCCAACTTGACTTAGTGCAATAAAATGGTTTTCAGCAGCCATTTTAAAAACGAATGTCATCTTGGTATACATAGTTGAAAAGAGAAATTTAAGTAGAATCAGACAGGAAAAAATATATATAGGGTACCATTTAAAATAACGAAGTAGATGTCACTTCCGGTGAAACCGGAAGTGGAAACATTTTCTTGTTTGTACCAAAAAAGGACAATCACGCACTATATAAGTCTACCAAAATTCAAAATAATATATTTTTAAATAAACATGGTACGGGGTGTTACATGTCTCCTGTGTCACCCGGTATATTAATTTTAATTTCTAATCTTTATGACTTCAATATTAGCCCAGTCAATGAAGGTATCTACCTACAAAAATTTGCAAGCTGAATATATATATATATATATATATATATATATATATATTTAATAAGTTCGTGAAAGTGTACCTACATTTCGCTCGGATGCAGAACATAAAAAAAAGTAAAAAAAAAAATTTTTTTCATGCATTTTTTCAAAATTTTGAAATTTAGTCAAGCGAGAAAAAAATTAAAAATATAGATGGATAGATCACGTATTTATGAACAAAGAATATCCTAACAAAATTTATCGCTAAAGCCACAATATTCCTGGAAAAAAATAGTCAAGTGTAACGTTATAACTCGGAGCGAGATACATGCGTGCACGCGCTTGAATACGCATGGCTGTGACTCCGACGCACTGACTTACATGTCACTAAATCAGAATTTGTTCAATCTATACGAGTGTTGCTTCATTTGAAAGATGCAAATTGTAGCTTTCTGATGCTTTTTTGTTTTAAACAATACAAGCAAAGGATGGATGGGAAAAAATAAAAGCCCTTCAAAAAAATTATTTGTTGAAATTAACTGTTGAAAAGTATGTACACATGATTATTATGGTTTATTAAGTTGTAGTAACGTGGATTCAAAAAAAGTACATCTCAAATCATTTTAATTTCGCTTGCTTGATGATTTTCTTGATAAGATATATATATTGGAAGCTGTAACATACCGAGAAATTGACCCATTGGAAAAAATAAAATTTCACTATTTCGAAAAAAATGCATACTTTTCGAATGTTCAAACACAAATTCGGTTACTTGTATGCATTTTTTCGAAAATATGATTAATCAGATCATGATAAGAAATTGCGATTTTCGCGATCTTATCCTTATAACTATGAAAATATCTTTGATTATTTTGAATATAAATTCTGGAGCTTTTTCAATACATTAACAAATGTATAAGGAATCCATTGGATATAGCTAAAATATGAATAGGTGAACCTGTAATAAATATAATACAGTAAAGGCTATGTGTGGTGTCTGTGTATACGTTCATAATTATATATTTTCCCTCCAGACTCACTATTTATCCTCCTATTCACTAAGAAAAATGTGTAATCAGAAAGAGGATAAAGGTTTATTTTACTCGTTAGAACTGCTAAGAATTTTTGGAAATTCCGTAGTATGCATTTAACCGTGCGCTTGGCCGCGCATTGACAAAGTAACTTCACTATTTTTTTTTTTTTTTTTCAGGAATACCGTACCTTTAGCGATAATTTTTATTAGGACATTTTTTATTCAGAAACACGTGGTCTATCTACCTGTATTTTTTGTTTTTTTCTACCCTGACTTAATTTAAAAATTTTGAAAAAGTGGAAGAAGAAAAATTTTTTTCACTTTTTTTATGTTCTGCATCCGAGCTTAATGTAAACTTTTCAGGATATTATTCTATACACTTTCACGAACTCATTAAAAAAAAATCATTCAGTTTGCAAGTTTTTGTGGGATTCACTATAAAATGGTCTCTGTCGTCTGGGCTATATTATATGACATAGTTTGTAAAGCACCACCCTAATAGGGTGGTATACTGGAACAAATAAATCTTATCTATCTTACATATTTATCGATTTTACGAAGAAAATAATTTGCACCGTTGCTTCTCTAGTAAAATAGAAACGAAAAAATACTATGTATCGATCTATTTCATAACAATATGAATTTTCAAATTAGAATACCAGACAGAGAAGACTGGAAAAATAATCCCCCAATATCAGCACAAACCGTTTGATAAATAGACGACTCCTACACAGAACAGGGAGACGGAGCTGGAATTTACGGGATACGATCAAAAACGAAAATTCCGATAAGTCTTAAAAGATACGATCCAGTATTTCAGACAGAAGTGGCTGCAATACAGCGGTGTTGAAAGAAAACAATATAGCAAAGAACTGCCACTTATTTCCATAGCCGAACAGTGCTAAAGGCGATCAGTTCCAAGCAGGTCGATTCCAAACTAATATGCCTTTTATAGACTTGGGAAGTTAAAATAAAGTTACCATATAATAATAAGACTCTGTGTTGTGGTCTCATACACCTTCAGGACATTTAATTTTGATCAGCCTAGTAATTATTGAAATAGTCAAAATGACGCATCAATATTTGAGACACTACGTATATATCCTCTATTAGACCATTAATTTATTGCACAACATCTCATTAATTTTTATTCATAAAATAGTTTATTACTTGAAGTTGACTTCTTGATTTTATTAGATTATAAACACATTACATGGTGTAATAAAGTTTATTACTATTACATCAAAAATATGTTACTGGTATGTAAATGAATTCGATGACCAATGATTAGTAAGCACCATGTACTCGTTTATTTCTTTATTCCTTTATTTAACGTCGGCCTATTAGCGCGACTAATGACAACCACCGAAGCCCGGAGATGAACTACCCTCAAGCTGTTGTTTCTTCGGACCTCGAAAGAGGAGTAGGATTTTTTACTTGCCTAGATATAACAAATGACATAACAAATGACCGACTGCTTTACATTCTGTCAGAAGGATGATATATCCACTATGAAATTTTCGGCTTTAATTGCACAGCTTCTGCATATACGCTGATATATGTCTCAGAAGGAGCGAGATCGCTGTATTCCCCTGGAGGTCATCTATCAAGTACTAACTGCGATTAGCTTTAATTAACGTTTTGTATCGAGCTACGAATATAATCAAGGCAAATCTCCGTCCTCCCTGAGTACACGTTTATTTAAAGATGAAACATGATAATATTTTTTCTTGAATTTGTAAAAGAATTGGACAGTTGACTTAATGCAACATATTTTGTTTCTAGACTATAAAAATGAGTAGAAACCACAGCAACTGTAAATATAGATCGATATTTTTGACATGTTTATAAACATTGCCCATTAAGCCCAGAAAGAAATTCCAAGTCATGAAATATTAAACAAGGAATGAGAACTACAAGTAATCTATGTATGTCCCACAAAACAAAATTATGTTGTGTGTATATACGGTGCATATCCATTTTGTGAATATGTATATTCACATATGAATCACGTATACCTAAAATACATGAAATGGATATGAAATTAAAATTAATTTAATATACGTTTGTCGTCGACTTTCATGTCTATTTCATATCCAATAAATATCCATCAACACATGCAATGTACTTTCACTGGACTTGGAACGTATATCATAGACATAATCATATTTTTTATGGCTACACATTACATATTCTATATATGAAATAAATAAATATATATATATATATATATATATAATATCTAATGGATATGAAATTAACACTCACTTTTGTAGTCTAATTTCATATCAAACGAAAGCACCTACATAGATATAGATTATATTTTAATTTCAGTCGTCGACCTAATCAAAATAGTTTACTACAACAAGAAAGACGATAATTGCATGTAACTACTGATTTTGAACTGTTGGCTATGGCCAGTACCATCAGAGCAGATTGCACAAAAGATTTTGTCTGATATCACAGATGAGGATTTTATATCATAGCAAAATTTTTGGGTGCGGGAATACTCATAGATCAGTGGTAAGACTTAGTCAGCGACTTAGAAGCAAATCCATGTATCGATATTGTTACTTGTTTACACCCCGTTTGTATAACCTGTATCGTGGATACGGAAATTATAACACCAGGGTAACGCTAAACCCTAGTTTATTAACTTACGTATTAACTACAATAATTAATTACTTCAGTAATATAACACTCACTAATATAATTCAATAATTCACTCACTTGATCTCTCTGCACTTGCTATCTCAACTGAACTGTACTAAAACTGAATTCACTGAACTGTACTATCTGACCATCTGAACTGTACTAATTTGTCCTCCCTCGGCTTTTTTGTTCCTTTATATAGTCCTAGGTAGTTCGTTCTGGAGTATTCTACTTCTCTCTAGAAGGTTCTAGTAGATGTTAGCACTGTGCGCCATCTCGGAGATGATTGCCAAACTAACAAACTTAATTATTCTCTGTTACTTCTACATGGAACTTTTAGGAAACTCAAATAGATGCCTCTGGGGGTAAAAACATGTAACAATATCTATTGCAAACTTGGAAATATATGAACTCCAATCTGCAATATATGAACGAATCATATCGCAACGCATGCGTACCTAATGATACTACTATATTCACATGTGAGTAATGTAAAAGACAGGCCCACCTAGGTGGGCTACAAATGATCAAAATATTAAATAAACGTGTAAGCTAAATGTACAATTTGGTTAAAAATAACGTCTATAATATATTCTGAAGATACAATATAAATATAAATCATAGAAAATACATGAATTTTACATCATCAAATTTTCTCGTTTTACATCATCAAATGTTCTAGTTTAAAAAAATGAGATGCCTACTATTTTTTAAATGTAATATAAAATAATAGATACCTTAACCGACATATTATGTATATTGTTTTATGTATATACTTTCAACAATATACATGGTATATGTTACTAATGAATATACATTTTACATGATATGTACATGTGAAAATACATATTTATATCCAACATCTTAAATTATATTCTGTGGATATATCCACGAAGGCGAATTTTTAACAAATGAATTTATTGGAGTTTAATCTAACCCTTTTCTACAAAGGTAATGGAGGTATTTTTGGCATCTATTTGAGTTTCCTAAAAGTTCCATGTAGAAGTAACAGAGAATAATTAAGTTTGTTAGTTTGGCAATCATCTCCGAGATGGCGCACAGTGCTAACATCTACTAGAACCTTCTAGAGAGAAGTAGAATACTCCAGAACGAACTACCTAGGACTATATAAAGGAACAAAAAAGCCGAGGGAGGACAAATTAGTACAGTTCAGATGGTCAGATAGTACAGTTCAGTGAATTCAGTTTTAGTACAGTTCAGTTGAGATAGCAAGTGCAGAGAGATCAAGTGAGTGAATTATTGAATTATATTAGTGAGTGTTATATTACTGAAGTAATTAATTATTGTAGTTAATACGTAAGTTAATAAACTAGGGTTTAGCGTTACCCTGGTGTTATAATTTCCGTATCCACGATACAGGTTATACAAACGGGGTGTAAACAAGTAACAATATCGATACATGGATTTGCTTCTAAGTCGCTGACTAAGTCTTACCACTGATCTATGAGTATTCCCGCACCCAAAAATTTTGCTATGATATAAATTCCTCATCTGTGATATCAGACAAAATCTTTTGTGCAATCTGCTCTGATGGTACTGGCCATAGCCAACAGTTCAAAATCAGTAGTTACATGCAATTATCGTCTTTCTTGTTGTAGTAAACTATTTTGATTAGGTCGACGACTGAAATTAAAATATAATCTATATCTATGTAGGTGCTTTCGTTTGATATGAAATTAGACTACAAAAGTGAGTGTTAATTTCATATCCATTAGATATTATATATATATATATATATATATATATATATATATATATATATATATATATATATATATATATATATATATATATATATATATATATATATATATATATATATATATATATATATATATATATATATATATATATATATATATATATATATATATTTATTTATTTCATATATAGAATATGTAATGTGTAGCCATAAAAAATATGATTATGTCTATGATATACGTTCCAAGTCCAGTGAAAGTACATTGCATGTGTTGATGGATATTTATTGGATATGAAATAGACATGAAAGTCGACGACAAACGTATATTAAATTAATTTTAATTTCATATCCATTTCATGTATTTTAGGTATACGTGATTCATATGTGAATATACATATTCACAAAATGGATATGCACCGTATATACACACAACATAATTTTGTTTTGTGGGACATACATAGATTACTTGTAGTTCTCATTCCTTGTTTAATATTTCATGACTTGGAATTTCTTTCTGGGCTTAATGGGCAATGTTTATAAACATGTCAAAAATATCGATCTATATTTACAGTTGCTGTGGTTTCTACTCATTTTTATAGTCTAGAAACAAAATATGTTGCATTAAGTCAACTGTCCAATTCTTTTACAAATTCAAGAAAAAATATTATCATGTTTCATCTTTAAATAAACGTGTACTCAGGGAGGACGGAGATTTGCCTTGATTATATTCGTAGCTCGATACAAAACGTTAATTAAAGCTAATCGCAGTTAGTACTTGATAGATGACCTCCAGGGGAATACAGCGATTTCGCTCCTTCTGAGACATATATCAGCGTATATGCAGAAGCTGTGCAATTAAAGCCGAAAATTTCATAGTGGATATATCATCCTTCTGACAGAATGTAAAGCAGTCGGTCATTTGTTATGTCATTTGTTATATCTAGGCAAGTAAAAAATCCTACTCCTCTTTCGAGGTCCGAAGAAACAACAGCTTGAGGGTAGTTCATCTCCGGGCTTCGGTGGTTGTCATTAGTCGCGCTAATAGGCCGACGTTAAATAAAGGAATAAAGAAATAAACGAGTACATGGTGCTTACTAATCATTGGTCATCGAATTCATTTACATACCAGTAACATATTTTTGATGTAATAGTAATAAACTTTATTACACCATGTAATGTGTTTATAATCTAATAAAATCAAGAAGTCAACTTCAAGTAATAAACTATTTTATGAATAAAAATTAATGAGATGTTGTGCAATAAATTAATGGTCTAATAGAGGATATATACGTAGTGTCTCAAATATTGATGCGTCATTTTGACTATTTCAATAATTACTAGGCTGATCAAAATTAAATGTCCTGAAGGTGTATGAGACCACAACACAGAGTCTTATTATTATATGGTAACTTTATTTTAACTTCCCAAGTCTATAAAAGGCATATTAGTTTGGAATCGACCTGCTTGGAACTGATCGCCTTTAGCCAGTAAATGTATGGATGAAATACCAATAAATACGCGATATATAAAATGTGTTGGAAAAGTCATATAATAAACATTAAGACAACATTTATCAAAATATATTACTTTGGAATATATAAATTTTTTAAAAATATTTTGAATTAATGTAATGGAAACATTGTAGCAAAATATTTTAATAACATGTTTTACAGTGTGTCTCCAGATTGAGTTTGCGATAGGTGTAATATACCGAAAAAAAATTTAGTGCAACTTTCATTTTCTGCAGTCTCGGACTGCTTGATGTAGAATGGATTTTTACCAAATTTCAGTTAAAATGGTATCTAACTCGCGGAGTTAATCTGAGAAGAAAATAAATCATTGTAGGTAAACTGGCCTTTCTGTTAATTTTACGGAATAATTCTATTTGGATAAAATATTTGGCATTGAAAGTTAGAACCATATGCCAACTTTCATTGCATTTGAACAAAAAAAAATTATACTGCTTAAAGTAAATAGCTATTTATTTTTTAACACAATTAACAATTTCAACAAATTCAAATAAAAATCTGTTCAAATAGTACCCCACCTAAATTACTATATAATTCCACCCTTCTTCTAATTCTTTGTAGCTTCCTCTAATTTCTTCAAGAGGTATTATTTTTTTTTGTGTTCAAATGCAATTAAAGTTGGCATATGGGCTCTAACTTTCAATGCCAAATATTTGATCCAAATAGAATTTTTCCGTAAAATTGACAGAAAGACCAGTTTACTTACTTCTTAGATTAACTCCGCAAGTTAGATCCCATTTTAGCTGGAATTTGGTAAAAATCCATTTTACGTCAAGCAGACCGAACTGCAGAAAATGAAAGCAGTACTATTTTTTTTTTGTATATTACACCTATCGCAAACTCAGTCCGGGGACACACTGTATAAGTATATGTTTAATTGACACCACAGAAAAATATTATATTTTGACACTTAAATGTTCGAGAAATATCAGTGATTGTCAGACATTGTCAACATAATTTAAACATTGTAAAATATTTCTTGCTATGTGAATTTTCAGATGTGGTCTTGTATATGTTTGTTACGGATTCTTTGAATAACTCTACCAGATCAATTTCCAACGACTCAAAATGACTTTCCAACATCGTATTCTTCCGCGTTTTATTGTGTTTTGGTCACATTGACCTGGGAGAGGACAATAATAATAATAATAATAAATATAAGTATCATCGGGGTACACTCACCGACACGGCAGAGTGGTCAAGATATCTCCACTGGGTCATATGCAAGCACTTGGATATATAGTCGGAGCAATGCATATTTGAACTGACGTCAGCTATTTTGCCTGAACTAATTTGTTAAAGGATGGCAATGATTTCGTACCATGGGCGGAACAAATTTATTATTAAAATGATAATTAATTATATTATTAATAATGATTAATAATAATAAATTGGACTTGGCTAGACATAAAAAATCAGATTGGCATTGGCAGTAGACTCAATTAGAACAAAGAACGGATTTCTAGCTTGCAAATTCAGGCATAATGAGTTAATTTCGTTACGAAAAACAAGCAATACGTGCTCCACCATTACCATTACCCTCAAATCTAACGCCCAGAACGAGCGTGCGTAGGTCGTAGAATGTGGAAGACATTCCTCCTTATATCTATTTCATGAAGTTCGATTGTAACAAGTGAGACGCCAATATGCAAATGATAGTCTTTGATTGTTACTTGCATGAGTGTCGTAAGTTCAAAGATTCATTGCTCCAACTATACCAGTACCGCAAAAATATTATGAATATGCTCCCGAGAAGGCTGTCAATAACAATAACGTCACAATTATGTGGGACTTGTAACTGATAGAGACATTCGCGCGAATCAACCAGGAGAGAAGAAGTCCCTTTCGTGCGGTAATAAACAGTGGCTTGGAATCAATACATTATTCTGTCTTCTAGTATTATATTCATGGCCATGGGAGTTTTTTAAAAAAGTGTTTAAATTAGACTTTACAAGCAACTATTTACAATATATAAATGCAAACTAACGGTAATATCTGCAATTCTTTAAAATAAGTTTTGCGCATACTGATCCCCATTATGTTTCTTATTCTTAGGTAAAACTGCACATAGTGGGATGAAACAACAGTTCTATTAGTAATATTTCTCAGCTGCACAAGGCAAAAAAGACTAGTTTACATAATACGATGCAGTCCTAAATGTTGGACTGATGTTACGAAGGGACTGATGGAAAAGAGTGTTATTGAAGCCATAGATTTAACAATAAACCACGACAGATGACGTGTTGCTGTTAAACGTGCCTTCAGTAAAGGAAGCTGACAAGAGTAATGCATGGTTACAAAGCGATCGCCAATATGTTATACACTATACAATATTTGCTGTTTATTTCTTGATTAAATATACATTTTTATATTTTTTTAAATTTATTAACACATTGCGATTGAAATATGCAGGCAACTTATTCCTATCGTGTATAAGATCCATTAGCTGGTATTGGTATGATTAACAATTATTAACGCATTCTGATTCGTTCCTATTTAACAGATTATTGAAAGGAGCAATCCTAGCCGGCCATATATATTCTGTTTAAATCGCATTTCCTTATTACAATATGTAAATTTAAAGTGCTCTAGACCGTAAATAAAACAGATTTGCATCTACATACAGGGTGTTTGATTTTCGATGTATTTGGGACTAAATAATTATCATTATTGTTTTTAAAAATTTCATTATCAAGAAGTTAAAAGACGCTATTTTCTTATAGAATGAGGAATTTGGAGAGTAAATCAGTGTTAAAAATCTGATTATTTGAAAAAAAGCGATCAGTAAATACAAAAAGTTGTTAAATATTTTAATTTAAATAAAAAAATATACATGAAGACGGCTGTGACCTTTAATAAGATATTATAATAACGAAAATACTGTATAAGTAGCCCAGGAGTTTTAGTCAATATATCACTTCTGCCCGGAATTAATTATTGTAAAGCTGAAAATTTGCAGGATTGCAGTTTTAGTCTAGGACGACAGGTTCCCTACTCTCCCCCGTCGGCTTCCCTATTTTTGCGGAGCAACAAGGGCCTAAGTCGCAGAAATTACAGAGCTGGCTATAAAATGCAGCGGAAAGGTTGTTACTGGTCCGATTTGGGTGGAAACAATCATAAAAGCTCAAAGAAGCATATCCGTATTTCGGATGTTCCATGTATATTTTGTTCATAATTTTCAGTTTTAGTGCTGTAAAAATTTCAAAAATTTAAAAAAATCCGAAATGGCGCCCTTGAGGATAAATGAAGACTAGGAAGGGAAAACGTACCCAAATAAATATTTCTCTTCATACTTTGGGCTTTTCATTGGTGTGTCTACCTTCTCTGTAGCGTCACTCGTTACGGAGCTACACTACTTCGAATGTCGCCGCGCGGCAAATCAAGGTCTCGAAATCGAGAAGACCTAATACTGCTAAGTTCATCCTATGGAAAGTGAAAACGTTTAAAGCTTTTCTGATTGTGAATTTCGGATGGTCATATTTAATTCAATAACAAACAAAATTTGCTACTTTACTAGGACTGAATATCGTTAAATAAATATTTTTTAGAAATAAATCCACAAGACCCGTACTAAATTTAAATAATTAATTTATTGTAATTTTCCGAGTCATTGTCATTATCATTAGTTCCTTTATCTTCAGAGCTCTTTACATCCCATTGGAATATCTTTAATACTGATACAAAAAAGACAATGGCTAATTCTAAAAATAGTGTCAACGGCGAAATTACACATACAAAAACTAAGAGTTTGCACCTCATATAGATAAATATTAATATTTGACTTTACTTAATATTCTGCAACAAAATCAAATGTCTGAATGAAAAGCCATACAACCAGAATAAACCAAAACATATAATTACGGAAGGACGAGTACCATTACTTAACATTATCAAGGTTAACTTAACTTTTACTCTCATCCACACGCACCTTATGCGTTACCTAGTGTGCGGGGTTACCATTATGTAATCTGGAAATAATTCTAATTACAACTTTATAACATTATTACTATGTAGTTTATCTCATACAGAGTGAGCGATCTCAATCTGTAAACTGATGAGATAAATTTTGTTAATAATATTCAACGCATTAAAAATTTAAATAAAACAGTTGATTTACATTGACTACATTACGTATTTTAAAGTGAAAATATTGTGTTCACTTTAAATTTGATGTAATTGAAAGATTTTCCCAACAAATTATTGGTTAACATAATACATACCATATCGGGGGAGGCTGGTGCCTTTATTACTTTTTAACCCCCGACCTAAATTTGATGCGTATGTTTGTATGTCTGTCTGTCTGTCTGTGGCTTCATATCTCATCAACGGGTGATTCGATTTTGATGCACTTTTTTTTATATTATCTCTAAAATGTATGAAAAATAATTTTATGGATACTATTAAAAGGAAGAGTTAGAATATGGTTGAAGCCCATTGCATAGCCATTCACTTCTCAACAGTGGTAGACGCTTTTCGTCTTCCCAGGCTCATCAGTGCCACACGGTAGAGAAATAACGAAAATGCAAACGCTTCAACCAGTACTCCATAAGTTTCTTGTGGAGTGTGACCACTAGACGTTAACGGCGCCATCTAGTAAGATAGCAAGATAGTAAATATTGTTCAGAAGTAAATATTTTACAAAGTTCGACTATTTCTAGTCATCACAGAAACTGCGAATGCAGATTACTACTTCTAATACAATCCACGCATACTGCCATGGATGTAAATAGTAAAACTAGCATACCATAGATGGCGAACTAGACTGTTCTAACTTTTCAGTCTGGTTATATATCTACACTTTTCAATGCAGCAAACCATAAAATTGAAAGTGTTAGGAACTGGTTGAAGCCCAAGCGGGACTTTAACTGAGGATTTTATGTGCTAATTGAGAACCGTCAAACGAACAAAGTCGAAGTCCTGCAGTTGGAGAAGGGCTCACTCATCTGGTACACAGAGGTATCGAAGATGGCTGAAGGGGTTGGCGTGGGAGTAGCGGGGCCTAATTGCAGGCTATCCAAAGCCCTAAGCAAGACTACAACCATCTTCCAAGAAGCAATCCATGCTATAGACTATGACCTATGTGCCCAGAAATGCATAAATAAAGGCATTCGAAGGGAAAAAATCTATGTACTTTCAGCAAGATTGACTTGATATGGGCACCAGGGTATGAGGAAATAGAAGGATACGAATTATCTGACGCCCCTGCAAAAAAGGCGTTGAAGCCCCATTTGTTAGACCCGAACTGTTTTGTGGCTTATCCAAAGGACACATAACGGAGTAGATCCAAAAGTGGAAAAAAAAGCACAGAAAGAGTCCTACTGGAGAAATACTTGAGGCCAAAGACAGGCGATGACAAGAATTTTAATCGTTTGTGATATCATCTTGAAAATATGGACAAAGGAAACTATGGCACGTGCAGATACTGCAATACTGCAATAGAAACTGCGGAACATATTCTTTGCGAATGCAAGATACTACTAGGCTAAAGTACCTAGAATAGGTGGAATTAACGCCTGAAGACAAATTGAAATTAGCTTCCAGGAAAGTCACAAGCTTTGTAAGAAGCGTGGGAGTCCTAGGCAACAACTAATTGTGGGGTAATTCACAGGAGACCTTTTAAGTCGACGTGAACAAGGGCTGAAAGAACCGAGCGACCCCTTAAACAGTCTACAAGGTGAGTGATTTCACAAGCAATTCGCCATATCCTTTAAAGAATAGATATGTCATCTATACCAACTGCTTCTTTTGACTTTAGTGATTTAATTACTATCAACACTTCATTTTGTGTTGTGTTGTTTATATTACAATTTTGTAAATTGTAGCTAGGGAAATCTGCATCAAAATTACGTACAGATCTAAAAAATAAGTACTTTGTTAAACCTTACTCGAAATCTGTTTTTGACAAAGAGTTTCTTTTTAGGCAAACATTGTACAAAAACATTATTTAATGTATTATAAAAACTAAAACCGCAACTGTCGACAATAACTGTACATAATTTTTCGAATATGCTTAGGCATAGTTGACATCACATTTCTTATGACCACAGTAAAAACTTTGGTCATATTTGAAGAGCTAAGTGGATAAAGGTGTTATGTCACAAAAACACGTTATTGAGTAATTTACCTCGAAAGTTTTTAGGCGAGAACTTTTTTGTTATAACGACTATATAGCTTGCATTTTGCGATGATATTGACATTTGATGTACTTTTCAGAGACAAATAACTAAAGTTGTCAGTCATTATTTTCGAAAATTTTAAAAAATTAATGTACATAACACCTTTATCCGTTCATAAGTTTCTCTGAAATTAATAAGGAATTAGTGAATAAAAGTGTTAAAAAATTAAACAATTTTATTATTATTAAAACATTGTACAATTTTTAGGTAGTCGGACAGTTCTGCGGTTTTGAGCCACAGTTTGGTCATTTCCAAGTATGTTGTGATAATACGGCCTTACCATTCATTTATGAATGGTAATTGTTCTTTAATATTGGCCAGTTTTCCTACGCTTAGGCCCTTCTTTTCATTAAACACCGTTAGAGCAATACCGTCGGAATTTATCTTATGCATATTCCTTTTCTTTAAATTATCGACTTTGTAAAATGGAGTCATTTCATCTAGTGATGTAATAGTAGCACCCATAGGTGCCATTTTATACCGTCGCGAAAATAAACCTTTTCATTGTTCAAGTTTTTCTTCCTGTTGTATAAATTGAATTTTGAGGCAATTCCATCAATATCTTTGAAATGATTCTTCATATCTATGACAACGTCGTATTTGGGAGTTCTTAAAATTTCTCGATACTGGTCCGGAACGTAGATGTTTTGATGTTTCCTTAAAATTTTCTCGACTCTGCCAAAGTCTCTGTCTGAATCTAAATATGAATGTCCCACCTCCGAAAATTTATGGTCGATAACTTTAAATTCTCTCTTTAAAATCAACAACTGGCAAAGTGTAATGATATTGAAGTTTTTATTTTGTCCACCACAGGAGTCGGGCCATATTATAATGTGATCGATCTTTTCATGGAAATATTCATTGTAAATTTGTGAAAAGGTATGTAAGCAACTAGCAATTTTTGGGCTTTCACGGCTGGCCATATCTTCAGTCCATGTGAAAAAGAACGTTGTTTTTTTTTCAGTATTCCTCAATGTATGTATGCCAAGGTTGTAAAACCACATTTGACGAAGGTAAAATGCTTTCGATGTACTTAATTTTGGCAGCGGCATGGTTTGCTGAAGATCTAAAGTAAGAAAGCAAATCGTTCTATCTACTGTAACTTTTGCTCCGTCACGCTTTTGTTATTCGAAAGCTTGTTTGTAATTTTCTCCATATTCTTTAGTATTATTTTCAGCATCACATTTGGGAAAAAATGTGAGTCATTTCATGATCTCAATTAAACAATTTTGAATACCATGGACGTAATTTCAGCATTTTTATTGGGTAGGCAGGGATTTTTCACAGATAACCCAATAGATGTAAGCATAGCAAACCCTGTAATTCTTAAACGACAACCTTACAAACCCAAATGACCTTTGACTTGATTGGCGTAATTATCATACTTATTTTTTCCGCAAGAATTTCGGAATTCGCCAGATTTGCCTTAAACAATTTAATGCTCTTTCAAAATATTGGGTGGCAGAAAATTTCTAAGGTTCAGCCCTCTTCTACTTGTCAGCATAAAAATGTTTGTACAAAAATCAACACCGCAAAGCGTCACTTTCCAGTATTTCTGATTTACAGACTAATTTGCTAGAATACTTTGGTAAATTCGTATTTTATTATTGCATTTTATATTGATAATGTTTTGTTTTTAAAACATTATTAAAACTTGCCTGGGAAGAAATTTCCACTATGTGACTGATTTCTGCTGAATTGCCAAAAGGTATAAATGTGTTTACAGCAATTAGATACTCAAGTACCATCTCGACTCTTGTACCATCTCATACCATTTCGAAATTGAACGAAATGAATATATGGATAAAAACACTATAAGCACTATTTCCAAATATCAGCCAATTCATAAACATCTTACATGATTCATGAAATCGTTTATTCATTGCCATTTGTAATATCAGTTTACTACGACTGGCCATTTTCACTATAATAGTAAGAAACACTTAACACAACTTGTCACATTAATGTCAATATAACATAACTTTAAAAACAAAGTGTTTTGGATTAAAACAATTTAATATCGCACAGTAATGGATAAAGGTGGTATGTGATCATGACACCTTTATCCATTAAATTATATAAAAACCATATGTACATAACACCTTTATCAAACATTAAAACGCATTTAGGAAAGGTTTTTTATCCCAAAAACTTATTGAAATGATATATTATAAGTTAAAATAGTTGTCTGTGTAGAAATCTCGAAATTTTCAAAAATGTCACATAACACCTTTATCCACTTAGATCTTCATTTGTTAATACTAAGTCTAGAGACTCGTTCCGTTACTGCTATTGTTAATAGAGTATAAATATAATAGAGTATTTATTAGCTAAGAGCAACAGTAATGACTGTGAATTCTGCCTTCAACTATAGTATCATTATCAATAATCTACTCATAAATCTCACCAAAATCAAAGCAATACTATTTAGTATATTTCTCGTCTACAATCCACTGGTCAAAATCGATGACTCGACCATTAATCAAAATCTCAACACTAAGTATAAGGTATTCAAATTGACCATAGCTTCACTTGAAACTCTCAGCTAGAATCTTAGATATTTAAATAAATATGAACAAAAATAATGATAGGGAGTGGTAAAAAATAAGACTAAACTTACGTTTCAAGAATATGTCAAAACTATTTTTCTTTGAATGGAGGTCCCAAAATTTTACTCCATATCATGATTCTGTATTAAAAAGTAATGCAAAACTTCCCTACATCAAAAGTGTACCATTTTGGAGTGTTATAACAAAAATTACATGTGAAATCTTTTTATAAAAATTAATATTCCAAATTTATTTCAAAAATGTTTCTATAATAATCCTTGTTATTATCATTTACAGAAATCTCTGCACAAGAAATGATACTGACAAAAGAATCCGTATCATCACTGACAGCCAAGCAACTCTCAAAGCTCTTGATGGAGTAGAGATACGTTCTAAAATGGTAAAAGACTTAATCCCCTGTCGAAACTGGCGGAACACAACACAACTGGAGTGGATGCGAGGACCCCCAGGGCAATGATGGTAATGAAAAAGCAGATAAACTGACCAAAAAAGGCGCAAAAGCAGCCTTGATGGAACCCGAGCCATCCTGCGGGATATCATATAATACCACAAGAGGAATGGTAAAAGAACTATTGAGTCAGAAACACAACTTGTCTTGGATCGGTGCGCCAGAGATGAGATAGTCCCGTATGTTCAACACTAGCGGATCATCCAAGACAAAGTCCAACGAACTGCTAAAGCTGAGCAAAAAACAGCTGGCACGTGCAGTGGGCATCCTAACAGGACACTGTACACCGAATAGACACCTAACCAACATAGGTGTGAGTGCCAATTTAGAACGCAGGATGTGTGGTCAGGATGAGGAAAGTCGTCACCATACTATATATGTGCACCTCAGCCTTGGTGGTTAGAAGGCTTTCATGCTTCGGGGGTGACCATTTGTGACCCCGGAAGAAATAGCCAGAGTTCCCATAGACCGCACAATCGCCTTTTGGAGAGGAATGGGATTAATGGGATAACGACATTATGGGGTACAATAAGCTTAAATTTCAGTATGGCTGGGTTTTGGAATGGCAACTCATAAGTAAAAAAAATCATTCATATTTAAAATAGGATATTTAAAATGTGTTTAAAATAAAAATAAAATTTCAAAATAAGTAGAAAATGTTTGCGCGTATGATGAAAACTTAGTACAATGGAAACAGCTCTGTTTGTTTCCCGCATCCTCTAATGTTTTGACAACATCAACGGAAGCGAGGGCAATATAGAACGAGTGAGAACCAGATGCCAGGAGTGAAGAGGACGCCCTCTAGAACATTGAGCTGATGTCACCAAGAAGCTGATGGGAAAGAGCTTTGGTGAGTCTGTGCGCCTAACAGGAAGCTACGACGGATGGCGTGATGCCATCATACTAAATAGTAAACAGAGGCCAGCTAGAATAAATAATTGATCACGAGACGTCTGGCAAAACGTTGTGAATAAAAATAGGCCGGAAACTTATCAACATAAAAATTCCTAGCTATGCTCTTAATAGTTGCGGAAATTGGAAAATAAAAAATCATGCTCTAGTGAAATTGATAACTCATTGATCATGTGCAGAGCAAATAAAACATTAGATGAACTGGTAACTCCAAAAGTAATTAGTACATGCATATTTTTTCTTCCACATCCAGTGGAAGTATAGTAACGACAGAAATTTTTTTAAGAATATGTATTGTTCAAATAGGCTTAGAATGTCATGAAACGTCGAGATTTTAAGTCTGAGCAAAAAAAAATCTGTCTGCCTGTTAGCCTCTTCGTCTGTAACTTTTTTTGCACACACGATTACTCTGGAACCGTTTAAGATATTGACTTGAAATTTGGCACACGTATGTATTATAACGAGATCTGGAAATAGGTTATATTTTCATTTTATGCCGTTGAAGGGTTGGGGGGAAAATTGGGGTAAATAGGTAAATCAAGCAGGTAAGAGTCCATAAAATTGGTATTTAGTATATACAAGAGAAGCTAATGTCTCAAAAAAATTTTGATCTTAGCCACTCCCATTCCTACCCCCCACCCCATTATGTATAAAATGATTTAGTGTGTGTACAAGAACCAAAGGCCTCAAAATATTTGTTTTACTTCATCCATCCCCACCACCACCCACCTATCGCTATCCCCACCCCACAACCGATGTGGGATATCTTTTTATGGGTTTTTGGAGTAAACGATTTCAAATATTATATTACTAAAGTTCCATAAACAATTATTTCTACATATAAAATTTTGTCGCTGTGAGAGACTTGGGTAGCAAATCTGGATGTGGAAGTAGTGATTCCTTGAGCAACAGTTTTTTTTATTGTTCAAATATACTTAGTCGGTCTGTCTAACTTTTTTTATGCGTGCGATTAATCCGGAACCGTTTAAGATATTGACTTGAAATTTGATACACGTGTGTAATTGAACGGGATCTGGAACTAGATTATATTTTGATCTTATTCTGTTGAAGGGTTGGGGGATCAATTGGGATAAATGAGGGGTAAATAGTAAGTGAGAGCCCATAAAATTGGAATTTAGTTTATATAAGAAAAGCTAAGGTCACAAAAAGAAATTTGACCACCAATACCACCACACCCCATTTTAAAGGGGGTAAAAAAAAATAAAATGTTATATAGTGTGTGTACAAGAACCAAGGGCTTCAATTTTTTTTACGTCATCCACTCTTACCACCCTCCCACTACCGATGTGTTATTAAAGTTCCATGAACAATTATTTCCACATAGTGGAGTGCAAATATATTTTCGAAAGTACACCAAATTTTTTTCGAGAGTTGACCGGGGTAGGGTATTATAGTAGGTCCTATACCTCCTCCCTCCACCCTTTTTATGAGGTCATGAGGGGCAGGCTGGGGAGGCGTGTCTTGGGGTGGTAATTAGCGGGTAATTATGGGGTATAATTAATGGGTAATTAAGGGGGGTAATTAGCGGGTAATTTGGGGGGGCAAGGTGGGACAAAGTGGGACAAGGTGGGACAAGGTGGGGCGAGGTGGGGGATAAAACAAGATTAAAAGATGAATAAATAGGGATAACGTACTTTTTCTTAATATTTGATGTCATTCTGTAAAAGGGTAAACTTGGTTACATGTAATGTTTGTAATGATGCAAGATTCATTTCGTCTTGCGGGCAAGCCGCCATGCTAATATTCATAAAATTATTAAAATTTTTTGTTTTAAGATTTTTTTTCGTTAGGTGAGACTTGGATAGAAAATCTGGATGTGAAAGTAGTGATTCCTTGGGCAGTGGTTTTTTTATTATTGCAAAAAGACTGTAAACCATGCATGCAAATGAAAGCTGAATTATTCTTCTTATTTTTTTTTCTGTACGATAATTTTTATATGTTACAAAATTTTTGTCTATAAATATGCGTAAATTTTTAGGTAAACCGTCTTCACACTCTGTCCATGTAGAGGTAGAGACATATAACTTCTTTCTACCCGCGTGCAGGAAATTACATTTTTCGCAATTATTTTCCGTGCGAGAAATCATCATTTCCAGAACAAATACGGCAAATAATTTTTGAACGATGCTGAAAATATTTCCCGCACTGTATTTAAAGAATAGATAAACTCATTTGAAATATGTATTTGTTATAAATATTATTAACATAGTTCCTTCAGAAGAAATTGGCAGCATATCCATGGAAGTATATCCTTCACCAATCTTCAAATTCTTGTTATTGTCCACGGAAATACATTCTTGGTGAATCGTATCTTGTTCAATAATTTTTTCTTATTTTCGATTAATTTCTCAATATATCCCTTTGCGACGGTGAGAGGGTTCCTTTTATGAAGATTTTCAATTACCGTGGTGCTTAACATTTATTGCATTAGCTCCAGCACCTACCAGTAGTGAAGTAGAAGAACGTCACAAACAATGTCCCGAGTACTGCACAGTGCTAGGTAGACCTAAATATCGAGCAACCAATTTTGTAATTTTACCAAAAGTGTTCAGTCCAATCACCTGTGCAGTACATTTTTCTTTTTTGTAACAGATAAAGAAGCCATGCTGGCTGCTTTAGATTAAGAGTACGTTACATATTTACGGCATAAATATCTAGGTTATTTATAACTCCGGAAATTTCATTTCTTATGTTAAACTTTCTTGTTATCTTAGACTTACTATCCAAATTCTCACTCATTTTATCTCCTGTGTGATTAGTCAACACATTTGTGGGTTCAATTCTTCCGCAAGCCTCTGCTGCAACAAAAATAACAGCAACTTGAGAAAAATCATAACTATTATTTTTCAAGAAAGAATTGCAGTTAGCTACTGAAATCAATTACCTTCATTAAGAATTTTTCGCCTTCATTATCAGTTCTAATTAGTACTTTAGAACTTTTGGCTTTAAAATTCTCAACCTGGCGCTTAAAAAAATTTGATAACTTGTAATATTTCCTAACATCCACATCAGTCTTCAGCAGCAGCATAGATTATCACACAAAATATTGTGCCCAAAGATTGGATGAATTAAGCATCTTACCTTACTGTCCAAAATATGCAAAAACCTTTTTAAATATTATTTAAGGTACTAAAACCCACTTTCATGTGAAATTTCAGCTTTACTAAGTCGACTTTGGAGACTGTTATATTATTAAGCTAGTAAAACATTGTCATGTATTTCTTAGTTGAAAATTTTATCAACTCTTTCATATTATCTGAATTTTTATTAATGTCACATCTTTAGCCACATATTGCCAAAAATACTGATGAGGTGTTTTAAACAATACAGAAATGAATTTTGACATACCAATTCACATTTTCTAGGATCTAAAGTATAGCATGTCGATAACCATTGTTTTCTATCCACTGTGTACCAATAAGAGAAATCTTATCGGCGCTCTAGTCAATAACAACATTACCGTGCTGTAAAATGCATTTTACTATTAGTACACATGAATATTATCATTAAGAGGGGGTTGAGAAAGCATTAATAAACTTTTGACACATATATCGGCTTTTATATATATACCAGTTAATACAATGGTAAAAACAACAGTCGTTGTTCAATATTTATAATCAATCATGAACCTCCAAGTAAGTGAAAAGTGTGCGTTTGTGTTTCTTAATTAAGTAATGATAGCCTTGGATAATACGAAAATTTCGGACGAACTATAATGTGATCAGGATAGTCACTGTGCGTTGTATAAGAAAACGTTTTGATTCAATTTGCAAGACAAATAACGCCAACCCCAGCGGTGCGCAGTTTGTCCTCTGAAACTAAATATGAGTCTTTCTCCTCCAAATATTATATCAGACTCATATTTTTAGCTAAAATAATATATTGTGTCTTATATCTTCTGAGTCATGTGCACTTATGTGAAAAGTTGTAAGGGTTCTAGAGGACTGCTCAACGAAAAGAGCTCGTTTAATTTAATGTTGCTAAACGAAACGAAACCTTACATCAAGAATCTGTCAAAATCGGAAAAATGTAGCTAAATTAAAGTCACAATTGATCGTTTTCATATGCTTTGATTCAATTTACTTTCTCCGTGTGTTTGTTTGTTTTTGTCAAATATTAAAATCGAGTTTTCCGCCACTTTTGGTGTATTAAATCTTTGAAATTTGGAAGAATAACTTATTCTCGATGGCAATATTACGGAATCGGATTTGAAATAAGACCACAGCCTCCACCCAATCCACATCTTCGGGTATCTGTGTGGTGAAATGGACAATTTTTGTATCAGATTTGCAATATTCTTCGTTCCATACTCGAGGGGTGAAATGAACAGGTCCTAATGTTTCGTGAGAGTGGCTACAAACCCCGTAACTGTAGATTTTTAAGGGTTGAGTACGATTTTGGTATTAAATTTACGAAGACTCCCTCACATACCTATGGGGTGAAATGGGCAAAATGTATTTTTTCATGAAATAGTAGCACACTTCGTAGCCGAGGGTTTTGATGGTTGCTGAATTTGATTTTGATATGAGATTTCCTGTATGTATATCGTGACTAGAAGGAATAAACTAAGTAAAAACATGTTTTAAATTGCGTTATAGAGAAAAGTAAATGTTTATTTCTAGTGTCGCAGTATTTTCAGACTTGCGTGACAAAAACTAAAAGAGGGAGGCTCCTATCAAGAGTAAATTTAATACACAATATGTCCCCGGATTGACGTTACAAAAGGAAAAACTTTTTTATTTCTAATTTTATGACATAAATTTATTCTCGATAAAAAACTGCTGTTTAGTGAAATAATAATATTGGAATTTTCAAAAGTAATGTGAAATGCACGAGCTCCTGGAAAACTTACTAAATACCAAAATATGCAATAGAAAAATACGCTTATTTTTCATTTTATAAACAAAATAAAGAAAGAATAGTTGTTTAAAATTACAATTTGTAGCCTCAAAATCAGTATTTTGATTAAGGTTGACGTCAAAAAATAAATCACTATGATTTTATTACAAGCTCTAGCATATCAATTAATTCTCTTGTACGTTTGACTGGTCGTCACAATGTTATAATGAGGATTATACTGAAACTAAAAACGATAATTTTTTAATATTAAAGAACTTTTCTTCCTATATTTTGGTTATACAGTGTGTCCCCGGATTGAGTTTGCGATGGGTGTAATATACCAAAAAAAAATTAGTACGGTTTTCATTTTCTGCAATCTGCTTGACGTAAAATGAACTTTCGCCAAATTTAAGTTAAAATGGGATCTAATTCGCGGAGTTAGTCGAAGAAGAAAATAAAAGAAAATAAATCATTGTAGGTAATCTGGTCTTTGTGTTAATTTTACGGAAATATTTTATTTGGATAAAATATTTGGCATTGAAAGGTAGAGCCATATGTCAATTTTCATTGCATTTGTACAAATAATAATAATAATATAATGCCTCTGAAGAAATTAGAAGAAGTTACAAAGAATTAGAAGAAGGGTGGAATTATGCAGGAATTTAGGTGGGGTAGTATTTGAATGGGTTTTTAGTTGAATTCGTTGAAATTGTTAATTGTGTTAAAAAATAAAAAGCTATTTACTTTATGTAGTATTTTTTTTTTGTTCAAATGCAATGAAGTTGGCATATGGCTCCAACTTTCAATGCCAAATATTTTATCCAAATATAATTTTTCCGTAAAATTAACAGAAAGAACAGTTTACCTACAATGATTTGTTTTCTTTTATTTTCTTCTTAGATGAACTCCGCGAGTTGGATCCCATTTTAACTGAAATTTGGTAAAAATCCATTTTACGTCAAGCAGACCGAGACTGGAGAAAACGAAAGCCGTACTATTTTGTTTTTGGTATATTACACCTATCGCAAACTCAATCCGGGGTCATACTATAGAATGAAAAATAATGGCACTTTTCTCTTGAATTTTTCAATATTTAGTAAATTTTTCAAGATTAGCTTTTTGTCATAAAATTAAAAGTAAAAGAATTTTTCCACTCGTAACAACCCCTGTAAACGCCAGCTTCTAATGAGCATCCCAAAATACTGTGATAGTGATTCAAAAACTATTTTTTTCATTTAAGTGCTTTCAATTTTTTTAATTGTTTTATTAGGTATATGTAATAGAAAACTTTAAAGATGAACATAATATATATTTTCTACACTAGTGTCGCTATACTATTATAATATACTATGCATACTAAACTATTTAATGTTAATGAATTAAATTTTACGGTTACAGTTTCTAAAAAAAAATTAAATTTTGCGTTGGCATTGGTTAAGCGCAGTCTATATTTTGAGTATACCGAGCAAAATAGCATGTAACAAACTGTAACCTTTTTCATTTTCAAAATATTTTTTTTAAATTTTGGATATTCAATTAAGATATTACTAAACTATTTCTGCCTCTTCCGGTTTAGCTAAAAGTTGCAACTTTATAATTTTTTGAACGGAAGAAACTGAATTTCTTTACAGTCATTTATTCGAATTTAAAATCGGCTGAGAAAAAACGGAATTACAACCAATTTTCTCTCGACTGAAAGATGGAAAAAATATTTAAGCCGTAAAGCTTTGACAAGCTAGCCATGGAATGTTTGAAAAACAGTGCGTAGAAAATTTTGAACGGTAATACTGTTGCAATTTTTTCAATTTAATATACCAATTTTACACTGTTATAAAATAAAAATAATTTTAAATATTAGTAAAAAGAAGTCTTTTTAATACAGTGTTTATATGAAAGCACCATTTTTTTTTCTATTATTTGAAACACTAAGTATCTACCTTTTTGCTGAAGATATAAAAGAAAATTTCGAATAAATAATAAAATAGCAAACAAGCACACTAATTTTGAGTATAGTTAACTTCTCGCGGTTTTCTTATAACACTTCCTTTCAGCAAATAGGTGTATAGTCAATGATCCAAAGAATATAAAAGAAGTTGGAGCTCTCATTTAATAAGAATGTTTTAACAAGGCTTAAGGCTTCTCAATATTTCGTTTTAATTTATTTTTTTTATAAAAGTTTTAAATTGGCATATTATATCGAGGAAAATGCAGCGATATTATTGTTCAAAATCTTCCACGCACTACTCCACGAACACTGTATGACCAGATTATTAAAACTGTATTGTTTAAATGTTTTTTTCCATCGCATTCTTTTCATCTAGAGCAAATTGGCGGTAAATCTGGTCTTTCTCCGCTAATTTTAAATTTTAATAAACGATTGTAAAAGAAGTACATTCCTCATTGAAATCATGAAAAAAAATCATTCATTTAAAATAATATTAAAATTGCAACATTGGGATAGATAGGAAGTAACAAAAATGTATAGCATATCGAAAATAACGCTTTTATACCTTAATTTGAAAAATAAAATTGTTACAGGGTGTTACATACTTCCTGTGTCATCCGATATTGTACTATACCTAGTCGGGAGGATGGTAATAAATGTCATCAGCGCGTGCAGCAGATCCCCAAATTTGAAGGGGGTGTGATTCCAAATAATTTTTACAAAATCTTACCAAATCAACGTTTCTCAATATCTTATGCCGCCTGACATTTCAATTCATTACTATCCTCCTTTCCTGGCTAAGGTATAATCCAACCATATTAGATATTCGTACTTCCAATTACTCGCAATAGATAGAACCACTATGAATAAGTCAGGTTTTGCAAGATAATTGCCAAAAATCAACTACCAGATTTTTTTATTAAAAATTAAAAGTGTACACTTTTTTCGAATGCGATTTTTCTGTAACTTTTCTATAATCAACATATTTTTGATAGTGGTAATGTAAAATACATAGGTACCAATGCCAGAAAACTGTTATTTTTCAGTAAGGTAATTTCTGTTAAGGTGTCATCAATTCAAATTTCTTGGTTAACCGTTTTTTATTCTTATACTTATAGACATGTTGAATTAGTGTATTCCATAATTAAAGCAATTACGTTTTTTTACTTTTCATAATCTGTGGGAAAATCAACTTTATATGTATCAATTTGGAAAACATTTGGATTTAAATATATTTTTGATATTGTCGTTTTCGTCGTTAGTAATGTATGACCTTAGTCTTACTGGGGACAAAAATATGCTTACCAAATGATATAATAAACTTAGTTTGCAAATTGTTCAATTATTTTCTACATATTTGAGGTACTTTTGCATATTTCTCATTGGTTTTTGATTATTTGCTATATAGACTGTTCTATCACTTTTAAATTTCATTGTATTAATTATTATAATAATTATACTAATAAAATTATTTTTAGTAATTATATCAACCCCATATGTATATATCCTAAATATAATGAAGTAGTGAAAACCATCTATTAAGGGAGTCATGATTATATCATTGAAAAAAATATGTCGTCTTCAGTCTGCTTAAGTCTAACTTGAGCTCTGTCTGAGTTATTAATTAGCATACTATTTTTCATATGTATTGCGCAAACAGTTATTGCAATTATTATTATAAATTATAATAATTATAATTAATATTCCTTGGCGTTGTTGAAATAACTTTGCGCATAACACATGTGAAATCGTATGCGAATTAACAACTCTCACAAATCTCAAAAAAATTTTTAGCAGATTATAAGCAATGACATTTCTGTATATTTCTTGTTGGTGAATAGAGGAGAGCCGTTATATGATCAAGGATGATGTATGGTCAATGTCAGAAAAAAAATCGAACAATCAGAAAACAGATACTTAAAATTCTTGAAATAGTAGATACTTATTTTAAAAACATTCATTTTTTTAAACGCAAAGTAAAAAAACATGTTTCTGAATAATTTTTACAAGTAGAACAAATTTCAAATCTTTTTAATTCTAGAAGATACAGACAGGCGGATAGACTGACAGACAGTCATTCAAATGGACGGAGAACATCACTGAGTTTTTTTTTTTTTTTTAATTGAACGGCATTTAGTATTAGGTAATAAAATTCAATTAACTGAGCGGTGGTGAAATTTTACTTCACACTGTTTAATGACTTTTTTTATGAATGCTTAAATTTTTTTCAAAAATGTTTTCATCCTTTTCAGTAGTCTCTCATTTATCTTCTACATCAGACTCATTATCAGAGAATCCTGAAAACTCCATATGCCAAATTTCTTGTAAATCTACTAAAATTTGGCAATTATGGCAGTTATATTGGATCTCCATTTTCAATTTTTAACTTTTGACAACAGATTAGGTGGCCACTCCGAGTATACTTGCATGCCAATTGTAATGCAATTTCGATAAAATTTAGTTTGTGGGAGTCCCGCCCAGTGGGCATTACTCATAGCTTGATGAAAAAACTAAAATGGTTTTTATTAACATCACTAACGCATTCCCCAAATTTTAAATTAAAAAAAATGTTTCCAATCTTCGCTCAACTTATACTAGACTTAGCTTGGTGAAACTAAGATGGAACCACCGCCAAGTCATAACCGTCATAATCTTCAGTCCAGCCTTGTGTGGGATGACACATTTCCAGACAAGGCACACACATCCAATATCCGAGTGTACTGGGATTGATTTCGTCTTCCGAAAAAAATCCAGTGCCACGGCCGGGAATCGAACTCGGGGGCCCTAGGTGAGAATCAAAAATGAACGAATAAATAACAAGCTTATCAAAAGTATGTGCTTCCTTGGAATCTGGCAGTCATATTAAAGTTTAAAGTCTGTTAAAAATGGTAATGAGAGATTTACAGAAGGTCAAAGAAACCATAATATTCTATATTCTCTTATTTAGGCACGAGAAAGTAAAAGTATTAATGTTTTTGTTGATAGGAATTTCCCAAACGTTGATGTACTTGATTTTACGTCTGTCCTTTAACGAACTACGAGTTCTTGGTCATTACCATGTTATGATCACTGCCAATGATTTCTATATTTCCTTATTAAGGTATAAGAATGTAAAGATGTCAATGAGTTTGCAGTCAGGTAGATTCAAATTATTACGCACTGTTGTCGTTGATACTGAGGCTGTCCTTAAACAATTGTAAGTTCTTGGTCATTGCCATTTCATTGTTTTCTGGTTGAAAAAGTTTCGACAGCACAACACTGCCGAAATCTAAAGCTTTAAAAACCATTATTAATATATCAAAATTTCTTATTATTTTACTTTAATTTACACAAGCACTTAAAATAATGTCATGTACCACGTACCAGACAACCACGCTTTGAATTGCTGCGTTATGTCAAAATTCTTATCTAACCTCAAAAATTAGCGGATTTTTTTTAAACTATTTTTTGAGCTTAGAAAAAACCGTAACGTGATGGAGAAATCCTAGGTTCGGATTCAGCACATCAAAATACATACCAGTATGGTGGTCTGGTTCTTAGTACATGACACTTACTTTTTGTGTGCCTATGTAATTATAAAGTTCAAGTTTATTATTTAATGAATGTGTGTATTCCAGACCTTCGCTGCGGTAATCGTGGCAGGCCTTGTAGTCGTTTCCGCTCACTCCGGAGCCGACAAAAAGGCGGCCGAACCCAAAGAAGACAAAGTCGCCGCAGCCTCTGAGAAGAAACAAGAGAAACGCGGACTCTTTGGACTTGGCTATGGAGGAGGTGGGCACGATTTTGGAGGTATTGAACTTGGTGGTCACGGATTAGAACTAGGAGGGGGCCATGAACTAGGAGGGGGCCATGAATTTGGTGGCGGATTTGGAGGAGGTGGAATTGGTATTGAAGAGGGTCACGTAAAATCTATTACAATTACCAAGGAAATCCCATATCCAGTACCTCACCCATATCCAGTCCCAGTTGAGAAGAAGGTACCAGTCCCATACCCAGTAAAAGTAGCAGTACCAGTCGATAGGCCCTACCCAGTGCACGTACCCAAACCATACCCTGTTCCTGTAGAGAAGCCAGTCCCATATCCCGTAATAAAGAAAGTACCATATCCCGTGAAAGTACCATACAAAGTACCATACCCAGTACCTCATCCAGTACCCGTACCAAAACCAGTACCATACCCAGTACACAAACCAGTTCCATATCCAGTTAAAGTTCCCGTTTATATTGAAAAGAAAGTACCAGTTCTAGTTCACGGACATGAAGGGTACGGAGGTTTCGAAGGTGGTCATGGACTCGAATCAGGAGGAGGTCATGGACTCGAACTAGGAGGCCATGGACTCGAATTAGGAGGTCATGAACTCGAATTAGGAGGTCATGAGTTTGGTGGAGGATTCCATCATTAGGCAACGATTGTTAATTTATGTTTCTGTTTCATCAGTATTGTTGCACCAATTGTTTTCATCTCAAACTGTAAGATAAATTTATTTATATACCTTTCTACTTTAATAAAAATGTTTTCTATTTATACCATTTTTTTTAATGAGATTTTGGAAATAATACTAACATGATTACCAGAACAAATACCTCATTTTATGTGCCAAGCAAGTTGCCCCATCATCAGGAAATGAGTATTACTTAATTATTTGCAGGTTATAAACTAGCAAGGTTAGCTCAAATTTTAAATTAACCTAAACGCAATTGATGACACGAGTGGATGAAGAGTCTATGTGACATTTTCGAAAAAAACGAGTTTTTTATATGAATGAAACTTTTAAGTACACGAAATTCTCCAGGTACATTACATTTGATTGTAATGCTAAAATATTAGATTTATAAATGTATAAAGGATCTATGTACTGTTGAAGTTGGTAGGTTGTTAAAAACTTTGAGATCAATTATGTCAAAATCACTTTGTTGTTACATAGACCCTTCATCCGCTTGTGTCTTCGATTATAATATAATTTTTGCTAATGGTTCCTTAAAGAAAAATATCTGAAAAAAAAATGGTAAACAGTCTATCACTTTACCGAGACTAACTTAGTAATGTTAGTAATTAATTAATTAGCCGTACGCAATCATTTTGCAAAAATACATATATATATATATATATATATATATATATATATATATATATATATATATATATATATATATATATATATATATATATATATATATATATATATATATATATATATATATATATATATATATATATATATATATATATATATATATATATATATATATATATATATATATATATATATATATATATATATATATATATATATATATATATATATATATATATATATATATATATATATATATATATATATATATATATATATATATATATATATATATATATATATATATATATAGGAATTGCAAAGGATAGTATCGCTCCTGTGTTACAGTAAACAAAATTAATAAAAGCTTGAAATCAAATAATACATTGATATAAAAATTCAATTGTTACCAAAATAAAATAATTCACTAATTATGTAAAAAATAAATCAGATCTGCATACTATGTATGGTAAATTAGAAATACATCCCCGAGGATGTTCAATCTCAACAACATACGATGGTTAGAGTGATGATGTTAATCGATAGGCACCAAAGATTCACATTCTTGTTTAAAATATACGTTTAATAATTTTGGTTTTGGGGATTGAGGGGATTGGAAATGACGGAAATATTTATTGAAATTTTGGTTCATTTACGATTTACTTTAAAAGTTTCTATTGGAAATTATATCATCTGTCAGGATTTGAAAATGCTTTTGAAAAAAAAAAGTAAAGCAAAAATTATATGAGGTTTTTGTTTTAGCAAACGTACTAACAGCATTATAATACGGTAAGATATTATGGTTATTTTTTTTTGTCGAAATTATATAAATAAAATTTAGTTAAGTCGCCATCCGGTGTTTCTCCTCAAAGCTCTTGTCGCCGGATCAAAATCACTCTTTGTAACGTTAGAATCCGTCTCAAATTATAACTTGATTTTCTTTGGCAAAAATCAGATTTGAGCATGCTCCCAAAATTAACATATTTTTCTTTTAATGAAGATTATAGTGCAAATTGAAAACGTTTGAAACATTTTCGTCCAATTTCGGCATATATCCCAAAATTTTACCACGGCTAATGACATAACGTCTTTGGAGCCCAAAAAAAAGAAAAATTTTGCGATATTTTGGGAAAATTCATTTTATAATTTTTGCTTAGTTTTACTCAAAGTTCCATAACAGTATTACCCTTTTTCTGTGGTTCTTGTTGGGATGTTCTACCACATGCATTTTATTCTAAACAATGTCCGTGAAATCTACAAAATAATACAATTATCCAGTATTTTACTGGAAAACTTCTACGCCTGTGACTTTTACGTCAGAGGAGCAGTTAGAGGGCGTTTTTGACAAATATTGAATAAGAATAAAAATATAAAAAAAACTTATTTTGCTGACGTTTCGAAAAAAATACGTTATTTTTGTATGTTTGTTCATTATTTGTCAATAAAACGCCCTCGAACAGGCGTAGAGATTATTTTCCAGTAAAATACTGAATAATTGTATTATTTTGTAGATTTCACGGACATTGTTTAGAAGAAAATACAAAAAAGACAGTTGTCATAAAACGTCGAGATTTTAAGTTTGAACGAAAAAAATTTTTTGTCTGTCTGTCGGTCTGTAACTTTTTTTTGTGCGCGATTACTTTGGAACCGTTTAAGATATTGACTTGAAATTTGGTACATATGTGTACTTTAATTTGATCTGGAACTGGATTATATTTTCATCTTATTCTGTTGAAGAGTTGGGGGCTAAATTAGGGTAAATGAGGGATAAATAGACAAATCAAGCAGGTAAGCGTCCATAAAATTGACAATTAGTATGTAGAAGAGAAGCTAAGGTCTCAAAAAATTCTTTGAAAGGAATGAAAAAAAGTGGTTTAGTGTGTGTACAAGAAACAAAAACCTCAAAACATTTTTTTACTTTATCCACCCCCACTACCACCCCCCTATCACCACTTCCACCCCACTACCGATGTGGGATATCGTTTTATGGATTCTTGGAGAAGACGATTTCAATATTATATTATTAAAGGTCCATAAACAATTATTTCCACATACAATTTTTTTTCATTTTGAGACACTTGGATAGAACATCTGGATGTGGAAGTAGTGATTCCTTGGACGGCGGTTTTTCCATATAATAGAGTACCTATAGGTAAAAAAACCGCTGCCCAAGGAATCGCTACTTCCACATCCACATTTTCTATCCAAGTCACTAACAACGAAAAAATTTTGTATGTGGAAATAATTGTTTATGGAACTTTAATAACATAATATTTAAAATCCTCTACCCTCTCAAAAACCCATAAAACGATACGCTACATCGATAGTGATAAACAAATATTTTGAGGTTTCTGGTTCCTGTACACACACTAAATCACATTTTTTTTTTTCGTCCCCTTTAATAATGGAGTGGAAGTGGTAATGGGGGTGGCTAATGCCAATTTTTTTTTGAGACCTTAGCTTCTCTTGTATATACTAAATACCAGTTTTATGAACACTTACCTATTTGATTTACCTATTTACCCCAAATTTACCCCAATTTACCCCCCAACCCTTCGACGGAACAAAATGAAAATACAATCTAGTTCTAGATCTCGTTAAAGTACATATGTGTACCAAATTTCAAGTCAATATTTCAAACGGTTCCAGAGTAAACGTGCGCACAAAAAAAAGTTAACAGACCGACAGACAGACAGACCGACAGACGGACAGACAGAACTTTTTTCCCTCAAACTTAAAATCTCAACGTTTCATGACATTCTAAGCCTATTTGAGCAATAAAAATTTTTAAAAAATTTGTTGTCGTTACTATACTTCTTCTGGATGTGGAAGTAATATATAAAATTTAGGAACAATCTCATATGTAATGATAATTTTTCTCTGTGGGTTACTATTGTAGTATTGTAGTAACTATCATCCTCAGTTTCTCTATAGTCCGGACACTTGCTCTTGCCGAAAATTTAGATATACAGGGTGTTTCATCTAAAAGTCCCCGGGTCATTATCTCATAAAATAATAAAGATATTTAAAATTTGTAAATTGCGGATAATTAACACTAAAAAGGTCTTAAATAACTGCAGTTACAATTGTTCATTCGCTGTGCACAGAAATGGCGCTGCGATGAGAAATTATTTTTCGATGGCTGGAACCTTGAAACATGATTCATACGATTAATGAGTAAATTGTGAATAATTTTGACTATGTTAACAATTTTGTAAATACCAGCCGCTTTGCAGCTATATGAATTTTTTTCTCCAGTCTTTTGTCTGTAAATTTTGAAAACTCCTGTAACTTTTCTGTTTATCATTTTAGAACACCAATTATTTAGAACTTTTATCTTATTAAATTCCATACTTCCTATATTATTATATATTTTGAAAATTTGTATAATTTTCGGAATTTTTAAAATTTGAAAGTAGTAAAATTTTCAAAATATATAATAATATATGGAGTATTGCATTTAATAAGACAAAAGCTTTAAATAACCGATGTTCTAAAATTATTAACTGAAAAGTTGTTACAGGAGTTTTAAAAATTTACATAAACAAAAAAATGAAGAAAGAAAATCATGTAGCTCCAAAACGGACGGTTTTTACAAAATTTTCTACACAATCAAAATTATTCACAATTTATTCATTAATTGTATGAATCATGTTTCAAGGTTTCAGCCATCAAAAAATAATTTCTCATCGCAGCGCCATCTCTGTGCACTGCGAAGGAACAATTCTAACTGCAGTTATTTAAGACCTTTTTTGGTTTTAATTATCCGCGATTTACAAATTTCAAATATCTTTATTATTTTACGAGATCATGACCCGGGGATTTTTAGATGAAACACCCTGTATAGTATTTGAAAAACTATTTATGCATTATTTTTTGAACGAAGGAATTAATGTTTTTGAAATCGCTGACTACGAATCTGAAGTCAAAATTAAAAAATTCAAACTGGCGGCTCCAATATGGAGGATGGAAGTTTTATCCAAATCAAGTGTTTTTAAGTAAACAAGAAAAATTGAGCTATATATTAACGAAAAAACAAAAAAAATTTAAATGTTGGACAATTACAATAACAAAATGGCGACATTTTGCTAAAAAAATGTGAAATCACTTATTGTTTCAGTCATAACTTCTTTATGATACAGAAACAGACAAAAAATCATTTTAAAGATTGATCAATCATCTTTAATTCTGTTTCTTAGAATTTTTTATGAAAGTGGCATAGTTTCAGCAAGACATATTCAACATATAAACTACATACTTCATCGTATAAACGTTTGGATTCCGGCCATGAACTGAAATATCTAATCCTACATAAATATAAAAAAAAACAACAAATTCATCCTGAATTTAGTAGCTTTCTTTTTTATCTCTAGCATGTTTTCGCTGAATGTAATACTTTTCGAGTTATTTGACGAAAATCTCTTTGAAAGCTAAAATCCCAATTTTCAAGTTATTATAACTTAAATACTATCAACTTGTAACTTATAGACTGGCGGTACATGACCAGTCAGGTGCAACGTTTTTAAAATGCATGCCAATCATATATATGAATGAAATTACCGTGAATATGCCAGAAACGCAAATTTTAGGCAGTCGTCGCGTGCAGAAGGCTGTGCAAATCGATTTTTTTGTTTATTTTTTTTGTGTTTTTTTTTTAATTTAAAGTGGATGCCAAGAGTGCCAAACGAAAAGCCGTGAAAAAGAATCCAGCGAAAATTCATTGGCATGCAGTTTACGCGCGCAAAACACACGTTGATCTGCACATTAAATCGTAAAATTATTTTTTGTTCTTGATTTTGGATGATTCTGATTTTGGATTTTTTTTAAGGCTTTTCGTTTGGCATTCACTTTAAATTAAAAAAAAAACACAAAAAAAAATAAACAAAAAAAATCGATTTGCACAGCCTGGTCATGTACCGCCAGTCTATTATTATATGAAAAGTTGCATAGAACCTTTCCTTCTCAAAATATTATTCCCTTTCAGCTCCAATGTTTTGGTTTTTTTTTTTTTAGGTGAATGCCACCTTCTGAAATGGGGTGGCATCCACCCCCTATAAATTAGCAAGTCCCCGCACAACATAGAAACTTTCCTGTGAAGTATTTACTATTATACTGCCAAAAATGAACGAAATCCGTTCAATATGACATTATTCCGAAGTTAAGACCCCTAATTACTATACTATGATTCTAGAAGTGTCATCCAAACAAAGTAAATACCTAATCCTAATCTTCACTGGTATTTGCCTCAGAAGATGCAGCGATTCCAAGCGGAGATCGCACAGGACGCAAGACCACCAGTTTAAAAGCAAGTCTCGTAGGATATTGTCTATTAGTTTAAACAAACCGCACTTCGAGAATTGTTTTCTGATGAATCTGCGTGCAAAGAATAGTAAAACGTTGGTAGTATTAATTCGTAAAATTAAGATGCAGATAGTTGAACAGGTCAGCGCCATCTCTAGAATAAATATATATAATGGATAATCCATCTCAACAGTACACTAGGAACCACTATTTAAAGATTATTTAGTCTTCATTTTCTACCTAAGTGAAAAGTTGAAGAAAAATTCACCTAACAGCAGAACTTGATTAGTGTCTCGACAATGTGTGATCCTTACATAAGATTAGATTTATGTCGTAAGTCTATATACCTACATGAATATTGCACAATAAGAGTTTCTCACAAGTAGTTCAGTATTTCCTACTGAGGTAATTATAGATAACTTATTAATGGCGTAATATAATATAACGAAACTTCTGTTTCTGTACATAGTGGTACTTTAATTACAGTGATTTTTAAATTATCTATTTTTTATTTCCTTAATAATTGTAGTAAAAATCAAAAAGTCCTGCTTTAGTGTACGAGCTGCTAATATTCTGTAGAACAAATATGTTTTAATATGAGGCCATCGCTTAAAAAGTAGAAATTGCAGTCTGTGGTTGATTGCAAACTACAAATATCTATTTGAATAAAATTTTACTTGGATATATAGACCAGGAACCCGCCGACCACCAATTGTGTGTCATAGGTTTACTCCCGAAATGTGTGAATTGTTATTAATTTGAGGTAGTAGAGCACAGAAATGTCCATTCCAGTCCTTTTTTTTTTGTACAGTGGCGTACGGCAGGCCCTCAAAATGTGTAAGTTTGACTTGTAAAAGTAAAACAAACAGCCACAAATACGCCATAGGCTTACGCATGGAAGTTGGAGGAATTTACCCCCAAAAATCATGAATCCAGACTCCCATTCATTTTGGGTGGTACAAGGAGGCGGCTATGCTGGCCCAATTTTGAAAGAAAAGCCAGGTAAAAAAAATGATAAGTTTATGAATGGCAATCAGATACTTGGTAAGTATGAACCTCCCGAGTGCGAAAAAACATTCGCCATATTGGAAAAGTGGTGCGAAGATCTTGCCTTTCACGGTAATTGACGGCTATCGGATCTTTCTACCGCATGTACTAGTTACCCTTGGAATTCGATGAGTATCATAAATTTACGACTGGCAATCAGATAATCGGTAAGTATCAACCTCCTGAGTGCGAAAATACATTCGCAATCTTGATGAGTTTCCTACCGCATGTACTACATAATAATAATAATAATAATAACAAGCTAAAAACGTACTCTTCGCCAATTTACTCAGCTTTTTATATATAATTGTTACACATTCTATAGGATACTCTTCGCAGTTTTCTTGTAAATAATGTTAGTTTTTGGACATCCTAAATTTTGTGATACCATCTTTGTTGTGAAAAAAATTATGTGAAAAAAAAATGAAAAAAAATATCCAACCTGTGTGGGATTCGAACACGGGAACTTTGGATTGCAACGCAAAGATTTAGCCGCTGCACCACCACATATTGCTACGAAAATTGATTGTCTGTGATATACCTATATCTTTCGACAATCATACATATTTCAACTCGTACTATGAAATATACAGTGTGTCTCACTTTTCACCACTACACCCCAATATCTCGGTCATTTGCTGATCAATTTAAATCAAATTTGGCATACTTCTTTTGCTTCAGATTGTGATTAAAAAGTTATTTAAAAATTTTTTTTTCGAAAATAAATACGCCATCTTGTTCGGCATGACCTAAAACCCCTGTATACCAAATTTCGTTAAAAAATATTCATTCCTTTAAGAAAAAATCATATCTAAGATTTCAATAATAATCACCCTACTATTCGAGTTATTTATTGTCGGATATTTACATAACTTGGCAGTCGTGTAATAAAGACGCTAATTAAGCATTAGGACACATTTTTTATCCAAAACACTATTATGAAATAAATATTTGAAAAATTGTAGCTATTTTTTAAAATACTTAGAACTTAGCATACCAATATCTTTGTTAACATGGAGTGCTTTGGAATAGATTTGACAATTGCATCGAATGTCAAATTAAACTTAAACAGGGCTGCACAACAATTAATTATTGCTGATAAAATTGAAATAATAAGAATTGTCAAATCCATTCCAAAAGCACTCCACGTTAACAAAGATATTGGTATGCCGAGTTCTAAGTATTTTAAAAAATAGCCACCATTTTCAAATATTCATTTCGTAAAAGTGTTTCGGATAAAAAATGTGTCCTAATGCTTAATTAGCGTCATTATTACACCATTACCAAGTTATGTAAATATCCCACAATAAATAACTCGAATAGTAGGGTGATTATTATTGAAATCTTAGATATGATTTTTTTGTAGAGGAATGAATATTTTTTAACGAAATTTGGTATACAGGGGTTTTAGGTCATGCCGAACAAGATTCTGTAAAAACAAAAACGCAATCGCTAATATAAATTCCTAATTTTTTCCAATTTTTTTTTATCATAGTAGGCGTATTTAATTTCGAAAAAAAAAAATTTAAATAACTTTTTAACCACAATCTGAAGCAAAAGAAGTATACCAAATTTGATCTAAATCGATCAACAAATGGCCGAGATATTGGGGTGTAGTGATGAAAAGTGAGACACACTGTATATTAGTAAAATTCATAAACAAAAAAAATATATTATGGAAATAATATTTCGCAAGATTTCCATTTTAGTACGAGCGAAAAAAATTAAGAGAATATATTTTTTTTTAAATTAAATAATTAATAACTTTTTTATTTACCGATCGATTTTCTTCAAAAACAAAAGGGTTCTTCCTCTAGCTAACAATAACTTACTTTCTACATTTCAATACAATCGGACTTTTCTTTTTTAAGTTATCGTGCTTACAAGAAACATGACGGACGGACAGACGGACGGACAGACGGACGGACAGACGGACGGACAGACGGACGGACAGACGGACGGACAGACGGACGGACGGACGGACGGACGGACGGACGGACGGACGGACAGACAGACGGACAGACGGACATTTTGAAAGTTGTTCAGAATTCGTTCACTAACACAATGATATGAAAATTTTTTCTCTACGAGCGATATTTACGATTTTAGAAATGTGCCGATGAAATACAATATACTCTTCGTTTTTGCGAAGAGTATAATAATAATGTGACTTTATTTCAGGCGGAGTCTAGCCCTAGCTACTCAACTCAACCTGTTGAAAAATTACATAAAAGTTTTACAATTAATAATATTATACGAATATTAATATTATACGAGATTTTACAAAAGATTATATTTTGGCTACAGAATATTTTAGACACAATTGTATTTTGGAAAAAAAAGGAATAATATTACATAATATAAGATATAATATTATATAACATAAGATAAAATAGTTAACAAATATATAAAAACTGAAAAGACACAAGTTGTAAATTTTGCCTAGCATGATACAGTAAATATATAGAGCCTATATACAGATACATTTAGATAATATTTTGCTGTAACAAAAAATAAGCCTTAACCTGCTTACGAAATCTGTTTAAAGGGAGTAATTTCAGTTCATTATTAATGTTGTTATAAATTGACACAGAGTTTTAAGAAAAAGAGCGTCGAAACATGGCAGTATGATATTGAGGAAGAGCCAGTAAATTCTTTAATCCTAAGTTTGCATTGTGTAAATTATGCCTAAATATCAGTTTCTCGCGAAGGTAAGGCGGAGATGAAGTCAATAAAAGTTTATGGACAAATACTGATAAGTTATATTGATGTAAATTGTGAATTTTAAGCCAACCTAAATGTTGTATTTTCGATGTCACCATGTCGTACTTTCTGATTCTATATACAAATCTACAATAAAAATTTTGTATTCTTTGGAGTCGATACTGAGTTAACTTATCCAAACAGGGATAATAAACTGTAAAACCGTAATTAAATAATGGTAAAACTAGCGATTTTCATTTTGTAATTGATTATACTAATGTTTGTATATAAGAGTTTCAAGCAAATGTATGTTCTCTTTACTAATGATGCAATATGATCTTTAAAGCGAAGGTCAGTTTCAAGAATTAATCCTAGCTTTTTAATTTTATTTACAGAATTTAAGGCATGATCATTTATTTTAAGTTTGAGCTCTGCAGTAAGGGTAAGTTTAATTTTATCTGAACAAAAAGCATAAAACCACATTTGTCAGGATTCAGCTTTAAGTTATTTCTTTTTGAATACTCTGATAGTGAGTTTAAATCAGAGTTGATATCTTCACATGCAATTCTTACGTCTTTAGGTTCGAACGAATATTCAAGCTGCGAATCGTCTGCATAGCATTGTATACGACAGTGCCTTACCGAATTAAATATATCTGCTGTGTAAATCAAAAAAAGAATAGGCCCCAAGACTGACCCTTGTGGGACTCCTGAGGTAATAAGACAACTGTCAGAATAATTATTATATATATATTAATAAGTATGAACCTCCTGAATACGAAAATACATTCGCCGTCTTAGAAACGTGATGAGAAGGTTTTGCCTCTCATGATAATTGACTGCGTTTCAGCTGGCTGGCCCTTGTATCACTTTACAAAGATGTGTTACTTTTCAAAGATGGCGCACGTATTTTTGCACTCAGAAGGTTCATACTTACCAATTATCTGATTGCCAGTCGTCAATCTATAATATTCATGACTTACATGGATAACCAGTACATGCGGTAGGAAGAGCCGGTATGCCGCCAATTATCATGAAAGGCAAGACGTTTGCACCACTTTTCAAAGATGGCGAATGTCTTTTCGCATTCAGGAGGTTCATAATTACAAGTATCTGATTGCCAGTTGTAAATTTATGATTTTTACCGAATTATAGGAGTAGTACGTGCGGTAGGAAGAGCCAATACGCCGTCAATTATCGTGAAAGGCAAGACCTTCGCACCACTTTTCAAAGATTTCGAATGTATTTTCACACTCAGGAGGTTTATACTTACCAAGTTCCTGATTGCCATTCATAAATTTATCAGTTTTTTTTACCTGGCCTTTTTTTCAAAATTGGGTGAGCGTAGCGCCTCCTTGTACCACCCAAAATGAATGGAAGTTTGGATTCATGAGTAAACCCGTGAGTAGACCTATGATTTATTTGTGGCTGTTTGTTTTACTTTTACAAGTCATATTTCTTACACATTTGGGGGCCTACTGTACGCCCCTGTACCAAAACACATTTTTGTGTTCTACTATCCCAAATTAACAGCAATTGACACATTTTGGGAGTAAACCCATGACACACAATTAGTGGTCAGCGGGCTCCTAGTCTAATAGGTTATACCGAGTGTTTATGACACCGCATATATCTACGTTTATTTCAAATGTCTGAAGATGATAAGCTAATATGGCCGAAATCCCATTACGACAAATTAATTTGAATTTACACCTCTCTACGTTTCATGCATTTTTAGAAATTTATCAGAAAATGGTAAAATACAGTTTTAAAACGTGGGAGTATATACTAAGTATATATGGTTTGATGACTTTGATGTTTACCGTGTCCTGCAGAAAGTATACTAAATACTTTTAAATTTTACTATTAGTAAGGTAATAAAAAATCGTTGATAAAACCAAAAGTGCACACCCGTGAATTGTTTTAAAAACTTTTAGTTAATTTCTTGTTATAAACAATTTATCAACAGGTATTACATTAATATATTAAACAAAGGACATAGCACACTTTAATGTAAAATCAGTTTCGGTAAAATTGTCTGAAACCGAAATATGTTGTAGTTCTAAGGTGTCTGATGAAAAATATTTGCTTTGAGCCCAGAGCACGCTGAATGTATACAAATAGGCTTTGTTGTGAATTAGGTAACTCAAAGACGGACTCCTCACGGCAGTTCTCTTCTCTCCTTCCCAAGTAGCAGAAGGAGTTGTATTTTGGTCATCATGTTACAGTAGCTAAAAAGGATGACTATTTGGTTATAGTGGTGATTATTAAAACTGAATTATTACGTTCTGAAGACGTATTGGTAACGAAAATGGGGAATCATATCTTGGTCATTAAAACACAACTGAAGCCTAATGGCTATAACGCACATGCAACTCATTTGGCTCTCTTTTTGATTTTTATGGCTGCTTTATAACTAGTTATGAAATGGCTCTTATGGCAAAAGAGGTGATGTATCTACTCGAATAAATCATGACTTTTAGGCAGATAATAAAACAAGTTAAACAAGCTAAAAACGTACTCTTCGCCTGTTCACTGAACTTTTTATATAATTGTTACACATTCTATAGGATACTCTGCTCAGTTGTTTGTAAATAATGTTAGTTTTAAACATTATTAATTTTTTTGGTACGAACTTAGTTAGCAAAAGACTCAGTGAAAAATTAAGTAAAAATAAAAAAAACTATACCATACCTCATTTGGGTTTCGAACCCGGGATCCTTGGATTCCTAGTCAAAAGCGTAAGAACTACACCACCACCTAATACGTAAAAAAAACGCAAATTTTTACATTATAAGAGACGAGCTAAAATCATATTTCCACGGTATATTACATTATGAAATGTATAATGTATATTTGTAAAATATATAAACATTTAAATATTAAAATGAAATATCATTTCGCCAGATTTCTATTCAATTACAAAAGCATAAAAATCAAAAAAAATTTTCGAATTTAAATCATTAATACCATTTTTTTTACTGATCGATTTTGTTAAAAAACAATAAGGTTTTTCCTCTAGCTAACACTAACTTACTGTCCAAATTTCAGTACAATCGTATTTTTCTTTCTTGAGTTATCGTGCTTACAAGAAACGTGACGGACGGACAGACAGACGGACAATGATATGTAATTTTTTTGTCTGTGAGCGATATTTACGGTTTTAGAAATGTGCCGATCAAATGCAATATACTCTTCGCTTTCGTATTTGCAAGAACACTATTGGCCATCCTTTGGCTTGAAGCAGGTGTTGTTAGATAAAATGGACGTATACTTTGTCCATCTTTAAAATTATATGAACATCATAATTGCATATATGGTCAATCAAGAGGGTTAAATTTTATCAACGCACGAATTTTCTCAGTAAACTTATATAAAATATTCATAAAAACAAAGGGACCTCCAGAAATCTCTAAATTTTAGGTATAATTAAATTAATTTGAAATATATACCTATAAACATTTTGTAATTTCAGGGAGCACAATCGATGGTAAGGTTATTAAAAGTTATTAAAATAACGAGTTAGCAAATCAAAACTTCATTTTATAGGTATAATTAATAATGTATTGAAAATGGGGTTCTTCTTGATTGATAGAAAACATGGCGGCAATTTGTCAGCATTTGGCATATTCTTTCGCTAATGATGCCAGAAATAGACCAGAATATGACTGTAAAAATCTAATAAACTTTTTTCGTCAAATGGCAAATTTAACCGGTTATATTGACCAAACTATTACCAGAAAATTGTTGAAGCGGTTAGCGAGTTTTCGCATCAAAATACGACTAAACTATGGTGAGTTTTTTTGGTCCACGACCATTAGCGTTAGAATCACCAAAATGATATTTACCAATAAAACGACAAAACCGAAATTGCTAGGTGGGAGGTGACAAATTTCTTAGAATTCTTAGGTTGTATTAAATAACGAATAATAGCATCGACATTCATGTGTATGAATACAATTTTCTACTATAAGCAAACATAAAAAGATACATATGAATATCAACTTAATATCAGCTACATTAGGATATCTGTTACAGACGGATTACTCCAAAAACGACAAGATTTGATATTCCGGTGACAGAATTGTAGCAAAGAACGCACCTTTCTGAAAGACATAACCTCTCTTTTTTTACATCTCTTTTAACTGCCTTTGTATGGAACGGGTTACTTTGTATTTTGACCTTTATTTCTCCAACGTTTTTACATTTTCTTTCTCCAAAAAAATTAAAATTTGTTACTAAAGTTTTTGAAAATGTATTGCGTGGACGAAACCATCGAGGAGCAAATTTGCCTCAGTGCAGTTCCTTCAAGTTCGGTAGGTAGTAAATAGGCAACTGTACTGGTCAAATACAAAAGCATACACATTTTTGACTAATCCGCAATCAAAACCAGACACAAAATACTCCCAGAAACCATGTACAATAAAAAGGAATAATAGTAAAATGTTAATGATGGCTAGAGCCATAGAAAATGGAATATGTCAGTATTGATGCAGAAGATAGGTTGACACTTTCACTTTAATAATCTAAATATTTAATGCATAAGCTTTTGTAGACACAAACGTCAACGAAAACACCCCGTGAAAAGTGTATTGCCGCTATATAAGTACCTCTTTGAACTTACTTTTAGGCGACATTCCTTTTCCAATAATATGTGGAACTCTGCCTATATTTTCTTTTACATTTCATTCTTATTTTTCTGTCGATATAAAACTTATTTGCGTATGTATAAAGTTTTCAACATTATCAATACTTATTTTAAGGTTATATTTCTACCTTGCCGTTTGGCCTCAATTTAGATTTTAATATGTACAAAATTACTTCTAAAGTAGTCATTTGCAGAGTGAGAGGGAAATATGTCTTTATCTTCGGTTTATTATAAATATTTAAAAAATCATAAATGGTATAATCTTTAAAATAATTTCAGTTACTTCCCATTGCTCTAAGGAATACAACCATATATAGTTTTTATCAATAATTTTGTATATAGTCAAATGCCATACTTTAATAATGAAATTAGGAACTATTTTCATTGACAAACTACGATATTTAAATATATAATAAAAAATAATAAATTTATAATAAAAAATATACATAGTTGTATTCATTAGAACAATAGCAAGCTCTAAACCAGTTTTAAGATTATACTTTGTGTAGTTTTTTAAATATTTACAATAAATCGAAAATAAACGCATATTTCCCTCTCACTCTGCCAAATCCTAACCTTAGTAAGAATATTTTTTCATTATTGATTCAGTCATGATTCGGTAATGACAGCTAAGAATACCAGAATAAAGCCTAACTATTATAGTCATGTTTATGCTAATTTCTTAGTAATAGTTTGGATATCAACACTATATTAATAACAAAAACCATGTCAACATATTTTAGCCATTTTTATAACTAGAATGGCAGTATTAGGACTTAACATTGTTGCTATTTAATTACTTGCTCATATATGACCAGTATATAGCTAAAAAGAGATCATCATGACTATTTCGTTTTTAAATTTTACGCTAAACTACGACTAAAATAAGATGACCAAAATATAACTAAACAAAATCCGTTGAAACGTTTTATTGGCTGCATTTTGGTAATCTCAGCTGAATAGCATATTTGTGCTACTTGGGTTAGTCCTTACTTAGAATGAAAAAAATCTCAGATGTGATTTTCAGGCATGTTGTGGTAAATCACCCTGTATTGTGGTAAAAAAAATTTAACAAAACATGTCTTTTCTTTAATTATACTGCTAATGCCAATAAGTAGCAATAACCTTTTCTTGAATAGCTGTAATTCTGGATGCTAATAAATAATTGCATCACATTAACTAATGCTTTTTTGTGTGTGACAATAAAGGATAAAGATGATTGCTCCTTTCTAAATTGTTTATTTTTTGTACTGTTATACTTGACCATCCAGGGGAAAGGAGTAGCGAAAGTTAATTATTTTTATGCTTACTGCATAAAATTGAAGAAACAATGAGAAACAGTATATTTCTTTATACATCTAGCGCAATATAGATACTGCATATGTTTACAGCTTAATTCTTGGCATGTCAAATTGGTAACTAGGTGCCTTTAAGATGAACTTATACAACCTATTGCAACTGTTAGATTACCGCTCCACGGCCTGTTATGTTCTTTTATGCGACTTTTCGGGAATTCATATTAGCGATTTTTTTATCGAAAATCTGGTAACATATAGTCCAATCATTTTAGTTGAAAACATCAAACTAATTGTAAAAGAAAGAAACTAAGGTTTTTTAGACTTAGAATAATATCCCCAACAACATATCAAAAGTCTAGAAAAATATAGGTTTGGGAAAATCGCCATATTGGCCGACATCTTGGATTTACTCTCAATATCTATAAAATGCATATATTACTCCGATTAACTTCAAATATATATCAAATAGAAAGTTTTTTGAACCAGGAACGTTATTTAAAACAATTTAAAAACATTTTTACCAGTAACAAGCTTGAGAAAGGCATTTGATATGTTTGTTGAGGACCTCAACAGTCCGAGTCTCTCTGGTGGGCGCTTTTTCGAGGCTCGCCGTGATTCTTAGTTTTCGGTCTTCGTTTTCAGTCCTCCGAAGAAAAGCAAATAAATCTTTTCTGGCCAATACAATGTGGGCCAAGGTGGATAAATGTCAGATAACTGCAGCAGAAACACCACTTTCTGATCCACTCTATGTACTCGATGGAGGTGCTTTACTGCATCGATTACACAGGTCAACATTTAGTTTGAAAAAATACACCGGACTCTACCTAGGTACCCAGGAGTTTTTGTGGTCGCTGATTCCGATGCCGAGGTCGGTTAAGCTCTATCACGTCAGGTTCAAGGGCATTTGAAGGTCAAACTAAGAAAAGGTGGTTGAAAAAATCTGAAAAAATTCACACATAGGTTTTTGGGGCCGCTGAGTCCGAATCCGATGTCTATCAGCTCATGTTCAAGGTCGTTTAAAGGTTAAAGTAAGAATAGGAGGTGAAAAAAATTGAAAAAATTTTATGCGAATGCTCACCTGCCTATTTATTGTCTGTTTATCTGTCTGCCTTTATACCTGCACATCTGTTTGTTTGCTTGTTAGTCTGCATCTATCTCATATCCTGTCTCTGATTGACCAAACACTATATAATATTATGCCATATTCATGTTACAGATTAAAAATAAAGTTTCACCGCAAAAAATATAGCTTGCGTCATGTGATTTTGTGCTCCAAAAACTTTTTTTTCTTGATAAAACTTTTACTCTGAAAAAGTTTCACGACTGTTATTTCGATATTTTTGTACAGTAAATTATCAAGGATGCTTCCAACAGTATTTTGATTACTCTTTGTTGATAATGTCATAAGAGCTATCAAAGTTCAGGGGCTATTATGATACATTTTCAGGGGCTATTGTGATACAGGTTGTGAGGCTAATATGATACACGAAATGATGAATCTTATATGTTTATAATTTATGTAACATTCATCGTGTTTTTATTGCAGTGAGTTTCTCTTTGTTGCAGGTACCTAGTGTCGAAGTCATAAAATCAAAATTTAATAAATTCGAAGCCGTAAGTTTAGAGCTTGTAGATTATTTAAGGCCCTAAGTGGCCTTTCTTCACTTCGACCTGAAATGTCTTTTGTGAAAGTTTAGAGCTTAAAATGGTTCGTAAATATGAAAAAAAAGAAACGCGTTTTTCATTAAACAACGTTTTAACCCATATCCCATTTTTAAATGTTAGATTGTTTTTTACGTTCTAAAGTAATTTTTTGTTTGATTTAAATCACTTATTTTTCACAAGTTTTTTCGGAATTTTATAATAAAAAAATTATTCAGGATACTGAAAAAACACGCTAATATAAAGTCGCTAATATCTCAAAAACTATTATAGCCACAAAAACCAAATTTGTACAGCTGACAGATAGATAAAGGATATCTATTTATCATACTAGCTCCGCTGATTCAAATTCTATCTACAAACGACATTAGAGTACTGTGAATAGCCCCGCGGTGTATCAATAATAGCCCCAAACGGGGGGCTATTTTGATAGAGAAATTTCATTTTTTTGTCGGTCTAATCTTTATTTTAGTAAAATGTCTGCATTGTAATCTTAAAAAGAAAGTAATTTAGCACACAACGGTATTTTTTTTAAATGTCTGGGATAAAAAACAAAATTTTATTTGAATAGTTTTGATTTTTGTATCATATTAGCCCCGGTTGACCCTTTAATCACAAAACTTGGAATATTTGGGTTTTAGAGGGCATTGAACAAGTTAAGTTGCCAGATGTTCTCTAACAAGTCGTTAATATAAATTCCAGAAGAATCAGTTGGAAAAACATAGCACGCCGTGGAGTAGTAACCTGGCAGTCACAATATGTTATATAAGTGCATCTTAGGGACACCTAATCACAAAAAAAATTACCATCCAAATCGTGCAAATAAGCAACATTTTACAGATATGCGAAGATGAAAGGTGAAACACACTGTATATATGTGCTGAATATTTTCTTTACCTAAAGTTCCTGTATAACTAATATGATATTTTGTTAGTATGAAACAATTAATTATTTAGGTGAAATCATAAAATTTTACAGAAAAACTGTAGGTTACTACTTGTAGCAAAACATTATTTAGATAATAAAATCATCAATTAGAGTGACTGGGCCTAAAAATGTAATATAATTTAAAATCGAATTATTTGAAATCTCATTTTACGGTTACTTGAATACTCGATAAAAATTATTTTTCTTTTATTTCTTTCAAGTTTCGTGGCTACTAGATATTTTACTCGAGAAGCTATTCTTCGTACGATACGTACAAAGCTTGTCAAAATACAAAAATGTAAGTTACACGTCATTTTTAAGTCTTAGTAGGCAAAATAAAAACAAATAAATCAAATATGTACAAATATATTACAAAAATAAAAACAACAAAAACTTAACAACTTGTAACAGTTCTTTCGTAACAAAAAAAGTCTCTTAGAATTAAATAGAAGATGTCCAAGGGAGGCACAAATTATAGAAAAAATTACCACAGTTAAAATAATATCAAGGCTAATTTGAACATTTTTAAAGGGAAACAACAACTCAGTCATGATCTTGCAAACCCTTAAATTAAAAACAATACGGTCTATTAATATCCATGTCCTTGTTGCTCACTTCCTTGCCAATCTCCCTGACTCCCTTGCCAATCCCCTTGGCTCCCTTGAGATTCATAGGAACTGAGATGACCATCACCACCTAAAATAAACATTATGTGTAACTATATAGTCGCAAAATGTTATTTTACTTCTTTTAAATGAACCCCTTACTAACCTAAATTTCCTACATCATTTCCATGTTCCTCTACACCATATCCTTGACCTTGAATTTGACCAACGTTTCCAGAACCGGCGTGATGAGAATCCCAACCTCCTCCATGTTCTTGTGCAGGAACTGGGTATGGTTTTGGCACTTCAACGGGCACTGGTACCTTCTTGATAACTTCATAAGGCACAGCATGTGGCACTTTAACGATTTTAGTTTCATACACAGGGTAGGGCTTAGCTATGGGCACGGGATATGGATGAGGCACTGGAACTTTCACGGGATACGGTTCTGGAACTTTAACGGTTATGTGTTTAGTTTCATGAATCGTGTCACCTGGGAGATGGCCCTTTGAGTACTCTCCAAGTTCGAGAAGGTCGTATTTTGGGTATTTAATATGGCCGAAGCTTTCGAGGTCGGGAATGCCTTCCAATTTGTCGGATCCATGGCTGTAACCAGGCCTTGCCTTTGCTGCTACTGCTAAGCAGCAAATTGCAAAAAGGGCGGTCTGAAAATTGAAAAATGGATCAAATAACGTCAAATTTTATTAGTTTAGAGAGTGAGCAAGGAAGAATTTATTTTAAAAGTATCGAGAATTAAAGGCGTTAAATATATTTGACACAGATATCAATCATACTTTAAAACTTCTTATACAAATAACAAATTAATTGCATTGTTTAAGGCAACAGTCTTTGTGAAATGTTAATTTATTGTATAGCAATACCAAACTCATGTAAATATTAGACGTATAAAGTATTTTTTAAGAGTTGAATTTAACGAATATGTATACACTTAATTTAACAAAATAATAATATTGAGCCGATACTTTCCAATCAAGATATATAGTTCATTCACCTTTTATAATGACTTAATTATATGTACTACTACATGAATTAAATATTTCATTTATTCAAACATGGAAATAGCTGTGAAGGATTAGATTAAAAATGCCTACTTGAATAAAAAATAGTTCTAAATAACATAAATAATTAATTATATGAACGCTTCTGTCTAATTTACTTACAAAAATGTTCATGATTATAAACCAGTAAGATGTGATATTTTGCAATAACTGACGGTGGTAACGGGGAGAGAGTATTTATACACGGAACCAAAGTGTATCCGGTGCCTCCCTATAAGAATTACTTCCACTTTCTTTAAAAGTAACTAAAAAAACAACGTCATTGTATCCAATTTAAACTACATTAGATGCGGCTGAAGCAGCTAGAAAGAGACCAAACTAGATTATTTATAGAAAAATATATAATATCTATAACACCTTTTCTTATAAACAAGATTAGAAATAAAGTTATTTATTTCAAAACAAAGCAAAATGCATCTCTGTCGAATGTATTAAAATTTTGTAGACAGCAAGAAAGATGGATGAATATGTTGTGAAAGTAAGACTAAAAAGACAGGCAATCTCTTGTTTTATGAGTAGCATAATTGTTTAGCACGGGTGATTAGCTAGACATACTAGAATGTATTTAAAAGAATGTCTGTACCTCTCGATGCATTTAGACATCACATCTTATACAAGGTTTACATAAAGTGCAAAGCTTTTTGTACTCTTCAATGCATAAATAAATTATCGGTGAGTTTTCTTTGGTACTGGATCAACAGGGATTATTTGAGGATAGTGAAAAAAATGTTGAAATAAACGGGCCAAATTTTTCAAAAAACACTTATTAAAACAAAAATATTGTGGATTAATGCAATCTTGGTGTATATTAAGGAAATTTGAGGAACCTGAGCTCCTAAATCTCTTTGAGTTTATGTTGATATCGATATCTTCGACACATAATAATAAAAACAATAATAACTATTACAATAAGTCGCTCTAAGAGCCACTCATACACTGGGATTACCAGAGCTCACGCCTGATCCTATGCAAGCAGGTATTCCTCTAAGATCCAAGGAATATAGACGACTTTAAGTTAAAAACGAACGAAAGTTAAAATCACGAAAGCAGAGCATGAAAATCTGTTGAGACCGTACAAGGACAAGCAGATGCACTCTGTCTTTTATAAACGTCTATGAGATTAGGAATTATCTAACGACTTGTGTTTGCTCTCCTCAAGTCGACATATCTAGCAGTCTTATATTCATTTGTATAAAATTTGGGTGCTAAAAATTGAATTCCCTTTTGACTTTTAGTTAATCTGACATATGGTGCTGTTAACATATTTTTGTGTCTTGTAGTATAATGGTAGTCACATTCTCCGTTTACTCTTTGAGGATACAAGTTCTCTCTAGCATACAAAAGCAACTCATAAATACATATTGAGGGTAACGTGAGTATCTTTAGTGTATGAAACTTTTCTCTACAGTCTTCTTTATAATTTAACCCAGATATTATACGTATCGCTCGTCTTTCTAAAGCAAAAATTCTAAGCCAATTTGATGCTTGACCCCAAACTAAAACAGCATAGGAAAGCAAAGAGTGGCATAGTGCAAAATATGCATTTTTCAAAGCTTCTTCATCTATTTCATTTGCCAGATTTCTCAAGATAAATGTATTTTTGTTAGCTTTTTTGACAAGTTTTCTACATGTACTTGCCAGGTCAATTTGTCATCTAGATAAACTCCCAAGAACTTTGTTGATTCCCGGGGATCTGGAACATTGTGTCCTACCTTATTACGCAATGAGAAAATCACATGCACTGTTTTTTATCCATTTAATGTAAGTTTATTTGACTTGAACCACTGTTCTGCCTTTGACTCCGCCTCAGACGCCATTGCAGAAAGTTGTTCAATATTCTTGTTTTGTACCGAAATAGTCATGTATTATTTTTGTTTTATTAGAGCCTAAATATTACACATATTATGAATTAGTCCAATTAAATAAGTCGACAAATCAAAATTTTGAGGTAAATACTTGAATTTTTGATATAAGTTACTTTGATGATGATGATTAGAACACGATTAATGAAAGAAATTTTTTTCTGAACCCCCGGGAAGGGGTGAAAAAAAATAAAATAAAGTGTTTTTTCAAAATTACTCAAAATGTGTAAAAGCTAGTAAAAAAAGTTTCAAACAAAAATTGTAAAGCATGAAATTTTATATAAAAATGATCTCTAGACTTTTTTTGATATTACTAAAAATAACGGAGTTAGGCTGGTTAGAAATTAAGGGATGATGTACAACTTTAAAAAATCATAACGTGCTAAAAAGTTAATGAATTTAAAAAAAATTTTTTTCTATTTACTCAGAAAAATATAAACATTCGTTCCAGAGAAATGGATTTTTTTTTAAATTGTTAATAAAAAAGTTATAAAAATTTTCATTTTTTTATTTTCAATTAAAACCACTTTGAACGGTGAAACGAATTTTTTTTTATATACCATTCTGTTTAGCATTCAATATATAGGGCTGAGTGGGCTATCTAAAAATTTCTGGGGAATAGGTACAAAGATACTTATTGCACCATGTTATGAGTATTGTCACCCAAAGAGGGAAATTTTCACTATACCTTATCGGGGGAGGAAGATGGATAGTAATTAATGCACGTGCAATAGATCATATTGGCGTTTAAATCTGGAGGGTTTGGAATTTAAAGTAATTTTTACAAAAGCCTAAAAAATCAACGTCGCTCAATGACATATTGTGCCAGTTGGCATTATTGACAGTTCAATTCATCACCATCATCCTTTCCCTAGAGGTATAGTGGCGCCTTAATAAAACTATTTCTGATTTACCTATTGATGTATTTACTATTATCATAACATACTTTGGAACCGTGGACGTTTTATCAACAAATTAAAAATCGGATCCAATTTACCACCAATCATTTCAGAGGTCAGACGGACAGTGACTGGTTTTTTCATCAAGGCTTTGAACTGGAACCATTTTGAATTGGCACCCATAAAAATCGGAGAACAAAAACCACAACAGATATTTCAAATTTACCTGGGATCGGAAACCGAATCCTTTCTTTACGGTTTCATGAGTTAATTTTCAAAAGTTTTAATATTTTATTAATTAATGCGTAATTTAGAAACCATCTTCATTAACCAATACGATCTTTTTTTACAGTCATGCGAAAATATAGATGACTATTACAATGAATTTATGACACATATTCAGTGGTGTATGCCACATGCCCAAAAAAAAGACTAAAACCAAAACCTTTTAACCTTATTATGACCCTAACATTATGAGAGAATATAACAACTTAAAATTCTTAAATCATATTGCCAAGCAATCCGGCTCTAATGAATCACTCAATTCCTATAAAAAACATAAAAAGTAATCAATAACACAATATCGAAAATGAAAATTGAACGCAATACGGAAAAAATAATGAACTCAAAAAATAAAAACAAAACCTTATGGAAAATTATAAACAATAGAATAGGCAAAGGTGTAAACAAAAATACCGACACTAACATAAAAGTCAATAACCAATATGTGATACGCAAGAAGTGGCTAATATCTTCGGCAATTACTTCCCCACCTGTATCGAAAAGAAATTAGATAAACACTTCAATACCAATCGATCAAATTTCTACACACTCCCTCAACAGATTAGCTGTACCTCAATCTATATAAAATCGATAACTAATAGAGAAGTAATAGAAATTATTGATAAAATGGAATGAAACTATAGGGGTTGATGAAATATCACTGCGGCTTCTCAAATTTTGCAAATATACATTAGCCGATACAATTGCTACATTGATCAATAAGTCTCTCGAATTTGGTAAATTTACAAACATTTTAAAATTAGGTAAATTAATACCATTAGTAAGAAAGGTGATCTTAACATGTTAGAAAATTACCGACCGATCATAATCGTAAGTTACATATTCAAAATTTCTGAAAAAGCGGTAGCCACCCGCCTGTATAATTATTTAGAAGAAAAGAACAAATTTACAGATAGCCAGTACGTACGGATATAGATCTAATAAATTTACGGAACTAGCCAGTCTGGAGTTTATCCAAAAAGTATATGGCTACCTTGATAAAGTTAAAAAGTTGCTGGACTGTTCTTTGATTTAACATCGGCTTTTGATTGTGTAAATTCAAACCTTTTGCAACTGAAATTATCTTCCTTAGGAGTAAGAGGCAACATATTAAATCGTCTTATCTTGAAAACAGAAAAATATTGGTTTCTCTTCTGATATATACAATATGGATATTGGAGTTGGACAAGGCTCAATAATAGGCCCATTACTATTTCTATTGTTCATAAATGACCTTCCTTCATTCCTAACTCAGAGTGATATCTTCATGTATGCTGATGACACATCTGTGGTCATTAATGCGAATAGCGTACAGGAACTTGAATCGAAGGCATATCTAATTTCTGATGAATTTCAAAATTGGTGTGATAAAAATTCACTCATAGTGAACAAAAATAAGACAGTGTTACTTTACTTTTCTGCTTCAACACCAACTTTGTTACCCACATTAGCCATGTAGAAACAAGTAACAACACAAAATTTTTGGGCATCGTCATAGACTCAACACTTGACATGTAGAAAGTGTGTGCACAAAATTAGCTAAATGTATATTTGAAATTTTAAACCTTAAAAAAGAAGTTAACGAGACGGCCCTAATAACATGTTATTATTCTCTTTTATATTCAGTACTTAGCTATAATATTATCATCTGGGGACAGGCAGTAGAAATTAGTAGGGTCTTTGTTATACAAAAGAGAATAATTAGGATTATCTTTAATTTACCCTATAGACATTCATGTCGTGACACTTTTAGAAATAAGAAAATTATGACACTACCTTGCATATACATGTATAGATTACTTTGTTTTGTTTTTAACAACATCGGCAAATTTAGGCTCAATAAATCAGTACATGATCATAGAACAAGGAATGCTAACGATATACACATCCACAACTATAGGCTTAGTAAATATAAAAAGTCCCCCTACTGTGCTGGAGACAATTTATTTAATTTACTTCCTGATAGATTAAAATTAATAAACCCAAACAGGTTATTTCAGACAAAACTAAAAAGTTATTTGATTGTTTTGTTTTTATTCTGTTGACGAATTCTGCTCTTCAGTGACATAGACTGCACTCATCATATTTAATTTAGACTGACTATTCAATACATTAAGATTGTGTTTTTTGTTATCTACAATTTATTGTACGTCTGTTGTTTGTATATATTTTCTCTTTGTACTTTACATAAATATACTTTTTTTATATTTTACTAATTTATAGCTGACGAAACCTTTTCTGTGAAAACAGTTTTTTATGGCAAATAAATGTTTCTATTCTATTCTAATTCTCATAGTTTTGGTATTTACAATACGCAGATTTATGTGGTCGGTATGAAGGTAGACAGGTATTACATAAATTCAGGGAGGTTATCAACTTTGAGCAATGTACAATGTACGATTTACGCTTACACCACAACTCTTGAATCAACAAAAGCTTTCCTGGGTCCTGAGAATTTTAAGCTTAATCAAAAACTTGAGTCTGAATTCAGTGACACTCAAGCACGGAAGGGGAAACAAGCCTCGGTCTAAATAGTTTTTCGAGACAAACACAAAACGATTCAAAAAATAATACAGCATCGGCCATAGCTTACTGGTCACCTTCTATATTTTGATCTGTCTTCAGTTTGCTAATAAATTCTTAACATGAGATTAGTTACTTTTTTGTTTTAATAAATACTAAATTCCAAAACGTTGGAACCAGAATTTAAATAACTGTAGAACCGAAACAAATGAAATTGTTAATCCGGAAATCCATGGAACCGGAATCCGAAATTAAGAAATCTGGAAAAGGAACTAACCCAAGAGAAGTGTGTGTCTCTGTTTTTTTTTCCACTGCCGCATGCCGTTAGTCGAAACACAAACGTTCTTGTGTTAGTCTGTTTTTGATTGGTTCTATTTTATTAGAAAAATATAAAATTAAGTGACTAATATGTTCGATAAAATACGTTAATACACTTGCAACTGGCTGCATGGTATATGACCAAAAGCCAAAATAAAAAACCAGAACCGGAACTCTTTTGACAAGCCTTAATTTCCATACAATCAGCTAACGGATATAGTGGACGACTAAGCCATGCGTATCACCATCTTTTAATGGAGATAGCAAAATAGCCATAGAGCTTCCAGTTGAATGCATCATTTTTAAGCGAAATAAATCTTAAAATTATATAACATGTTGCAAAAATACTTTCACATCATGACAAAGTAATTATACTTCGTGAATAAACTAATGTTTTTATGCTTAACGAGATAAAGCAACTGAAATTAAATTTATAGATATTCTTTTATTGGAATAATTGTTCCAAACGCATTTCCATCTTGTTCGTATTTCCTCTCAATTTATTTTCAGCAAGATCCTGCACTTGAAAATCCATTCAGATCTGGGGAACATGGCGGCCAAACTATGGGACCGCGTTGCCCAATCCACAAGCCGGGAGATCTTGGTCTAGCTAAGCTAGAATACTGCTCCAAAACTGAGCGAGAAACGGAATATTGTGCCGCCATTAAAAATGTCCAGCATTCAGAAATATATCTTCTATACAACCATTTTGAAGGAAGTTCATTAAGACGGTTGGATTACTTGATCTCCTGTGAATTTACCAAAAATCGATGTTGGAAATTAGTGTTCAGCACAACTCATGAATTTTTACCCGTTCAATGATGCAGATGGGGCATATTGATAGCTACATCGCTAGTGAACATTACTTCGTTTCATAATATATTTGGAAGATTAATTTCGTTAGCTAAAATCCAAGACACTGCAGCTTGGAGCCATAAGGCCATTAAGTAGCGTACAAAGGCTTGCTTGCCTGTGCATCACTGGGGCCATAAAAATTGCTCCCACAGCTGCATTGAAAGTCCTTTTAGACCTGACACCACTACACATATCCAAGGGGAAGGTCGTTCAGTGGTACACAGGCTAATGCAAGGCACAACGCCCATAAGGCAACAACACGGAATAGAACAAAAAAAGTTATACTCAGAGTTGATGGCAGATCTCATTTTGGGAATGCTCAAGAATATTATGGTCCCAAAGTGTAACTTCTATAAAGATTTACAAAACAAAATTACCAGACAGGAGTACTGGAAAAACGGTCCTCCAATATCGGCGCATACCATCTCTTAAACAGATGGCTCCAAGACAGAACAGGGAGTCGGAGCTGGGATTTACGGGATAAGGTCGAAAACGAAAATTCCGATAAGTTTGGGAATACACGCCATAATATTTCAGCCTGAAGTGGCCGCTACACAGTGGTGTGCAAAGGAAATAATGAGGCAAGGAACTGTAATCCAGTCAGTTGCCATTTTTTCCATGTAGGTCGATTCAAGACTAGTATGGGATTGTATAAATGCCCTTACGGACCTAGGAAGTCAGAACAGTGACCGTGGCATGGGTACCAGGACACAAGGGACACAGAGGAAATGAGAAGGCTGATGAACTAGCCCAGGAAGGTGCATCTAAGGTCCTAGTAGGACTCGAGCCCTTTTGCGCGTGGCTAAGCCATGCATACGAACATCCATTAATGAATGAGTACAAAATAAATCTCCAGAGTGGTGGAAGAATTTCCCACGACAGAGACAGGCTAAAAAGTTCATTAAAGAACGATCGGCCAAATTCACGGAAAATCTACTAAGCTAAAATAGAAAGGCTATTAGGATAATGGTGGGTCTTCCAACTGGACATTGTAGGCTTAATAGACATATGGATCTAATAGACTTGACAGAGGATGCAACATGCAGATTCTGTCATGAGGAAGAGGAAACCTCAGTACATGTCCTGTGCCATTGCGAAGGCCTAGCCAGACTGAGGTTCCAACTATTTCACGAAGAGAAACCAAGGGCAGATAGCTATACCAAGGAGCCCCTATCATCAAGGCTATGGAGTCTGATACAAAAGATAAATCTGGATAAGGAGCTCTAAGTAAAATTAGACAAGGATTGCCACCTTGTCTAATTTTACTTAGTGCTCCTTATCCAGCTTTGTATTTTGTATCAGACCCCATAGCCCCGATAGGGACTCCTTGGTATAGCTATATGCCCTTGACCTTCCCAGGGGCGCGGTAATCAAGGCCAATCAGCCAGCTCCTTTTTCAAATCTAATCTAATCTAAGCTACCTAAAATCCATTGACAAAACTGGTTTCGAGGTAAAATATTTACTTTGTTAAATGTTGAACTCTTCAGAACTCCTTGTTTTCTCACAATTTTTCCTATCTGAAATTATTATTTTTATGACAGTACTTTAAGTGCTTTTTTAATTACCATTGAGTGAGGCATATTGAAAATTTCTCTGCATACGTTTATTTGTGGATAATTCTCAAAATGATTTAAAACAATGTCAACACGGTGATTTTCTCATGACCTTTTTGCGCCTAGAAAATTTCGAAAATGTTTGTGATTTGATAGCTTCCAATGAAGAGCTATAAATATTCGATGACCAGGTATTTTGCGATGGTGGGATCCTTATCGGTATTTCTTTAATACAGTACCGTTGCAGAAACCGCACATGTCAGCCATTTCTCTACTTATGAATGTTGACATTTTAAGTTAGGCAATTAAAATACTGATTGCAAGATACCAGGACACAAATGACGTGGAGAAAGGGACCGGACTTTTTCCCGATACGCACTTTTAAGTTGTTACACAAGTTTTTACATCAGATACAAAATTAACTTTGCTGGATAGCTGCCAACCAAAAAATATTTTTCCCAGCACATCATATATCATGCAAGAATATTTTCAAATCGATTTTGCTCAAAAACGATGCATCCTATCGATGGTCGAAACGATTACCATTTTGGTACAAAACTATATAATTTCATATATTGCTATCAAACATTGTAAAAAATAACGTACAAGAAAATAGACGCTATTTTTACCCCAGAACCTCCCCGTTTCCTTAGATAAAATGTTCAACTGTCAAAAACTATTTTAATTATTGTCTCAAAAATATTTTACTTACTTTTAATTAATATTCAACTGTTGAACGTACTACTAGTAACTGTTCATACATCAACTATAATGAATAATATCTTGCCTAATCTAACAAAAAATAGTCTATTTTTGTTATGATAGTGACATCTCAAGTCACAAAACAGTACTGTACGAATTGCATTTCGAGCATGTAAGCAATCCTTTTTTATTACATGACAGTAAATTACAATAAAAACTCTAGCAGGGACAGCTGGTTAGTTGGATCTATAATGATGCTGTAATGCTTATATAACATCCAGTTCTGCTGTGTCGAGACTCGGAGCTTCCTGCTGGACCGGTTCTTATTTTCTTTTATTCCTTTTAAATATACTGTGTGACACAGAAAACGTAAATTGTAGCAATAGTTTAAATATTTTATAGATTTTTTGCTATACGACTGCGAATTATCTGGTCGTATGTGTATTAAACTTCATCATCAGTCTCCACGTCGGAAAATTCAGGGAAGTGACTCAGGAAAACAGTTTCTTTTTCTTAAACCTTTTATTTTTGAGTCCAAGAAAATACCCTAATTTTTAGTTCCCTCACTTATCGAAGGGAAGAATTGTAATAATAAAAATATCACTTTCCGGGATTTCTTAGGATTTTTACGTTTCAGATTATGTAGATTACGAGAATTAAGAAGGTCTTTCAATTCCGTCAGTCCGTCGGTCTTTGAGCATGGTGTCTATCTGTCTGTTGACGCTATGTCTACAAAACTATTTGAGGGAGAAAAATCATTTTGGCGGGTAGTTCACGCCATCACAAATGAAGAAATGGGATATATTTTTAGTGATAAAATATACACAGTGGACGCCATAAAAAAATAATTAACGAAAAAATGTGATTGTGGACAATAATATTTGGCGTGTAGCTAACATAAAACTATCAAGGAAGAAATTTGCTATACTTCTAATGAAAAATATATAGAGTGGTCGCTCTAAAAGGTAATTAATCAAGAAATGACGGGGGCAAATAATATTTGAAGTGTAGTTGTCACTATTGCCAGAAAGAAAACGTAATATATTTTTAATTAAAAAAATATACAGGGTGGTCATTTATTAGCAGAAGAATAAAAAATAAAATGTGATAAATAGATAGGGAAGTTTTGTGGAAATACCTCTATAGGTTCTCTTAATTTGAACACATTTGATCAAAGTGAAAGATTCGTCGGTTGCATCCTGCTTCAACAGTAGCTTTAAGAAACTAAAGCTGGTACAATTTCGCGAAAAATAAAATGATTTCAGATTACGGTGTCCAAAGAACCCCATTTTTTTACTTTTTGTTCCTATTATGCCTTACATGATAAGAGTACACTCAATACTCTCTAACACTGATAGGTTGTAAACTAGTGGAAGTAAGGAGTCGAGATTTTCTCGAAAGCAAGAAAAATCGTGCTAAAGTTATGAAACCTATCCCCAAACCGTTCCCCCGGGAACGCCCAAAAACCACCCCCATTTGCTTATTTCTCATATGGGAGCTTGGTATCGACTATTTTTGCAGAGATTCTTTTTTTTCATGGGGATATAACAGCCTTAAACTATCGGAACCACCCCTTTCATAAAAATCATAGTAATAATAATAATAGGTAGCGACTTAGCTGATATTAGGGACTCGTACTATCATTTTATTTGTGTTTGCTTCATTTACTTTGCCGTATTTCCTTTGAATCGGAAACGGACGATGCGTGCGATAAAGAAGGAGGCAATAGCATTGCATGTGATGTTCACTTGGAAGAATACGAACCATGTAATTCTCATTGTAAGCGCCCTAGGTTGTATTAATGTCATGTAAAAGATATTATATTGTACTCAAAATTGTGTCCTGTAATTTATTATAAACAGAAATTTTTACCAATAGTATTATTTTCCTTATATCCCGTTTTGAGGAACATGAATTTCAAAGCCTTGTGAGGATAGGTTCATTCTTGATGAGGATGTAAAATGGACAAATAGTGACTTTGAGACCACTCCCACTCAATGTACAAATTAGAAAATAAAAAAAAATCAATTTTCCACCCTCTGGGGGAAGGGTTGTCACAATTCACTCTTACCCTTGTCCTTGATCAGCATCCCCGAAAACGGGGGTAAACGTCTTTAACAAAAAATAAAAAAAAACAATTTTACACCCTCTGACAGGGTAGATTCAACTCTTAAGTCTACTACCTGACATCACCTTTCACCATCAGTCGATGCAAAGCTGTCACATGAGAAATAAGCAAAAAGTGGAAGTTTCATGACTAAAAACTTTTTTCACCCTGTTATTCGTGTTTAGCACCCTCGAAAACGTTGGGAGGTATAGGTTTCATAACTTTAACATGATTTTGCATACTCTTCCAACTCCTTACTTCCACTAAACTACAATTTTCCAAAGTGGAGCAATTTCGACCGTTCTTCTTGCCTGTTTCCCAGGGTTGTAGTTTATTAAAAATACCTTCTTTTCTTTTCAACGCATCAATGTATAAATGAACGTAAAACATCTACATTATAAATCTACGAAAGTATTTACACAAAACTTTCCTTTCTATTTGACCTTTTATTTATTCTTCTTTTACCACTCTTTATATTTTTTCACTAGAAATATATCAGATTTATCTATTTAATAGCGTCAACTACAATCCAAGTATTATTTTTCTCCGTTGTTTCTTAATCAATGTCTTTAGTTGATCACTCTGTATAATTTTCACTAAATTTTATTAGGCTTCTTTCTTTGCGATAATGTTAACTACATGCTAAATATAATTGTCCTTTGTCGCATACTTTTCATGAATTATTGTTTTATTTTCCAACCCGCATATTTTTTATTAAAAGTAATAAAAATAGTAATTTATTACACGCAATACAAATACAATTGTACCAACAAGTCATAGAAACATACAATAGCAATAGCTCTAATAGTTGTACTGTTAATAATTTCCTCAATTGAATATGGCTTTAGTTCAGAAGGAAATTAATTTTATTGTACAAAAAGAGCCATTTATTTTTAGGTAATTAGAAAGCCGATTATAAAATTTTGTACAAACATAGAATGGGCTTTTTTTCAGTGACAGCCTATGTCTAAATATATCTGGCTTCTTCCTGTCATATAACTTTTCTCAGTATAATAGTTTTTATATACAGCTCCATCAGACACACGACAGAAAGACAGACGAACAGAAAACCAGACAATCAATAATAAGTCAAACGACGCCTGCTGCAAGTTTAGTAAGAAAGTGGTTGAATTCTGAACTTGAACTGTGAATTTTTCAATGAGCTCTAGATTTGTAAGTAATATTTCATGTTCATATTATTTGTTAGCCGTATATAGACTAATGAAAATTTAAAAGAGAAAATGAGATTTTCTCAATTAATACTAAAATCTTTATAACTGAAATTAATACAAAACGCAATCAACAAACGCAATGACTGAAAACTACATTCAGTAAAGAACCAATTCTGATGGTGCAATATTCAGTAAGTATAATGAGTTCCTATCCCACAATGTTATTGAATTCGTAAATGTGGAACTGGATTCATTTCACTTCAATCATTTTTAGTCTTTGCAAATTGGGGCAAACAACAAGGGGTGTGACATTGTTTATGCAAATAGGAACACGTAAAGTAAGGGTAATAGTTAAATTACGTTTGCCAGTTCAAAAAAATTACAGAATTTGCCACCATACAAACGTCTGACATATTGGAAATAAACTTGGTTATCTTGAAAAAGGGGCGAGCGTAGAGGCGTCTTGACTGTGCATGTATTTCGATACTCTAGTGAAGCAACGTTCAGCACGGTTAGTACTTGGATAGGTGAAATCCATCTTGGGAAACACAGCGATCTCGTCTCACCTTCTAGCGGCTTGTATATCAGCGTATACGCGGAAACTATGTAATTTCAAGACGAGGGTTATGTAGTGGATATACCATCCTTCGGAGGGGTTGTAAAGCAGTCGGTTCCTTGTCTATTAAATGTTAGACAAATAAAAAATCCCTGCTCTTCGAAAGAGAAGAGGTTCGGCAAAATTTCCGGGGTTGGGAGTAGCTCGTCTCCTGGCGTCGGTGATAGGCCCTGGTAGCGGAAATAGGCTGGCGTTAAATAAATAGATTAAAAAAATATTGAAGAAAATAAAACACCACATCACTGCTACACAAATTGATTTATTGGACACGTGCATAGGTAGGAGCAGTTGAATGTCGAGGATCAGACCCATCACAGTCTAGGGTGGTCCTTAAATTAGGGTAAAAATGTTTTTCCTTAATTTTCTTTGGGGCACCCTGCCATTTTGATCTACTCTATTAAAAAGAATTACTGTAATTTTTTGGGATTTTTTAACTCAGTTTTAGTGGTCGCTACCCCGTAAAGTTTCAAAATTATAAAAAACTAGTTAGGAATTAATAATTAAATTCAGTTACAAAAGAAATTATGTTCATTAAACATGTAATTAATATGCGCAACTGTACAGCAATTACAATGTTATACATATAAAATAATATAAATGAAAAAGTTGTTAATAAAATACAGAGTTGAGATGAAAGTGGGGGACAAAGTACTGATCTGTTTTATTAATTCAGTTGATGATCAATGACATTTTGATGTTCATTTGATTTATTTTGAAAAAAATTTTGCAAAAATTCTCGATTATCTTGAAAATTCAAGACTTGGTGGCGACCCCTAAAATATTATTTAAAAATCTGAAATTTTTACCGAAATTTTTTTTTTATATCATAGAACAAAATAAGAAGGTGCCCCGGGTAAATTCTAAAAGTTAGTTTTTAAGGACCACCCTACCATCACACCTTATATTAGTTTGATTTAAACCAACACCCCTTTATATTACTATTCGATGCATAATCGCTATGTATATTACCAACTATTTTTAAATTGTAGTTCTTTTGATGTCGAATCACGCTATACAGTGTGTCCCTGGATGAGGTACCGCACTCTTGTAAACATTTTTATTTTGCCGAGAAAATATCATTCTTTATAAAAAGTTTAGATTGTCTTAGGAAGTCATATACAGTTGTTAAACTTAAGTAAATTCTTAAGTTTATAAAAATTAGGAAATATGATATCGACTTTACGCAAACTGACTTTTTTACATTTTTATTGAAAATATTATTTAACAAAGTTTTGTCACTTCTTATGAAGAAAAGCTTAAATAGATAGTTTAGTTACAAAATAAGAAAATAACAATTTGAAAAAAAAATAACATTTTATTTAACTAAGTTGAAAACTATTCCACATGTAGACCTCTTACTAGTACACATTTTTCTAATATAAATTCTACATAGATAGACGAGATCATATCTTTATTTATGGTTGTAACAGCATCGATAATTTTTTGCTTTAATAAATCTGCGTCGTCTTCGAAACCGTTTGCGTATACCTTAGGCTTTAAATACCCTATAAAAAATAATTCAGAGTAGATCTGGCGAATGGGCTGGGCATGCTGTTGGCCCATAGAGACCAATCTATCTGACGTGGAAGAGATTGTCTAACCATTGTCTAACTAGAATTGTAGAATGTACTGGGCATCCATCTTGCTGAAAAATTATTTTTCTTCTAAATTCCAAATTTTCATTGTCTGGTTCACCCAAAACAAAATTATTTAAAATTTCTAAATAAGTGTTTAGATTCAAATTTCCGTCCACAAAATAAATTAGGATTTTCCTGAGCCCAGTAAGAGAAGAAGAAAAAGAAAAGATACTGCCATATTAGTCGTAGAAGTAGATTCATCCGTAAATAAAATGTTTCGATGACATGATCTCTCTGCAAAAATTTTTCTCACCCATAGTTAAACAAAAGTTCAAACGACGAGCATCATCTCGAATTTGAAGTTTGTGAATAAATTTAAGTTTGAATACATAAAATTTGTTGCTGACTAAAATTTTCTGATTATGAGATTTGCTAATACCTAATTCTTTTTATTTTTTCCTTAACGACCATCTTGGCTGTTCTTGTACAGAGTCTAGAACTACAAGCAGCGTTATCTTCCATTTAAATGTTTTTTTTTTGTTTTTTGATATTTTTTACATCCTTGGTGGAATCAAATTTATAAATTAATTTGCGTACTGTTTTGCAAGTCACTTTAACATGTGGATACTTCTCATTAAAAACTTCTATAGTAGTAAATATGGATAGCCTTATAAAATGATTGCGCAAAGAGTTAATAGATAATGACTTTAACGTTAAAATATGCAGAGAAGACGCCAATACTACAATCGATAAAACTGCTGTTGATTTGAAAACCGAAGACAATCAAGTTACAATGGTTCATGAATACATAGACCTTTTGGTTATAATGACTCAACTAGCATGGAATCATCATAAAAAATTATATTTTTCAAACCTACGATTAATAAAATAATTGTCAAACATTATGATGAAAATAGAATTGTCTGCAATTCCACCTACTGAAGAGGTAATAGAAAAACACTGTGTAAGGGTCTATTTCCAAGTCTAAAAATGGTTAGGGTCTAAGAATGAGTCGTTAAAATTCGGTTGGCTTAAAACTGAGAATGGCTTAATGCCTGATGTTATGAGTGAATGTAATGCTTTTCCTAAAAATTTACTAAGTGATACTTCTTGTAAATGTAAGAAAGGCTGTAAAAATAATCAGTGTAGCTGTAAAAAACTAAATAAATGATGTTCTATTCTATGTGTCTATTGTAAAGGAAATAATTGTGCCAATGCTTCCTCTACCTTTGATGAATCGGCTATCGATGAGGAATGCGATAGAATTATAGTATATGACGGTAATGAAACTAATATAGTATATTTATAGCAGTCAACCTTCAATTTTTTTGCAGTAAGTCGTATTGAGATGTGGTTTGCATTTGCTTCGTTAACTCGTCTAGAAACTTTGTGCCATATTTTGGTCTTGTACTTTTTTGAAATTGCATTGCTGCATCGAAAAGTGCATTCTTATAAGTGCATCTTTTCAAGTGATGAAGAAAAAATTCATATCTTCCAGAAAAACTCACGAATCATACGAATTTCAGTACTCGGGGGGTTTTTTAGTCGCTGGGTCTGAATGTGATGTCCAAGTGAGCCTCCTATGCACCTGGAGTTCCCTGTAAACTCATGGAAAATCGATCGAAACTCATTACCTGGGGGTTTTTCGGGTCGCTCGTCCCGAATCTGACATCGGCAACCTCCTCCGGAGGACCTGGTGCGCACGACCTGACTAATAACGTCATCTCCTGGAGTTTTACTGAAATTTTGTCGTCAAACTTTCTAACATTGCCTTAATGAATACTAGTTAATATATTATTATGGTAGAACAAGTTTTTCACTTTTTTTGTTAAAGCCAGCTCGACCGAATAAACCCGAAGAATTATATTCTTCAAAGAGTTTAGCTCATATGCCATCAGTGGCCGATAGTATTTTATTATTACATGCTATTACCGGAAGGTAACATTTTTCAAAACATTCCAAAAGTTCCCTGACCTTGAACCCCATGCTGCAAAGTTTAAGAAAATTGAGAACATTTTGGAACACGGGTGCCATTTATATCTAGCAATGTACAATGCACTGCTTACATTCAGAAAGCCAAATGTCCCCGACGAATTTAAGCTCAGTGGAATTCAGTTAGTAGAAATGTTCAGGTACAGAATGTACTTAATGGAAGTTGCCAGCAAGAAAATGTTGGATATCGGAAAAATCATTCCTACGGTAGATGCCCTCACTCAACATCTCGAGTTTATTTACAAGTACAAAATTGGTTGTTTGGAGAAGAGCATCACCTAGATCCAACAGATTGGGGTTGGAAAAACGAGAACGATAAGCTGATCCCCATAAGGATGACACAACCACCTGGCACACCGAATATAATGAAGTTGATATTCTGTGGATGTAAAACCGACTGCGGTTATTACTGTGGCTGTAGGAAGAATGGCCTGATTTGCAATATCTCTTGCAAAATTTGTGCCGGCTCAAATTGCACCAACGTCGAGAAATATTCCACAGAACAATTAATTGCCGCCGAAAATGACACTCTCGGTGAAGAAAGTACTAACGTAACAGTTGATGAAGCGGACGATATTTAGAATAAACTATAAAATTAAGAAAAGTTTTTTGATAACTTAATGTATTTGTAAAAAGAAATATAAAGTTCAGATATTTTTGAAATTGTGCCTGCATATATTTGTACCCATACCTTTCATTTACGCCTCGAATAGTTTCAATTGAATCAACTATTCCAACTCTGGTGATAAAGTAAGTTCATTGAAAAAGAGAGGACGTGCCCACTTTGTATAAGTTAAGAGGTTGCCGATGTCAGATTCGGGACGAGCGACCCTAAAAACCTCCGGGTAACGAGTTTCGATCGATTCGATAAGTAATTTCAGTAAAACTCCAGGAGATGACGTTATTAGCCAGGTCGCGCGCACCAGGTCCTCCGGAGGAGGTTGCCGATGTCAGATTCGGGACGAGGGACCCGAAGTAGTTTCGATCGAGTTTCGATCGATTTTCCATGAGTTTACAGGGAACTCCAGGTGATGACGTTCCTGGTGTCGTCCTGACCTTCAGGTGCACAGGGGGCTCATTTGGACATCACATTCAGGTCCAGCGACTCAAAAAACCCCCGGGTACTGAAATTCGTATGATTCGGGAGTTTTTTCTGGAAGATATGAATTTTTTCTTCATAACTTGAGAAGATGCACTTATAAGAATGCACTTTTTGATACAGCAATGCAATTTCAAAAAAGTACAAGACCAAAATATGGCACAAAGTTTCTAGACGAGTTAACGAAGCGAATGCAAAAAACCCCATCTCAATCCGACTTACTGCAAAAAAAAATTGAAGGTTGGGGCTATTTTTGTGTTATAGTTCCTCGACTATTTGTTTCGATGAAAAAAAGGAAGGTCAAGGAAAATACATTTCTGAAAATTGTAAAAATGCACTTTTTTGAAAATAAAAAAAAATAAACTCTATCACCTAAAAGCGCATAAAATAACATACAATCGCAAAAAAAACTGACGTACAATGCCTCCTTGATATTTGGCGAAGAATTAAAAATATTATATCGTCCGCCATCTTTGACCGTTCTATTTGACATACGGTGTCCGGGATTGGTGTCTTATATATTTGACCATAAATGAGGATTATTTTTACAAATTTTGGTGAAATTACTCCTTCTTATAGAAAAGATATTCAATCTTGATTTTTTCGGCTATTCTTGGTGTTTTTTATTCTTTTCCAAGATGGCGGATTGACCAATACATATCAGACAGGTCTATATTATTTAAGAATTTTATTTCAAATAAGCCAATATTTTTAAAATTCCTATCCGATTACTAGTACAAGATATATTAAGCAGATAAGTTGAAAATCCGTAAAAGCGCGTCAAAAGTTCGCACAACGAATTTTTGGGCACAAATATTTTTTTCGTAATCAGGAAGTCATAATACATAAGAATCAACAATAAAATTTCAGTTGGAATGCTGTCACCGAAAAAAATTAAATTAAATCAATTGGACTGTACTATTATGGCAAGTATTTATAGCATAATTCAACAATCAGTATTTAATATTTTTATAGAAAATACGAAATGAGAATAAATATCTATTACAGTGACATTGGCATTAATCCATGGCATTACTTGATGCAATCTCATTTGTCCATGAAGAATTTAGAAAAAAATTAGAAAATAGTTTTCAACTTAGTTGAATAATGGTACAATGTGTATCTAGTAATAAAAACAATACATTCCCGGACCACGATGCAAATTAGCATTGAAGTCCGGGAATGTGCTTTTATTACGAAATACACATATTATTTTTTCTAAGACCGCAATCAATATTATTATAAATATATAAAGACAATAAAGTAAATTAAAATATATTTAAAAAATAGTCCGGGACAGTAACTTTCCCGGACTGTTTTCTGATCGTTCTTATCAACGGGCTAAAAAACGTAGCGTAGCGTATTTTGGGATATGAAATTGCGCCGAGAAAGTAGACATTCTTGATCGATTTCAAAAAAAAATTTTGTTTTGAAAATTGCTAATTCCTTATTTTGCAACTAAACTCCGTATTTAAGATCACAATTAAAAAAACTTCATTAAACAAAATTTTCAATAAAAATGTAAAAAATCTAGTTTGCTTAAAGTCGATTTCTAATTTTTAGAATACCCTGTATAATTTATCTTAAGTTTAACAACTGTTTATGACTTCTTAAGACAAGCAAAACTTTTTATAAAAAATGATTTTTTTCTCGCCAAATCAAAAATAGGAAGCTTTGCAACAGAAGTAACGTAATGATAACCACGTAATGTTTTCATCACTTTATACTACAAACTTGGAATTTACAGACCTCATCTGTTGAGCGTGATTTTCCCAAATGAATACAGAACGATGGGCACAGAGACGGACGGACAGGCTTTATCGAGAAAATGGGCAGAACTGAATTCGGAAACGCATATATTATTTAATATATTGTAGTACTCAAAAGAAAAATCATAATTATTTCTTTACTTTAGGAATAAGGAAATAAAAATGTATCTTAGACTATAAAATCAATTGATTACAATTGTTCACTGATTTTGTCTAGTCACTCCTAGTTTTCTTATTTCTAAAATACAAATAACTATAATGTATTCAAGTTATTTTTTACCGCAAAACACTAAACTTTTTTATCTAAATTACATTTCTGTCATATTTCTAACAATAATTATATTCATAGCTGTTTTTACAGCAATACCCATTTTATCTAATTACATTTATGTATTGTTCCTGACAACGGAGTCAATATAAAAAAGTCATTTGTCTGGAGAATACTGTTTAAAAAAAATAAATCAATAAAATTGTTCAAATGGTCTGCTTGACGAAAAGCACCAGAAAGTTCCATAAATAATGCCACAATAGAGGCCTATATATCGTCATGTGTTACTATAAATTCAACCCTACGTCAACTTACTAATACTTTTATTTATATTGATACTTCATTAATTAAATATTTATAATACCGCATTTCTGTCCAATTAACAGCTCGAATAAGAAGATTATTTATTTATAAAAGTGAATAAAATTAGTTGAAGATCACGTTAATTGATACACAGTTTATATATTATTTTCTTGCTAATAACGGAAATAGTAATATTCTTCCGATACCTTCTAAATAAACTGCTGTGGACCAGTCACTTTGAAGTGAAGGGAATCGGAATCACTTTCGCTGCCTGTGATCTAAATAAATTAAAACAATCTATTTTTAACACTCATATCAATTTATATTATTATATGTGTGTAAGAGAGGCAATTAATCTCAATAACAATAACCTGGATCTGCATATAAAATATCAAATACGTTGAGAAAAGTATCAAAGAATTATTAATGCAGTACACAGACGTATATGTTCCAATTTTGAACCATTGTTGTTGGGGATTACCAAATGAGAAAATGATTCTGTATTCCCTTTCATAAATTGTGAGAGAATTTGGAATTTTTAAGCAAGCTAAATACACAGTGACCAAGAAAAGGCCGTGCAAATTTCACCTGTACATATTTTAAATAATATTTTGTACCAACCTTTGTAAAATTGTTTAAAAAAACGTTTTTAAGTGTTTATAAATACTATTATAACATAAAAACGTGGATGGACGGCAACATATTCACCATCTCTATAAAGTGCATGTTATATACAGGGTCATTCATTATATTTTGCCCAGCCCTCCATAACTCTTTTGTTTTTACAGTTCTAAAAAAAAAAGAGTTTAATACAAAAGTTGTACTGTTGCAATTATATTTGTTTAAAGTTCAACCAAAAAAACAATAGCTTTAAATTGAGAAGTGAGCCTTTATATTTTACATTTTCCTTTAGATCCTTCTTCCCTGATTTCAAATATATAAGGGCTGATAGGTCTAGCTGTAATATTTGTAAATTTGCATATAGATATTTTATTACTTATGGAAGAATAGTAATTATTTATTACGCAGTAGGCTACGACAAGCATATACATATATGCAGCGATAGTCAAGATAGTCAGAACCAAGTCAGTACTGGTTCAAAACTGTAAACAGGCTCTCTCTGAACTTGGCTCATCTCATCCAACTGGGTCAAACTTCTCTGGGTGCCTGGACATAGCAACATTGAGGATAACGAGCGGGCATATGCTTTGGCTAGGGGGCGTGCTCTCTGCGACCCCTACTGAGTCCGGAGCCGGCTTTCGGCTACCCTAGGTCAAATGCCAAGAAGTCAAAAGAGAATTGGACTCGTTGCCAGTTCTTTGACTTCTGGGCCGCCTACCCAAAACTCCGGCAATCGAAGCTCCTTATCTCAAGGCCCTTACCAAAGCGAGCACAACAGATCCTGCGACTAAGCAGGAAACATGTCAGAATCGTGGTAGGTCTTTTGATTGGACATGGCTCTTTCAGAAAACACCTGCACATAGAGGTGGTTGAGAACCCCGACAGCAAGTTCTGTGGGGACGAGGAAAAAACTTTCATCCACGTCCTAACTTCTTGCCCTAGGCTTATGAACTTGAGGCACAAATACTTCGATATAAGGAATTCCCCCATATGAAGGATTTTGGCCTTTGGATTAGAATCTGGCCTGAATGAGGGAATTCCATACATTCATAGCGGTAGCACAATGGGCCACAAGGCCTGAGTGCGGAGACCCTTCGCCACCTCGCTAAAAGAAGTAGAAGAAGAAGGCTGTGACTGATTTAACATTTTGTATTATTATTTCATCAAAATGGGTTACACGGAAGCAAAAAAAATCGAAATATTTTCCCTTTATATAAATAGTAATAGTTGTGGGTTAATAGAGCTAGAATCTGCTTACGATTCATCTTTAGTGGGGCTGAGCGCGTATATTCGACAAATTCACACGGCTAGTTAAAGAGCACGATAAGGGCAAAATATTGTATTCCAAATGCGAAAAATCCAGGAAGTATGTCTGGGAGCCGAAACCACCGAAGAGGACGCCAAGAGGAAAATTAAAACCAGCATCGAAAAGAAGAAAACAGAAGTGTGCGCAAAACCGATGCGTGGGAAATTCTTCCGCGATCTCGACCGACTAGCAATGGACAAGAAGGCGTCTATGCAGTGGTTGAACTGCTCGGTCTTGAAGGGGTTCAAGTTTAATAATAGCAGCACAGGACAAAGCACTGAGCATCAAATACTTGTAGAGGTACCTACCACACATCGTTTGAAGGACGAGAGTAATTTCTTTCTCCCCCCTTTAACTGTGTGTGGCTACTTCCACTCCCAGACGTGTTCTATATATTTCTGAGATGTTTGATAAACGAGAACGGTAAAAGCTGTATTTACCGTGGATTGCTAACTGCTCTCTTTCCAAGACTGGCTTCTCTTGCGGTGCACTGAGTTTAAATTATAGCACTGTAATGGATCTTTGCTTATAGATTTCTTTATCATTTTTATAGAATATCCTCTCGAGTTTTCGCGATCTGATCGGTGTTCTGAATTTCAGACGAGCAGGTCCAGAAGGCTCCCGTTATTGAGTGCCGACCTATCACACTCGAGATTAAAGACCTAAAGTTAATCACTCAATCAGTAAGTTGCAATAGTTTTAATAATACAATTTATTGGTTTGATCCAAAATTATACAAGAATATGCAATAACCTATCAAATAATATTTTTAAAAATTGCGTCCCCAAACAGGACAAGGACGAGCACCTCTTCTAGAGGACGTTTATCTCAACCACCATACAATGAAGAGCATACAATAACAATCGACTTGGCATCAAAGATTCACACAACTTCTTAGAAGTCCATGAAGGCACTTTGGATTTGGGACTGACGGAAATAATATAGAAATATTTTACTGTAATTTTGGGACTTTTGTCGTTAGCTTTACAGTTCCAATAGTGATTTTATCATTCACAAGAACTTATCATTAGATAAATCCGACGGATGTTTTTAGGGCAATTTATAGGTTACACAAGGTGTTCCTAGCTCTTTTACGGCGACGTACTGGTCCGATAAGGTTTTCTGACCTAACCTTGCTTTCGAGTGACCTTCATGAATTTGACTCTTTGACCCCATTTAGCACAAGGCGATTTTCTCTCTAAAAAATTGGCTAGTAATTTCATGTAGACGCTTCAAGCCATATTTTTCGATATCGTCTTATAGTACGTTGCCATGCCAAAAATTTTATTGTCATTCTTTTTGCTAAATCCACAATTTCCCTATGTTTCGTGAAGCGATAAAAAATTAAAATATTGAAAAAGTATAATTTTTTTTTCCATACTCAAATTCTATGCTCGTCGTCTATCGACATAAAAATATTTTTTGAATTTTGCTTTTTGGTTGAAGTCGCCATCGAACGAGGTAAAAATAAAAATTCGGCGTACTTTTGAAATTTCACTTTTGGTGTTTTACGTCTCTGCGAACGTGTTTGGGTTCTTTTGGAATGGTCTATGGCGCCGATGCCCTAATCATGGTTAGCAATGTTCTTAAAGCACCTTTTTAATAATAATAGTTTCTTAAATTGAATTTTTGTCTATCTTTCGACCTAGGTCGATTTTCTCAGGATCTACAAAAATACCACCAGAGGATGATCTTGAAACAACCTGTTGACAGTAAGTGCATGATGTGCGGTCTAGCAGGAGAACATATCAGTTACTTGGTGGTGGGATGTACTACGCCGACATCATTGGAGTACACTCACCGACACAATAAAGTGGCCAGATATTTTCACCAAATAACAACACCGCCAAAATATTATGAATAGCCCTGGGAATGTGATAGATACCAACGACGTCACAGTGATGTGAGACTTGCCAATTATAACTAACAGAGAAATTGGCACGAATCGACCAGACATCGTCATTTTTATATTCAAAAACCACTACCTGACAAAACAACACAATGTAGTGACATAACATTAACTCAGTGTACCAAACTTCTTGGTACGTATATCGACTCCAAATTAACATTTGATATCCATGTAGAACATGTTTGTAAACAGTTAAATAAAGCATATTTTGCTATTATGCAAATGAAAAATACATTGAATGAAGAATGCCTATTAAATATGTATTATGCTCTTGTATATTCATGTATAGAGCACAACATTCTTTGCTGGGGAAGTTCTACACAACTTGATAGAGTTTTTCTATGTCAGAAAAGAATTATTGGAATAATTTTTAAGCTGAGTTATAGAGAAAGCTGTAAAAATAATTTCAGAAAAAAGAAAGTATTAACTGCATATACATATTAAAATGTCTAATGTATGTGAAGAAAAATATGAACTTATTTGATACGTTAAATACTAATCATGATTATAATACTAGACACGCAACTTTTTAAGTATTCCAAGACATTTGACGACTTGTTTTAAGCGATCACCAAAATTCAACTGTATTTCTTTTCACAATAATTTACCTGTGGAAATAAAAAATATTGAAACTTATGACAAGTACAAAAAAGCAATAAAACAGATATTAGTCGAAGGAGAGTATTACAGTGTAAAAGAGTTTTTACAACGGTGAACTCTACTTTACTGAATTATTTCTTATTTTAATTCTGTATATATGTAGTACATGTATTTTGTTTTGATATTTTTTTATGATGTGACTATGTTTATTGATTGTCCATAAGTAACGTTATATACAAATTATTCGTATTGTTGACTTGCCATATATACTGTATTGTATCGACATGGTTAATAAAGTATTATTATTATTATTATTATTATTATTAAAGACTTCCAAATAGACGTGAGCAGAAAGTGGAATGCAAAAACCATAGTCGTGCCAGTAAATGCAGGAGCCCTTGGAACTGTCAAGAAGGGCTATGATCGGAGTCTACAATAACTGCCTGGTCAACCGAGTGAAAAAGTGCAGAAGATCGCACTTTTGGGAACAGCGCATATTTTAAGGAAAGTTTTGGTTTAGAAATCTCCATCTGGACTCTGAGCTGACGGAGCGGACATCACCAACTTCACCTGAAAGGTCCAAAAACCTGGAATAGACCCCAACAGACATAATTTTTAGTGAACTTAAGAAACAATGTAGTCACCAGAAGAACAAAATGATTAAGAGAAAAGTTCTGTGTAAATACTTTTTACAGGTTTTTATTTCGTTTATGAAATCAATAAGAACATTGTTTAAAGAAAACGATGCATTTTATCACAATTTAGCAAGATATCCGTTTCCTGCAGTTTTAAACGGTCTGCTATAATGTTTCAACAGAATTTAAAAAAACCTTGGAATTACTTTTTTCTGACCTAAAACCTCCCGGGCTCGTCGATACCATAATGGTTGACAACCACATGGTAAACTTTAGAATTCTGTTTTTATACCTCCAGAGATACTGTCAGAAATCAATTTTTTTTGATAATTTTAACAGTATCTATCTCGTTAAAAAAACGTCTTGGGACATTTGCTGTATAAAATTTTAGGTTTAATTTTACCAAAGCAATCCTACTTTCAAAATTGTCACGGAAACACCCTGTGATATGCTGTAATAAATTATAGTGCAAAAATTATCAGCACGGTCATTTATTATTCAGCATGACATTTTAATTGTAGAAAAACATTAGAAGGTTACTATACCGTAGCCGGGAAGCAAATTTCCTAAATACACTAAACCACAGAACCATTTTCATTGGTCTTTGAAAACTACTCCAACAGAGATACTTTTTCTCAAATATACTAAATTATGGAAATCGTTAATTATGATTCCTATCAGTACAAAACTATACTAGGTTACAGAATGATATTACAAAAATCATTAATTTGAACAATATACGTATTGAACAATATCGTATACCTATATATGATGATAATGAATAAATATAATAATATCCTAATGTGTTTTGCATTAAGTTTATTTTGTAAAATATTATTAATTAATTAATGACTTCGTTTCCGTTGAGTTTTAGTTTTTCAATTTTAGGTCACTTTTTGTCAGCTTCTTGCTGCATGCTGAATATTAATGTACCTTTACTAAAATTTTGTTTCAGCTAGCCTAAATTCATTTGACTGCCGGTTATAACAATATTTTTTGTCGCATTATCCCTAAAGGGTAATGAATTCACTTTTTAATATCCCTAGTGAAAAAAAACACTTATTATTTAGTGACCGACTACTTGTTTTACAAATACTTAAATACTTGAAAGAATTTATCAGTTTCTCTAAATTTATAGGTTAAGTATATTTATGACGTACAACAAATAGGCGCATGGCGTAGGAACAGTTGGCAAAGTACCTACCGATATAGATTTTAATAGTTATTTGCACTAAGTAGCTTTTATCAGTCGAGGACGATTTTGCGCCCGAGCAGCAGGCATCAAAGTCCAAGACTACGTAATTTTTTTGACATTAATGGTTGTCACGTAGTCTGTTTGAAAACACTTATTTAACCAAGGGAGGTAAGAGCTCACTTAGCTCTCGTCTTTAATAGTAACTAGCATTTCCCCCGTAAAATCAACTTACCTGCTTGAAAACAGTGTGACCATAGTCTACTTACGATAGTGGGAGTAGATAAAAAATTTTGCGAAAACTAATTATTTCGATTGTGAATCATATAAGCTAATTCTGTAATCGAGTATAATATGTAACTATTTTTTTTAAACGCCTTTCTTATATTAACGGCCTGACGGAGTATAACTATAACTATTCAACCACTTAACCAGGACACGCGAACACAACAGACAACTACACAACAACCATTTCCTTCGATATTGCCATCTGCCGCAACTGAGACTCGAACTCAGGAGAAATAATGTTGTAGAAACTCAAAGAATCGATCTAAGTCAAAAAATAGTAAAAAAACGACTTTAATAAAAAAAATTACGTTTCAAAGCACAACTGCACATATTTCCGGCATCAGCGCCAAAATTCAGCACGAAAAGACTTTTACACGTTCGCAGAGACGTGGGGACGAATTTTGGTCGCTTCACGACACATGGAGAAATTGAGTAAATACTATGAAGTGGACTTAGAAAAAAAGGATAGTAATAAAAAAATGGCAAAGATGTGTATGCTCTAAATAGAATTACCGGATTAAAAAGACGAAAATTGCCAAAGTCGCATTTTCAAATGAAAAGGAGTTAAATCCATCCGGCTACTTGACAGGAGCGTCGGAAGGTCTTCAGAAAAAGATAGTTGCATTCTCAAAGGCAGGTTTTTAATTTAATGATATTAAGGGAAAAAACCGACTGGTGCATGAAAAAGTACATGATATCATCTCAATAGAGGTCACTCGACAACGAGGTCATGACACAAAACCTTTATTAGGTTACATGGTAGTACATTAGTACCCCTGGGATCGGGCTAAGGAAAGGGACCCGGCAAGCGCCAAAGCTTTAATTGTTTTAACTAACCGTTCAATCTTAGAATGCTAGCTGTCGAAGCACAGTTAGCACACACAATTAATTTCAAAACTCTCATTAAAAATTTTGCCGCTAGGAAAGCTCGGAAGGCTATCATATAATATGTACAAGCAGATGCCGATACTTAATATTTTAGAAGAAAAATTATTTTTTTTTGTCATAATAAATAATTGATTTTTAATTTCAAAGGGGGTGGGTGCCCGCAATGTTTTACACCCGGGTCCTGATATGGCTCTCGCCAGGCCTGGAGACAGCAGTGCAGTAGCACTTGGGGTTGTCTATAATACCCAATGTATCGAGATGTTTGTTTATCCTGTTAATAAGCCTACATAGATACACAGATTACCCTTGAACATCTAGTGTTTGCCTAGGTTAAGACTTGGTGTGGCCAAAGCCATTCTGCGATATCTGCAGTTACTTAGACCAGTCAACAGTCCGCGTGCCGTTTGAGTATATAGTTCTTTAACAGGGAACTGTGGACTAAATCTAAGAGCGCTATTGCAGGTTCGTGGGGGACCATGCAGGGCGCTCTCAGATCTCTCGCGGGCTACACCGTTCGCTTCATCGTTACCGTGAATTTTATCATGTCCTTTCACCCAACAGAGCTGGACACTATTACAAAGTACAAAGTGCTTTCATGTACCTCTAAGAAAATGGAAATCATTTTACTTAGAGAAGACAACATACGTCATGGCTTCGCGCATCGCGTATAACAGTTGGCATAATATCAGTGCCGTGCCATTCATTTTTTTTAAATATTAATGGTAGTAGACAGTGCGACGCCCATGCAGCAGTAAAAATAGGATCGTTACCCAGGTAACGAGCACGCGATAACGATATCGGTCTCTGCGCATTCTATGACGATGTTATTTTCTCTAAGCAATTTCATTTTTTTTTCTACCAAGACGATTGTTACTACACATCCTTTATTATATGGTGGTTGCGCTACACGCCCCCGGAAGGAGGCGTTCGCCCTTGCCCTGTAGGGAGGTAGTAGATTTTTATATGTATTAGATTGGGTTATTGAACATCTACTGTGCATGGATGAATTATGGATTAAACCAATAACTGGTATTATTTGAACTGTTACATTTTCTTGATTGCATAATTAATTTTAAGTATAACCTCTGGAGCTTTTGTGTGTTAGGTCGAGACTGAATATGGGATCCTCAAAGGATCCGCAGTTCTGATATTCAGGACATCTATCAGATCACAGAAGCTGAAGACAACAAAAGTAATTAGGATATGATATCCAGAAGTGATAAATACATATACAGTGTTAAATATAAGCTTAATGCGTCATAATAAGGTGTAAATTTTGGAGAGAGAGAAGTTTGTGAATGTGTGTGAGAGAGATATTTGGCTTCAGAAAAAAAAGATTTCTCAGCCACAGAAAATTATTTTGTTATCAATGTCATTATTTATGTTATTTATTCTAATAAAATGTACGATTGGATCAAAAATTTCCTTTCTATTATAACTTAGCAAGCTTGTTATATGTATGGGTAAATTCACTTTGAGATTAATCAGGTCACTTAAAAATGTCTCTATTTGGGCAGTATATTTCTTACGCGCAAAGAATACATGGTTAAGGTCTCCCCAGGACGTATTATCACATGGACATGTTGAAGTGTTGTAAACGCCTATCCTGCACAAATGTGCAGGGAAGGCGCCGTGATTCAATTTGAGTCTAGCTATGGTAGAAGAATGAAACTTTGGAGCGGAGTATTCTTCGATGTATGGAATACTTTTTGGGAGGTAGGATGTTATAAGGGCGTAAGGGTTTCTTGTTGACCTGACATAATCCGTCCAGACGCATTCCCAATCTTTCCTTGCTTTCCCCCTTGAATTCCATTATTATATCGTTTCTGTCAGTAATTTGGTCAATTGCAGTAAGATTTGTGATTCCTTCGCAATATTATCAACGATTTCATTACTTTCTATCCCTATATGTATTTTTACTCATACAAATCTTATTATTTGTCCTTTGTCAAAAACTCTGGTCAATTTTTGTTTTATTTTTAAAGTTCTGGAATCTGCTTTTTAATAATCGGGACTACCTAGTGACTGAAGTTACAGACTTGGATGCACGCTTCACTCACCCAGTCCAAAGCTGACATACGCTTCGGCTGTGTATATGGAGCTAATATCGGCAATACGCCTTTGGCAGTAATATTGATTGTTAGAAACATAGAAGGCGCTACCAACACCAGTAAGGATTTTAAAGCCGTCTGTGTATATCGCTACTTCTTCAGGTTCACTATTTAATATACAGTATATGATATTCCGATTGTATTGTGGTATATCCGAATATATGGGGAACATGATAGTGGGCATAAATAATAGTATACAGTAATCATTCTGGAATACGGATGGTGTTTTGCTACTAGTTAACAATTCTGAGTAATTATTCGTTTCTAATAATGCGTCTACAAGCGGTGGACTCTTTTTTTATTTCCCAATATTTATTTCTGAGTCTCTATTATAAGAGAGTATATTACATTTAATGAATATGGTTCTTAGTCCAATTAAAAATTTATTTAAAACTTTATAAACTAATATTTAATGTGCTTCCGCCAAAATTGCAAAGCGAGGTGACGACTTCATAACTCCCATACATAATCGAATAGCTCGATATTGTATACTATTGGTTAGATTTGATTGTGACGCGGATCCATACAAGATATTACTATAGTCCAATATTGCAAGTATGTAACTTCTATAGAAAGTTGATGCTGTTTTAGTATCAGCACCCCACTTGGTTTTTGACACACATTTTAATATGTTTAGACCTTTTTCACATCTGCCTTTTAGATATTCGTTGTGTTTAGTCCAGGTCAATTTGTTGCCAAGAATGACACCAAGGTATTTGCATTTGTGTGGTTATTGGTATTGGAATATTTCCCAATTTTATTTCATTTTATAGGTTGATTCTGTCTGGTGAAGAATAATATGGCTGATTTTTCTGGAGCGAGGCTAAATCTGTGACTTATTTTTAACCAATCTCTTAAACAGTACATTGTGTACTTTAGCTGTGTCACGCAGTTTTCGTATGTATCCTGTAAGGAGAGAGAGCAGTTTGCAGTAATATATAATTATGATTATTTATTGTAATACAATTTAATAAAAACAATTCATAATCAAAACTTTTTTGTAATGATATTAATAATACCTATGCCTAATGAGGATTTACGTCAATTGAACGCGCGACAATTGGACGCGTGAGACAATTAGACGCGTGCTAAAATTGGATGCGGTAAAATAGGACGTGTAACACTGGACGCGTTTTTAAAAAAAATCATGTATACACACTCTAACCTAATACCTGACCCAACCTAAATAATAATAATAATTACAAAATTATATCAAAGAACAATAAACAATCCAAGAAACACACAAATAAAACAACAATATATAAATAGCAGAAATAACATAAATTATCTAATTAAAAAAGAAAAGAGAGCATACTTTCAAAATCAAACAAAATCATGCCCAAATAATTCTAAAGTAATTTGGAATACAATAAATAATATAGTAAAACCACAAAAAAACAGCGCAAACATTACAGAAATTAATATTCAAAAAACTGGACATAGAACAAACGACAAAACAAAAATTTGCAATGAATTTTTTTTTCTCCGAAGTGGGAGAGAAACTGGCAAAAGATATAATACCACCTGATACTCAATATGAAAATACAACGTCAGAGAGGAGCTTTTTCTTAAGCAATGTAAATAGCCACGAAATAAAAATATATATATCAGAGTTAAAAAACAAAAAAGCCCCGGGCTTTGACGAAGTAACCGTTGAACTAATCAAAAGCGCAAGTGAAATTATCGCTCCGTTAATGGCACATCAAATAAATGTAATCTTCGAATCCGGTATCTGCCCACAACACTTTAAAATCGCGAAAATAAAACCTCTATACAAAAGTGGAAATAAATTAGAAACAAAAAACTATCGACCTATCTCATTACTATTAAATTTATCAAAACTATTTGAGAAAGCATTAAAAAAAAGGATCAATAGCTTTTTAAATAAATTCAATATTCTGTCAAAAAGACAATATGGCTTTAGAGAAAAAACATAAACAGACGATGCAATTGCGCACGTAACAGGAAGAATCTATAACATGGTAGATAAAGGAAGACCATCGCTATGTGTTTTTATAGACCTAGCGAAGGCATTCGACACTATTAGCCACCCTTTAATGCTAAAGAAACTCTATGACCTAGGTTTCAGAGGAAAGATATATGTAGTTCTAAAAGATTACCTTAGTAACAGGACACAGAAAGTCAACATAGACAATCATGAGAGCACCTCGAGAATTGTCACATACGGTCTACCACAGGGAACCGTCTTCGCTCCGGTCCTATTCAATATATATTTGAACGACTTGCTGAAATTAAAAATTGACGGAGAAATAATTTCTTTTGCGGACGACACTGTCGTCCTCTTTGATGGAGAAACGTGGGACGAGGTTAGGTCAAAAGTATCCAAAAGAGGGGAGCTGGTAGTACCGGCAGCCACTCCCCACGTCCGTGGGGTGAGTGACTACTGGGTCCGAGAATTATTATTATTATTATTATTATTATTATTATTATTATTATTATTATTATTATTATGTTTTTAAAATCACAGCTTTTTGCTGGCAGTTTGTACATTCCAGGGAAGAATTTCATCTTATCCTGGGCAGTTTAAAAATTTCCTTGTTAAGTGGCATGTTTGGAGGATAACACTTTTCTGAATGACTTGTGCCAAATACTCGGGCAAGTCTAATTGTCTAATGTTCTTTTTTAGTTGTTTTGACATAACTCCTTCCACTGAAATTTTAATTGGTATTATTTGCACCCTGTTAAGTTCCCAGATATGCTTTATCTCTATTGATAAGTTCTCATATTTAGAGACTTTTTCAACCTCAGTTTTAACAAGATTGGCTGTTAGGGGGCAACCGATGTCGATTATGAATGCCGTATTGTGCTGTTTGTCTATGAGAACTATGTCAGGCCTATTATAGTCTACTGTTCTGTCCGTTAATATAGGCTTGTCCCAATAGAGTAAATAATCTGTAGATTCCAAAACTGGCATGGTCTGGTAGCGGTCGTAAGGAGGAGGATTATCTGTTAACTTTAACTTTTTCGCAAGTTCTACGTGAATTACTTTTGCCACTTGGTTATGTCTACCCAAGTAGGCATTATCGGCTAGAGCTGGACAGCCGGCTGTAATGTGCTCGATGGTTTCTCCTGGTCTGTGGCACTTTCGGCATACATCTTCGACGCTCCTCTTCAAAATAATCCTCTCGTAGTTTCTTGTTCGTACTACCCGATCCTGAATAGCAGTTATGAATCCCTCTGTCTCCATGTGTAGCTGACCCTTCTGCAGCCAGGTTAGTGACCCTTCTCTGTCTATGCTGTTGTTTAATAAGGCTGTAGGATATTTTCCGTGTAATGCCTTTTCTTGCCAGGAGACATAATCGTCATTGTCAGTTCGCTCGATATTTACCGCATTATTGCATAAATTCAGAGCATATTATTATTATTATTATTATGTTATTTCTCGCTTAATGCGGTTTTATTGTAATCATCGGCCGGAGCAAGATGACAACAAACTATTGCAAACTCAGGAACTTGCGAACGATGTGGCAAGTATTGAGAATTACGGATTTCTGCAGGTCCCTGATTAAGAAAGAGGAAAGGCCTAGGTTGGTTAAATTCAATGCAAGAGAACGGGGCACAACGCCGGTTGAGGATATTACTATTGGAATGATGACAACACTCTCTTGCCTCCATTGCTGTTTGATCTCGTGGGCGAGGTCAGCGTATTTTGTTAGTTTGTTCTGAACGGTTTCCTCGATGTTGTTGGAGTTTGGAACAGCAATGTCTATTAGGAATGTTTTCTTCTGAAGCTTATTGACCAAGATGATATCTGGTCGATTTGATGGTATGATTCTGTCGGTAACCACTGTTCTATCCCAATAGAGCCGATAGTTTTCATTCACTAAGACGTTCTCCGGGCTGTACTGATAATATGGGCTAGTGTTATCTGTAAGCTGGTAGAGACGCGCAAGTTTTAAGTGTATAATTTTGCCTGCACAGTTGTGACGGTGCAGGTATTCCGTGGGTGCGAGAGATGTACATCCCGCGGTAATATGTTGGATCGTTTCCTGTGTAAGATGGCATTTTCTGCATCTTTCGTTGGTTACACTCGCATCTTTAATAATATGCTTAAGGTAGTTTCTTGTAGCTGCCACTTGGTCTTGTATGGTCATAATAAAACCTTCAGTCTCTGGGAATAAATCCCCACTAGTTAGCCAGTATTTCGACGAGTTCTGGTCGATATTTTCGGCACAAAGCTCATGGGGGTGTCTTCCATGTATGGCCTTCTGCTTCCATGAATTAACTTGGGAGGTAACCCATTCTATATTTTTAAGATTACCTTGTGGGGCCGCTGTACAGAGGTTCAAAGGTGTATAACCATTGTCAGTTAAGATGACTGCCCGATGGAAAGAAGATGTCTCTTGCTTTTGGAGGAAGTATCTTTGGAAATTATTATTATTATTATTATTATTATTTTTTTCGCGCACGCGATTCTGGACAGTTCTCCCGTGTCTCCGACATTGTCACGAGAGAAGCGCCAGCGAATTATTCACAGCCACTCCCCGCATCCCGCAGGGTCAGTGACTGTAAATTCCAGACTCATGTGCCCTAAGCAAACGGAGGGACCCCAGGATAACTGCCTTCTGCATTTGGCCTGCCAACCATTCGGCTGACTTTTGGCAGGCTGGTATGGCCTTTAATTCCGAGAGCAGCGTAGGCCTTATTGCACCGAGTACACCGATTATCAGGACGACCATCTTGACCGAGTAGACTGGGTATAGTGCTCGGAGCTCATACCGGAGTTCTCGGTATTTAGCCCGTTTTTCCCCCTCCTTCAAGATGATGTTTGTTTCGGCAGGTGCCGAGAATTCCATGACATACATCACCTTGATTTGATGGTCGAGGAGGACCATCTTGGCAGGCCACAATGAATCCCTCAGTCTCCGACTTTAGCCCTGCTGACCGTAAGAAAGCGAAGGTCAGCTTTGTCGATAAACCCAGTGTCTCTATGTTGTTATAGAATACACCGTGCATGGGCTTATCGACGTGCTGCCCTGCTTATTATTATTATTATTATTATTATTATTTTTTTTTTTTTTTAGCTAGCTAAAAACCAGTCACCCTTCTCTGTGGCTCCGACCCTCACAGAGGGGAGCTGGTAGTACCGGTAGCCACTCCCCACGCCCGTGGGGTGAGTGACTACTGGGTCCGTGAATCGTGTGCCCTGAGCAGACGTAATGAACCGAGAATAACGGCCTTCTGCATTCTGCCGGCTAAGACCTCTGCCGAGTTTCGGCATGCCGGTATGATCTTAAGTTCCGAAAGCAGTGTGTGTCTCGTTCCACCGAGGGCTCCTATAATCAGTACCACTATCTTAACAGTATGGTCTGGATACAGTCTGCGGAGTTCGAAGAGCAGATCTCGATATTTTGTCCGTTTTTCCTCCTCCTTCAAGACAATGTTGTTCTCCGCGGGAGCCGAGAACTCCACGACAAACATTGTCTTGAGTTGATGGTCGAGGAGTACTACGTCAGGCTTGTTGGCTTGTATTTGCCTGACGGTGGGAAAAGAGTAGTTCCAATAAATTAGACACTTCTCATTTCCCACAACGGACTCAATATCCCCCGGAGCGTAAGGCAGCACTGGTGTTTCGTCTATCCCATACGAGTGCCTTAAATGGTAATAAAGCACTCGTAATGCTCCGTCGTGCCTTTGGATATAGGCCGAGACTGCATATGTCGGGCAAGCCGACAGCAAGTGCATAAGAGTCTCTGGCGCCCTGCGGCAGGCCCTGCAGCTGACATCAGGGACCTCTATACCCATGACACGACTACGATAGACGAGGGTGTTAAATACACCATCCTGGCAAGCCATTATGAATCCCTCGGTCTCAGACTTCAGCCCGGCTGACCTTAAGAAGGCAAAGGTCAGCCTTTCGGATAAGCCAAGGTTCTCTATATTTTTATAGAAAACTCCGTGCATTGGCTTATCCGTGTGAAGCTGCAGAAAGATGTTGTGTTCCGCAGCTTTAATTTGGGCTTTTCGTCGAGCAGGTTCCAACTCGGTGACAGAGTCGGGATTTACCCGCTCGACGTCGAAGGAGAGACCAAATTCATCGGCTGCTCTCTGTGCTGCCTTAAACAAAAATTATTATTATTATTATTATTATTATTATTATTATTATTATTATTATTATTATTATTATTATTATTATTATTATTATTATTATTATTATTATTATTATTATTATTATTATTATTATTATTATTATTATTATTATTATTATTATTATTATTATTATTATTATTATTATTATTATTATTATAAATACAACATAGAAATAGACTCACCGTGAAAAATAGGTTACACTAAAAATATTATTATAAGAAAATAATCATTCAAAAAAATTATCAAAATATAAAAACAGAAATTATAAAATATAATTTATTTACACTTGCAGTTGGGCAATTTCTTGTAAGTAGTCCAAAATGCTTCTGTTCGCATAATCAGCAACCACTATTTGTAATCATGACAATGCTATGCAATATGATTATTTTTAATAAACGCGTCCAATGTAACACATCTTATTTTATCGCGTGCAATTTTCGCACGCGTCTAATTGTCGCATACATCCAATTATCGCGCGTCCAATTGACGCGCGTCCTACTACCTGCGTCCAATTAACGGGACACCGCCTAATAATATACCTAATTATTATTTTATGTAACACATTATCATGTGCCGTTTATCAAAGAAAATATTTTGTTTAGTTTTTAAATTATTTAAATTTATGGCGTGTTGTAGCAACTAAGTTCAAGCCAAGCTCAGCTTGATCCAGATCAAAAGCCAAGATACGATTGTCACAACAATCTTTTGATCTTGAACCAAGCTGAACTTGACTTGAACTTAATTGGTACAACTCGCCCTTATTTATTTTACTTTACCTACCACAAAACTTTATTCTGAATACGCCACTGGTTCATCATGTGTAGAAACAGATAAATTAAACGTATGGTGATTCGGAAATATGTAAGAATACTCATAGCAATATTTCAATTGTGACAAAAATTTTGATTTATCTATTAATTTTGAAAATAAACAGTGTCTGCAGGTAGTTATCCTTCGCTTTCACAAGCACAGTACGTGCACTAACGCGAAGGAGTCGGACTCTGGTGATATAATATGTGATACTAATAAAGTGAAATTGCATCACTGCGGCATCTATACTGCAGTAGATGAGTTTAAATCTAATACTTGAAAATAAACCAATATAATTTCTGCAAAATCCAGGGTTTTTATATCGAACGATGTCTTGTTTTACATTATTGAAGAAAGAAGTTTTTTATTAATGATTCTTCGTATCTCTGGTCAAGGTTTCTCTAACTTATTTACGTTCTTCCCAATTAATTTCAAAAATATAATCCGTTTAAGCACGGCACGTGGTGTAAAATTACTTACTAAAACCTTACATGTCTCTGCTTATATTTTAATTAATAGCGTTTCTACATATTAAAACAAGCTAAAGACGTACTCTTCGCCGGTTTACTAAACTTTATATAATTGTTACACATTGTATAGGATACTCTTCGCAGTTTTTTGTAAATAATATTAGAATAAGACATTTTTAATTTTATAGTAGGTACGAAGTTAGTTCGTAAAAGATTCATAGTCTATTGTCTATGTACTGTAGAAAGTAACTAAAACGTTAAAGGGTTTTTATTGTTTCTTATGTTCAATTGACTCCAAAATATTAGAAAACCGCGAAGTGCTACCATTTAAATGGTAGCACTCCGCGGTTTTCTCATATTTTTGGGTCAATTGAACATAAGAAACAATAAAAACCCTTTAAAGTTTTAGTTCCTTTCAGCCCTCTTTTTTTGGACATAGACCTATCAGTGTAAAATAAAATAAAAATAAAAAAACTATACCATACTCCACGTGGGTTTCGAACCTGGGACCCTTGGATTCCGAGTCAAATTTACCAAATTACATTTTCTTTATTTTATTTAACTGTGGCGAACATGTCATTATAATTTCAATATTTCATTGTACAATCAAAAATATATATAAACATTGCGTCACATAGTCGCGACTGATCGCGAAAAGTGCCACAACGGCCAGGTGTTTCAGCAAAAGAAATTCAAGCTCATGTTACTGTAATGTATTAAACGATTTCAATTAGCTCAATCGTATTTTAGTGTGATTATATCTAAGATTTCATATTAATAAAATGAATTTACTTTTTAATGAGAAATGAAAGTAATAGTTCTGGAAATGCAGGGAAAATAAAATGAAAAACCCTGCTTTAGGTGTCAAATGTTTAAAAACATTTATTTACCATGAATGGTAAATCTTTAGATGGTTATAGCTTTCAGCAAGGGATCAAGAGGGGTAGAGGGGATGATTCCGAGTCAAAAGCATAAGAACTGCACCACCACCTAACACGTAAAAAAATGTAAATTTTTACAAAAAACACAATAATAATAATAAATTTATTGATTCTTTGGCCAATGATACATTGGATAGAATAAGTCTAAAAATTTAATTGAAAATGTAAATAAGCAATAAAGGTTACTAGTGTACATACTTATATATATATATATATATATATATATATATATATATATATATATATATATATATATATATATATATATATATATATATATATATATATATATATATATATATATATATATATATATATATATATATATATATATAGTAGGTTTTACAGAAGAAAACATAGATTTAGATATATTACATTTGAATACATACAGGGCCGTTGGCGCCGTTAAACACAATAGCGCAATACTCAACTAGCGCCCCTATTACTTTGGTGGCTTGAGAGGCAAAGAAAAACAGAAAGAACATCAACGGCGCCCTTTGGCATTGGCGCCGTTAGGCACGTGCCTAACTATGCCTAATGGGTAATATAGGCTACAAGCCCAGCATGAATTATATCCAGTACGATGCTGGTATATGAAACCAAAACTTTAGGCATTATGCCGTCACTTTAGGGAGGTACAGGTGAGTGCATAGGTAAATTGAATTTTTCATCCGAAAGTGCGCTCTTCAGACAAAATATTCTTGTACGGCATTCCTCATTTTGATAGTTCATAAAAAAATAATCACCTAGAACCCACTGCCGGACAAAAATAATGGGACCGGAAGCCATTAGAAATTTTTATCTTCCAAAAATTTTTCCGGTCACATAAGTAATTTAATACTGTACGGCGTTTGTACAATTGTATACTTTCATAGATTCATTATTTAGCAACGCCGTACATATTTGGTGGTTACAGGGTGGGAAATGAGCTCAACCCCTTCGGCATCGATTCTAAACTATTATTCAACACCTACAATAATTTTTAAAAATTGTGCCGTCTAAAATTATAAATATAAATAAACAATTACTTGCGTTTGCGGTTGAATCTCATTTTTTGGCAATCAGATCATTCCTGTACGGCAACCGAAATATTATCGTTGTACATTATAGCTGGTTATAATTAATGGAACCAAATAATAACAATAATAATAATAATAATAATAATAATAAATTGACTTTATTTTTTTTAATTTACAAATTTTAAAAAAACGGCGGAGTTCAGCTGCGCTGCTCTTACACTCCACAATATGAAAATATGAATTAAAAAAATAAATAAAATTTAAAAGATTTTCATAATTCGCTGTGTATTAATAAAAGGAGTGATATTTCTAGAATTATTGCTATTTTGAATTCTTTAAAGATGGAAATGTAAAGAAAAATAGATGCCGTATATTTTTAATTTTAGCATTTTATTTTCCACAGCTGATGAGATTTTCCATAACATTTCGGGTGTCCATTTAGCTCCATTACTCACCAATTTTTAGTAAATAAACCTCATAAAAAAATATATTTTTGTTGTTGCTTTTGAAATGGTATAAACATGATCATATCGACCTGGCGTAGTTTATGCCTATAGTAAATGCAGCAGGATTAACATAGCTCACATAATATTCATTACTATTAATATTCATTGACTGAACTACTATTTGCTATGGTTGAATCGCTTGATTTCCCAATCCTCCCATAATTGCTGCATGTACAGCTTCATCAAATTTAACGTTATGATGATAGCCAGTGCTTTATCATGATCAAACGCATTTGTATTTTCCAACATGAAGGGAGAACATTAGTATCTACAGGGTGTCCGGATTGCTCATTCATAAATAACAGTAAACTATTTTGAGGAACGAATAAAATTTGGTAAAATGGGAACGTTTTATGAGGAATCTAATGGTTTTTAATGCGAACCGGGAAGAAGCTGCCTCAAAGCTTTTCGCATTTCTTTTTTTTTTTCAAACTTCAACTACTTTTCGGCACTGACCTTAGATTCGTTGGACAAAATTACGTAAAACTCGTAGGATGTACCATTTATGAGAAAAACTCCATTGAATAAATTGCTGAATAAGTCCATGTCCCTCAACATAAAATAAATCCAAACAAACTAAGCAAAGGGGTTCAGATCACGTGTGCGAGCTGATCAGACTACTGGTTCACCTCAATCAACTCATCTTTCAGGAAAAACATCATCCAGCTGATACGTCTAAAATGTGGTGGAGCACCGTCATTCATATACCACATCGCAGCTCATATATAGTGAGGCACCATCCATTTAGCCCATTCTGGAGAAAATTTAGGTAGTTGGCATCATTTAAGCGATTCGGAAGAACACATGTAATCATCAATTATCACTCAAACGTTAATTGAAAATTTGTTCTGATAACGTGCCTCAAAAAAGCCATGGGGGACCGTACATGGTTACTGTGGAAGTTCACTATTCACAATGCGACTTATTTCATAAACGCTACATCCTACTGCTTTCAATCAAAAATACATTTTTTGCGTAATTTCGTCTAAAGATAAAGAATCCAATGTGGCACCTATTTGGTTAAAAAAAATCTGTCGCTAAAGTACCCACAATTTTGTGAACGGCAGCTCTGGTTTATGTGAATCAAAGGTCGTGGTTTGATACTAATTGAACTATAACGGTTCTTTAATTAATATACCTTTTTTTTCATTTCGAAAATTAAATATACTTTTAAAAAATTAACAAAAAGTATATGATGTTCAGGACGCCATCGTAGCTTATAGAAGATATATTTAGAGTTGATTTAGACTATTTATAGACTAATGAAGCTCACCTATATCTTATCTGCTGAAATGTCATAGTAAAAAAAAAACACAACATATTAATAAATTTCTACTAGTGAACTATTCTATACGTTTCCTTAAATATATAAGGAATAAAAAACCAGACTGTAATCAACAGCTATTCTTCGAACTAGCGCTGAATTACGAATTACAAGCCTGGCCTGGCCTGGCCTGGCCACGTTTCAACGAATAAAATCAAAATATAATCTAGTTCCAGATCTCGTTAAAATACATACGTGTACCAAATTTCAAGACATATCTTAAACGGTTCCAGAGTAAACATGCGCACAAAAAGTTACAGACAAACAGACCGGCAGACAGAAATTTTTTTTGCTCAAACGTAAAATCTTGACGTTTCATGACATTCTAAGCATATTTGAACAATATGATATTTAAATTTTTTTTTTGTTGTTATCATACTTCCACTGGATATGGAAGTAAATATTATGATGTTATTCTCGAACACAGAGTATATTGCAATATTGTTCTTTATTGCCAGAGAACCCCGATTGAACATACATTGTTACGTCTTGAGGTCCCTCATTAGCCAGTGATCGTTACGATAAAACATAATTGATTGGTACTATAAAATTATATTGATCACTATTTTGCAATCTCAATTCTATATTTAAAAAACCTTTCAGCCTACAACGCGAAATAAACAATTCATTCTAAGAATGCTAATTATCGATGGTCGGTTTGATGTAGACAAGGCATAACAACATTAATAAAACTTTTACTGCTCGTATCATTTGTAAAGCCAACATTTAATGGTACACTCATACATGTCTTTGCGTAATCAATTTTAATTGTCAAATAAACACATACAATTTTAGTTTAATTAGACCGTGTAGAGGTAACGTTCGCTGGATGTCTGCAAGAATAGCTTGTCACTTTTTATTGTTACATATTTATTATAATCGTTTCCTTCTTCCTCAATCTGTTGCCAAAATAAGTAGAACCGCGCTTTCTCACATAACTCATAGTCAGTGTTCCTAAAAATGCACATTATGAATTTTATAAATATATTCTTAATTTAAATACATATTATATAAAAGATGTTTACTGAATTTTTTATATAACTCTTGAACATTCGGTACACATGAAAGTATTTTGAATTCTTCGACATTTTCTTACAAAAAATGTCTAATGTAATTACTTCCGCATTCAGTGGCAGTATAGTAATGGAAAAAAAAATTTTGAAAATTTGTATTGTTCAGATAGGCTTAGAATGTCATGAAACGTCGGGATTTTAAGTTTCAGAAAAGAAAACAATTTCTGTCTGCCTGTCTGTTGGTCTGTCTGTAACTTTTTTTTGTGCGCACGTTTACTCTGGAACCGTTTAAGATATTGACTTGAAATTTGGTACACGTATGTATTTTAACCAGATCTGGAACTAGATTATAATTTGATCTTATTTCGTTAAAGGGTTGGGATGTAAATTGGGGTAGATGGGGTAAATAGGTAAATCAAGCAATAAGAATCCATAAAATTGGTACTTAGTAATATATAAAAGAAGTTAAGGTCTCAAAAAAATTTCTGGCATTAGCCACCCCCATTACTACCCCCACCTCATTATTAAAGGGGGTGAAAAAAATAAAATTGTAATTTAGCGCGTATACAAGAACCTAAGGCCTCAAAAAATTGTTTTTGCTTCATCCACTACCACCACCCCCACCCCCGCTACCGATGTGGCGTATCGTTTTATATCTCCTTTGATGATCTTCAATAAAAAAATTTTTCATTGTCGACATGGGATAATTGGAATAAATGGTTTTTAGCGTAGCGGTTGGCTGTATGGCTAGTAGCCAGGTGCCAAACAAAAATATATATATCGTTTCATAGGTTTTTGCGGTAGACGATTTCAAATATTATGTTATTAAAGATCCATAAACAATAATTTCCACATAGTGAAGTGCAAATATAGTATCAATTTTTTTTTTCGTTGTGATAGACTTGGATAGAAAATCTAGGTGTGGAATTTTAAAATGTAACACCCAACAGGTTGCATTGTAATTCGAGTCCTCTGAACAAACGAATATCAGCGTGCCTGCCTTTCAAGATTATTTTAGCAAGTTGCTAAATTGACACCAGTGTTTCAAGGATAGATGAGGAGACAGCGTCAGAAACGCGTCATCGCGTGTGTGTCTAGCTTCTACGATTTCAAATTAGAATACCATGCAACCTGTACGGTGTTTATAGATCTTCTATTATTTTCTTGATTCTATAATAAGTGGGTTACCTCGAGTAGTATGGATGCGTAATGGGTTTCCTTGAGTACTATGGATGTGCAGTAGGTTTCCCAGAGTATTATGGATGCGCAGTGGCTTTCCTCGAGTACCATTGATGCGCAGTAGATTACCTCGAGTAGTATGGATGCGCTGTGGCTTTTTTCGAGTACTATAGATGCGCAGTAGGTTACCTCAAGTGGTATTGATGCGCTGTAGCTTTCCTCAAGTACAATGGATGCACACTAGGTTCCCTCTAGTATCTTGGATGCGCAGTGGCTTTTCTCAAGTACTATAGATACGCAGTATGAGGAGTGCGCAGTAGGTTACTTCAAGTGGTATGAATGTGCAGTCGGTTTCCCAGAGAATTATGGATGCGCAGTGGCCTCCCCACAGTGGGTTAGCTCGAGTAGTATGGATGCGTAGTAGGTTTTCTCGAAGAAACTTGTTGAAGTGGTAGAGTGCAAATATGGTATTTTCGTTGTAAGAGACTTGGATAGGAAGTCTGGATGTGGAAGTAGTGATTCCTAAAACAGCGGTTTTTTTTTAATATTCTTTTTATGGTTTTCAAAAACTGAGCGCAAATATTTCTTTGCAAATAGAGAAATAAATAATGTTTTGCCCTTTGGAGAGTAGACGCGCCAAAGGGCTACTTTTAAGAAAACGAAAGGTTTGCCAATATGCAAAGGGTAGCTTAAAAACCACCCCCAATACGCGTTGCTATGGTTTTTCGCATTTTTCCGAGAGAGTTAGTATAAAATTTTCTGAGGGACCAATTATTTCTCGAAAATATGCAAAATACCGTAGTAGGGGGTGTTGGGGGTGGTTTTGAGGGTGAAGTGAGCTCTTGCGCCTTGGCAGCCTCCAGCACACGGCACATCATGTGTTGACTATAGATGTTGAAGGAATTAGTGACAGAACACTTGTCTGACGCCGTTTCCAACTTTACATTTGTCGAACTTGGTGTTGTGAATTTTTACCTAAGTAAAGTTTTCTTCATGCAAAATATTTATTTAGTGAATTGAAAAATTGGTTTAGGTCAAATTGTGTTATCTGAATGTCTTCGGGTTGCTCACTAGCCACCGTCTGCAGTGGTAGAATCACTAACTAGTTGTAACATGTCGTATATTCAGCTGAGTGTTGACTTTTTTGGACAACCCTAATTATTAGATCACCTTATGTTTACCCACCACTTATTGCGATGTCATTTTATATTATTCATTTATTTAGAATGATCTAAAATATAAAGAGTCTGGTAAAAATTCAGGTATTTCTGAGGTATTGCAAATAATAATGTTACATATTCTACCTCCAGAGACATCTATGAGAGTTCCCTCTAAGTTCCATTTAGAAGTAACAGATAATAATTAAGTTAGTTAGTTTGGCAATCGGCCCAGAGATGGCGTGCAGTGTCTGAATCTAGAGATTGCAGAGAACCTACCAGAAAGTTACAGAATAGTTGAGAATATTCTGGAGCCCTCATCTTTGGGTACACAGGGTGTTTCACGAGGAAACGGACATGCTTTAATGACAGATAGAGGACATCGAGGGTAATCATAATCACCCATAGAAAAAACCCTCGTTGCTGAAATGCAGGGTGTTTTATATATTTTTGCCAAAATTTCTTTTGGTTGTTACTTTGTAAAGAAATGAAATAATAGGTTCATTTTTAGCACATGTATACACTAGTGATCCTGAATAAGTACTTGTATCACACACAAAAAAATCCAGGTCTGGACTCGAAAAACAATATTTTTGTTGTTCTTCAAGAAAACAATACCCTGTATATGTTTTTTAAAAATTTCACTATTAAATTCGAAAAGTACATGAAAAACTGAACAAAATGGCTTCTTTAATTTCTTTGCCACACTTTTGCCGCATTCGAAATAAATTCCACTAAATAGCGCAATATGAGACTTTAGAAAATATCGATGAATGTTATGCGCAAAAAATACTTCCACCGTTTAATTGGCATTTACTTTTTTTTCCGCAATAATTATTATGTTTTTATTGCCAATTTTTACGGAAGGGGTAAAATAAATAGAATAATGAACCAAGAATCTATTTCATTCCTCTCATTTATTAAGAACTAAAACAGCAACATAACATACCTATTAACAATAAGAAGGGTAGCAACGAAGTTGCGTATTAATATTGTAAATATCTATCAACAAAATAACTGTATGAAAAACAAAAATGCAGATATTGTCATAAAACGCATTTATCAACGGGACAACTGATTTAACGTTTAAAGTTGTCACTATTGATCATAGTAGCGTCATATTATTTGTTTCTAAGTTTTTTAATAGTTCTCGTTATTTAATACAATTATTTATTTAATATTCCAAAAATGCCGTACCAATTTTCAAACGAATGCTGACATAATTTTGGGCATGGATATTGTAACAAAAATGGCGGGCAGCAAAGAGGGAATATCAAAGACGGTTTCCTAACAGAGGACGGCCTGACCATAAAACTTTTGGTCTGTATTCCAGTAATCCAGAAAAGATGGCAAAGTACAGCTACAGCTGCAGTTGCGAAACGCAACATAACAGCTGCAGTTGCGGAACGCATTAGAAAATAATATTTTACATATGGTTAATCAAAATTTAAGTCTAAGTACCCGAAAAATTAGTTCTGTGATTGGTGTTCCTTACACTAGAATATGGAGGATATTGAAAAAAGAACATTTTTACCAGTATCATATTCAATAAGTACAACGTCCTGCAGCAGGAGATAAAGTCAATCGCCTGACTTTTTATCGTTGAGTATCTGAAAATCGACGAGTAACTTACAGAACTTTATTCACAGACGAGGCGCAGTTTGCAAGGGATGGTATCAATAATTCTAGAAATGCTCACGTGGGCCCAGGTAAACCCACATGCAAAACGTGAATGCCGTTCACAACATAGATTCCCTGTCAATGTTTGGGTTGGACTTGTAGGCGGTCACTTGTTATGACCACATTTTTTTGAAGGTGCATTAACTGGTAACGTTTACCTTAATTTTTTACAACATACATTACCGAATCTTTTAGAAAATATAAATATCCGAAGTATGTTCTTTCAACATGATGAAGCCCCACCGAATTTCTCCAACCAAATTAGAAATCATTTAAATGATACGTATCCAAACAGATGGATTGGTCGGGGAGGTCCTCATGTATGGCCGGCAAGGTATCCGGATTTCAACCTGGTAGATTATTTTTATGGGGTCACTTAAAAAGTGAGATCTACAATGTGCACATTAATGACAGGGATCAGTTAATTCAAACGATTGTTGATTACTGCAACGAAATTAGAGACAATCCAGATGTGATAAGAAGATCAATCGGACGTCTCGTAAACCGCACCAGAAAATATACTGATATAAAATTTAATTATGATTCTAATTTGTAAATACGTTTTATAACAATATCTGAATATCTGAATTTTTTTGTTTTTCGTATAATAATTATTTTGCTGATCTCTTGTTGGTATTTTGATATTTACATTATATTTATTTACATTATTTTTGTGCAGTTTAGTAGTTACCACTATTGTTGCTGTTAATAAGTAAGTTAAGTTATTGTTTTAATAGTTTTTAATACATGAAACGAATGAAATAGATTCTTGGTTAGGTGGCCTCTTTTTTTTGTTTACTTTACCCCATTTATAAAAATTGGTAATTAAAACATAATAATTACTGTGAAAAAAACAGTAAATGCCTAATTTAATAGTGGAAGCATTTTTGCGCGTATCATTCATCGATATTTACAAAAGTCTCATATTGCATTATTTATTGGAACTTATTTCGAATGAGGCAAAAGTGTGGCAAAAAAATTAATGAAGCCATTTTGTACAGCTTTTATGTCCTTTCCGAATTTAATATTGAAATTTTAAAAATGTATATACAGGGCATTGTTTTCTTGAAGAACAACAAAAACATTTTTTTCTCGAGTCCGGACCTGGATTTTTTTTGTGTGTGATACAAGCACTTAGTCAGGATCACTAGTGTATTATATGTGCCAAATGTGAACTTATTATGCCATTCCTTTAGAAAGTAACAATCAAAAGAAATTTTGGCAAAAATACATAAAACACCCTGTATTTCAGCAATGAGGGCCCAACTAGCTTTCTCTATGGGTGATTATGTTTACCCTCTATCCTCTATCTCTGTCCTCTATCTTCCAATAAAGCATGTCCGTTTCCTCGCGAAACACCCTGTATAAAGTCATGGAGAAGCCGAGTGAGAGAAGTACAGTTCAGATGGTCAGTTAGGCAGTACAGTTCAAGTGAGCAGAGTAGTACAATTCAATTAGCAGAGTAGTTCGGAAGACAGTAAACAGTGACTGAAGTATTGAATTATAGTACACAGTGTAATATTAGTAAAGTAATGATTGTTGTAATTAGTACGTAGGTTAAAAAATTAGTGTTTAGTGTTACCCTGGTGTTTTAATTTCCAGATCCACGATACAGAGTGTTTACAAAGGGGTGTAAACGTGTAACAATAATATCGAAAATCGAGTAGATTTGGCAAAGTGTGTCAATTTCCATCGTTTCTTACAGTATATGGACTATGTTGGACAGTTTCTGCTAAGATATAGAGATATTCAAAAGAATTTAAAATACAAGAAAAATATTTCAACTGTCCATCTTTTAGAATAGAAGCGTCAAATATTTATGGTACAGCGCCTTGAAAGTGTGAATTTTAAAACTGTAAATGTGAAATATCTAGTACAAAAGTATCTCTTATAAAGCAAAAGTTGCTGAAGGGACCATGGCTATCGAAACAGTAGACGTAAACGTCTCTAAGAAACTAAAAATATATTCTTATATATTTATTGGTAGATCTTGTAATTTACACAATAGGGCTAATGCCTTTGATTCTCTTGAATCAATCATCAATCATTTTTTGATTCTCTTGAATCAAAAACAACAGCCCTTTTGGGCAAATTACAAAATCTACCATCAAGTTGTGGTTCTACTGTTAATAAACAAAAACCCTTTTCTGTGATTTATTCTAGCTGCCTGTGCGAAGAATTTATTCAAGGCTACATAATATCAAAAAATATATTTATCGTTTACAAAAAAAATCTTTATTTTAAACGTATATTTTTAATAGTAAAGTAGATATTGGAATATACAGGGTGATCTACCATGACATGCGGAAAATTTATCAGTAGGTTGTCCCCACCGAAAGGAGTTAAAAAAATGAAGAATTAAAAAAAATGACCAACAAAATTACCCTGTTTTTTGTAGAAATGCGCCGCGAATGACTTTAACCAATCTGACGTAACGCGGAACAACCATATTACTTTATCAGATGTTACTGACCTAGACAATAACAGTAGTGTATCTTCGTAAGTTTTAACCATTTTTAATATTCTAAATTACCTCGGAGCACTCTAAAATTTTGCAGCGGCTTTCCTACATTGAAGACTAGAACACCATTTTATTTTCCGCATATCATGGTAAATCACGTTGTATACCTTCAAAAGCTTACAACCCAACACTCTGTCGAGTTTTTTGTGTTGATATTTAACTTTTTGAATAAAATTTTCACTTGTAATCTCCCTAGAATTTGAACTTTCGTTTACTAGGGCGAGTTGTACCAACTAAGTTCAAGCCAAAGTCAGCTTGACTAAACATCAAAAGTCAAGGTTAAGATTTTTATAACAATCGTAACCTTAAGCCATGGTAATTTTATGTTAATTTTTTGTTAGTTTCAACTTTTTGAGGCAGAATATTTATTTATAAAATAAATATTATTTTAACAGTACAAATTTACGTAATGACAAACATAGTTTTGAGGAAAAATTTTGAACCCTTTGAAGAACCTAAAGATGATAAAATACTGCTTTATAATTATTTTCGTTCCGCCCTACAACACAATAATTAAAACCTGACTTACATAATTATTACGTTCATTATTGAGCATGTAATATTTCTAGTTTAATCTCTCACACAAGTCCGATTCTCGTGTTAATCAAATAACACTCCAATTGGTGAAATGAAATAAACAGAGTTACAGAGGTAATTATTTGCTTTTTATTAAATTGTACATTGCAACAACTGTGCACTGGATTACCGCGCCCATTTTACTTTCATTTGTTTTAAAATGGACAGGAAGATGTGATTAATCGAGGAAGCCATTCAAGAGCCCAAGGACTTTTACTATACCGTACTCCTGATTTAGTTTCATGTTACAGAGTGTGAAAATAATAATCTAACAGTGAAAATGGAAATCTCAAAATATTTTTATTAATTATTTTTCGGGTATTCTCGTTATTTTTTCTTTGTTGTTTCTATATTAATTGAATAAGAAAAGAGATTGAAATCGTCCCGAAAATCGTCCCCTAGAACAACCGTCTTAATAATTGGTAATATTTGAAATCATTATTAAATATGGATTAGTCAAATCTTGTGAAGATAAGCATATCTTTTCAGATGCACACTTCGGTTTATGAAAAAAATAAATCTACCACCGACTTTATTAGCAATTGTTGAAAATATAGTCGAGGGTCCTGATAGGGGTACAAGCTTTTTGGCTACAACGTGAGACCGCACTAAGGCTTTTGACTACGTAAACACAGAAGTAATTAGAAAACTATGGCATAAGGCAAAATATGCTTCAATAGCTTTTTTCCTATTTATCCAACAGGCAGCAAAATGTAAGTTTTAACAAGAGTGAGTCGGGATTACTACTTATTAAAAATGGTGCGCAGCAGAAATTTATTCTGGAGCTAATTTTATTCATTATACACATTCTCTGTCGATCAGTGTTTCTGTACACTATTTGCAGATGACACCATCCAAATTACTAATGATGATATTGGCTTAAATGAAGATAGTCTAAAACTTCTGCAAAAGTTTGGTTTTCTTCAATCAAACTAAAACTAAACAAATCGAAGACCATGGGTGCAAGATTCTGAATCTAAATCGGTTGGGACATTAGCTTAAATTGGTTGCCTCAAGTGGACTATGTTCGAAAACGTCTCAAATGTTCTGCATACGTCAATTAAGATGATTGTTACCCTGCGATGCCCTCCTACGTATTGTGTATTTTGCAGTATATATAGTCACCAAATCTACGGTGTTATCCTATGAGGCAACTTTCGTACACTTGGAAAATTATTTGTTATGCCTTTGCCTTGTATTTATAACTTTGCAAATTCACTGGCAGTTAGAGAAGTTTCCAAAACATTCTTATAATACTAGGAATTCAGATAATCTAGTTCAGCAGTATTCTAGCATTTACATCACTAATTTTGTGAATTATTTTAAATACATTAACATCTTAAGGACACTGTGATTCAGCAAAGTCAAGATTGTGAAAATTTTGTTTTTCTTGAGTCCCAAACATTCCTTCAACTATCTGAAGTTACCTACTGGTGCAGCCTCTTTTTTTCAAAAATGAATTATAATGCATTTAATAAATTAGTTAAAAGAATCCTAATAGAGTAATACTTTAACGCTGTAAGTGATTACCTAATTTTTTTACTAATTCTAGACAATAGTACTCAATATTATTCTTCTATGTGAATGTTCTTCTGTTTCATGTAAAGTGCTCAATAATAATAATTAAAGGGTAAACGTTTGAATGTTTTTAATTTTTAGTTATTTTGGTTCCTTTCTTGATTTATTTTATTTATTCTGCAAGAGCAGAAAATAGAAAGTTTTTAAATGAATAGAAAATCTGAAGGAAAAGTAAAGGACAGCGGTTGTTTCTGTTTCAAGATATATTTTATTTAAAAGTATTATTATTTTGCTCTAATGCTCGCTAAATATTTTATGAAATAAGTTTTAACTTATCAACAGAGTATTAAAAATTTTGAATGGTTTATTAGATAATTTACATAATATATAATGATTTCTAAATCTCCAAAATTTTAAAAAACCTATAAACAGAAAGTATTACGGAAATGTCAGGAAAAAACCGAAAAATGAGGTTAGTAATAAATGGATGTGATGTGTGCATGCAACAGATTCTATTGGTGTTTAATTTAGAGGGCGTGTAATTCAAAATTCAAAAAGGCTTATCAAATCAACGTCGCTCATTAGCAGACGCTACAGAGTCAATTGTAATGTCATTATATGTAACGTCATTATGTTCAAAAGGCATGCTTCAATACTCCTTTATTCTAGTTGCCAACCTACACGATCAGTATATGCAACGACCATTTAATGATGGCTATTAAGACACGAGCATGAGAATGAATGCGAGGGTCTTAATAGCCATTAAATGTGAGTTCCATACACTATTTCTTCTACGACCAGTCATAATAAAATAGAAAATTAATGCTTTATTTCTGAAATTTATTAATTATAAATTACAATTTAAGAAATATTATGAAAACTAAACTTAGGAAATATTATGGATTATGAATTATTATTTCAATTTCACTTTCACTATCACACATGTTCATGTTGTAGAACCTTCCAGAACTGACCTAGGTCGAAACCAAAATAATAGGCAAACATTTCATTTAAGGACATTTCAAGAGTCTGAGGGACTTCATAGCCACAAATTAGTCCAAAAGGACCATTATGAGAGTTCGAAGATATTAGGCATAAGTAGGTAAAAATTCGAAGAAACACCGGATTTTTACTTAGGAAAATATATTTTGGTCCAGGATATGAGAGTGAAAGTACATGGTGGTCATGGAAAAATGAATAACATACTTTTTAAAAAATACGCCAAAAAGGTACTTTGAAAATATTCAAAATATTTTCAACTTTAATTTCTCCGCCGAAGACATTGACCATGGAGGTACAGTCATTATATACCCCATTCTAAAGACTGACTATAAAATTTTAACAAGGCAATGTATCAAAAAGGCGAAACCGACGAATTTGGCAAAAGCGGCGTAGCACCTGTAAGCAAAAATTGGCAAAAAATCAATGAAAACGGACAAGGCTGGTTTCTCGCATAAAACAAGTTTGGATTCACCCAGCGACTCGTAATTTGGTCGAGTGCGTTGGGTGGTTAATACAAAGCGATAGTAGGAAAGCCAATAGCAGGGCTTTCCAAATAATAAAGTTATAGAGAAAACTGCCTTGTGCACAAAGGACTCAAAGGTGCATTTTGCCTGAAAGTTGTCCGAAGGCGAGTCGCTGCCATTTTTCCTATATTGAACCTGCATGGGGACAAGTACGGTCGTAAGACTGGCCGAAAGTTGTTAACCTCATGTATTAGTCGAACTCCGTCCCGTGAATGATAAAATCTCGATCTGGGACCTTTAAGCTATTCATAAGCGAACCAAAATTTTTTAAGTAAAATATTTTTATATTATTTTCAGTCAGCCATAATTACCAAAATACAAAATTTTTAAATTCTTTTCAAAAAGGCATGCATTAAATCCTAAGGAGGTTAAATGAATCTTTTCTACTAAATCGATTGTTAACGCACGCTCTCACTTGGATGGTTAAAAAGTAATTTGCCTTAGTTGGGGAGGCGTGATTCTTTCACATTATATCATTTTGCAGAAAATCACTGTATTATTTCATACTTATTAAATAAATGGTATTCTTTGAACTAATTGCATTTTGTTGATGTAAGGACTTGTTGCTAGTCTTAATCCCTGGAGCTTTTGTTTGGAAGACCTCAGCAACGGAGTTAATCGTGATCTCATGATTTCCTAAGTTTGATACTTAGTGTTCTGGTCGTCTTACGGGAGCTTGATAGGGATTTTTTATGCGATTTCTCCAGAAATATTTAAGTGCAGGGACCATTATTAGTAGGTAAATACATACATATCACGTCAAATTCCAATCCGGTCTTAGAGAAATCTTCGATAGGGATTTTTTTATGTAAAAATAACAGAAACCAAAAGACGTCAGACAATAAGTGGTCTGACTGTACAAACAGACCAAAATCATGTCAAATTCCAATCCCGTTGGAGAAAAATCTTCGATAGGATTTTTTTTTATGCAAAAATCGCAAAAATCTAAAGACATGAAATCACGTCTTGAGAGAGCGTCGTTAATGATCTGAGGTAGTGCAGCCTTGGCCCATTACTCGTCTACCGAAGTATATCTTATCTCGAACCCGCCTGGGAGTGGAAAAATGGGGCAGAACGCGACTGGTGCCCTTCTAAATATAAACTGGTGTCGCGTCAATTTGACGCCTAGTAGTGTGTTCTTCTACATTCACTGATTTCAATAACAAGAAGCACAAAGTTGGAAAATTTGCTAAGTAAACAGTAAGTATGACTTGTCAAAATTGATAAATTTTAGATAGTTGATATTGACAGAATATTACTGGGTGTCGCGTTTCTATTGGTTATAAACTTGTATCTTAATGGAAAATCTGTATCTTAATAAATCTCATTAAAGTGCAGGTAGGGAATGTCTAATAAACGAATTATGGTATGGGAGCAGAAAAAATTACATTATTTGCTTTATTACTCTACAGAAGCAGACGATTATAAAAATGATTTTCGTATAAGCAAAGGAACATTTGATAAGTTACTGATCGAACAATTTTTGATGAGATAGGATCCTAACATGAGAGAGAGTTTACCGGTAAAAAGATTAGCAGCAGCAGGAACCCTAATGTACTTGGCTACAGGAAGAAATTTTGAAGACGGCAAGTTTCCTGCTGTCATGTCACCTACTTCGACAAGTAATGCCATTATGTGAAGACCACGGATTCTATAGCGTCGTATGGTTGGCTGTGGTAAAGGCAAGGAAGACATTCATTATGGTATGTGTTGGGATGAATGAACGAATCAGATGGAGGAATTATGTTCTACTCAAAATTGGGAGAACTTTTATTGCAAAGAGCCTTAAATTTACCAAAACCCACACCGCTACCAAAAGCAAAAGATACATTTCCATATATTTTTGTCGTGGATGAGGCATAAATCAAATGAGTACTGAGGGATTAATGATGAAGCGCACACTATATGGTCATTAGTAATGCCAGTATCCCGACCAAGCACAAATAATGAAATCAGAACATTCAGATTTCAATCATTACTAGATATCGTTACTTTCTGTTTGCCTTACAAGGTCATTATTACTGACATTATTATACTAGTAATGACATTACTATTGACACCAATGACAGTTCAATTTTATTTTTATTTATTTTCGGCCCATCTCCAGACAAAAAACAATTGATGAAGTTTATTATTACCGTTTAATTAAAATTAATAAATGGAACAACTAATAAAAAAAACGTTAAAACTCTTAATTTATTTATGCATTTTAAATAGTAGTGATAAATCATAATTACTGGCAAAAGAGAATTTTGAAATTGTGCAAAAAATTATTCTTTAAAATTGGAACAAGAATTCAGATTCACAATGGTTTTGAATGAGTATGAAATATGAGCAATATTGTAGAAAAAAGTTTTAGGAGTAATCATTTGAAATTAAAATGTGTGGTATTTTTGAGAAAAAAACATTAGTACATATATTCACGTAATCGTATTCTTCAAAAAGGGAATCAGAAGAGTAGTGTAAGCAGTCTAAAATTTTAAGTAAGGAAAGGATCGAAAAGTCTTTAAGGAAATCTGCTGATGATGCCCTTTTATTGGTTAGGGGAGGGATTACTTTGAAAATATTTTGCTTGTAAATTTAATATTATTTACTTTAATGTTGTCATCATTTTCGGAATTGGAAACTCATGAAAAAGAGAAGAACTTACCCATTTGCTTAAGAAAAACGTTAGAGATCCTTGCATCTTACGTTCATCCATTTTATTATTAAAACATACTTACTTCTTACTCTTTGTCGCGTATTTTGCCACATCTCTAAAAAAAATTAAATATAATGAAAGATACCTCTGCGCTAAATGGATACTTTTTATTTATTACTGCAAAATATCTCACACCTAAAAATATATAAAATAAAACCAAATTGTTGAATGATTGTTCTATACACAGGCACACTATCCACTATCTTTTCCTGGTGCTCCATGGAGTAACCCATATCGTGTTGAACACGAATCAGGTGTCCGTTTAGCTCCATTAGCCACCATTTTTTTGCAAATCGCGAAAATAACCTAAAAAAACTCATACTTAGGTTATTTTAGCGATTTACTAAAAATTAGTGGGTAACGGAGCTAAACGGATACCTGATTCGTATTCAGTATGTCGAAATACATGGGTGTTGCCCAATGGAATCCCAGAAACAGACTTTTTTTGTGTATGTGTTCTGTGTATTATATGAATTACACCGGATCCTCCGCCATTTTCTAGAAAATATATTACGCAGACAAAAAAGTGAAAAGTGATCAATAAATCAGTTTTTATAAATTTTCTCTCGTTAGTTAAAATTTCGTCATTTGAAAAAATTATTATAGTTTTATCGTATAAACAGTTTAGAACAACTTTCTTTAACGCCAATATGTTGAATTGCCAGTTTTAGTATGGAAAATCTAACAATCACTAGAAAGTTTTTCGGATAAAAAAGTTTCCACTTTCCTGCGATACTTCCTCTTCTACTTTTAATAATAAAAAAAGATGTTTTTATACAATATGATATGTAAGTATTACTTTTTATATTTTGTGTCAAAAATGTATCGTGTCAAAAAAATTCGTCTGGCTAAGTTTGAAATAATATTTTCCTAATATTTAAGTCAGATATCTCTAACAGCATGCGGAATATTGAGTGAAAAATAAAATACCTATTTTCATGTCTTATTAAGTTAAAGCAAATGAATGCTTTTTTCTACGATTTCGCAATTCCGAATGAATCAGCGAACTCGAAATTCAAATTCGACTGAGAAATTTATGTAAGAGCGTGGTTTCTATTTTTGTATCGTGTCAACCAACCTCAACCAACCCCTATATCGATTCTGTAGATTTCCAACTATAAAAATTACAATGAAGAAAAGAAACAACTTTACTATAAATATTAGCAAATAATTATAAAATACCGATAATATTTATACCAACTGGCTTTTGAATTACTCTGAAAAATCGATCTAGCACGCAATTGCCGGATCTCAATATTTTTTATATGTGATGTTACATTCGTCTCTACAAGTCAGAGCAGTCTCAAAATTTTCCAGGGCAGGCTCAGTCTACTCTGCCCACTGACTACGGCCCTGAACATTAGACAAATCCATCAAAATGTTAATGTCCTTTTCACCTTGATACAGATATACAGTTTCTGCAGACACGTTGTATGTCATTAGAGAAAACTTCAATTATAGAAGAAAGTTTTGATATAAGACTAGTGCCTAATATGGGGTAGACTATTGCTTCCGCATTATTACCACTAAAGTAGATATATTTGCTAATCTATTATTCTGCAACATATGTATGTTTTGGTTAGTTTAAGCCTTTAAACTAACCTGAAAATTTTGGTAGATGACCATAGTTATTTTGTATCATCTTATTTTTGCAAAGTGTTTGATACTTCGGATTAGTTTAAGAGAATTCTATGAAATTTTTTTTATACTATAAGTTATTGCTCGGCTGTGGTCACATTGTCAGGCCAGAATCAGCCAATGGGCTAAACAATGCCATAGAAGACGCAAGGGGCGGCAGAATTTTTAAGTGTGGTATATTTTTTATTCTTAAAGCAGTTTGAGCCATTACATTATTCTGTTGGAAAAGGACATTATGTGCTTATGTCCAACTTCTAATTTGACGAGACACATACGCATATTGTCAGGTACCGGATTCAAGGTGCGGTAGGCACTGCTGCTACTCCCAGGACACACCGCTAAGCCGGCTACGTCCACGCTGGGTTGGATTTGGATCATGCTTGTTGTCAGTAGCGAGAGCCATATGTTTTCAAGACATAACTCAAATTCGACAGATGGACCAAAAATGGTAAATTTTTCTTTATATCGCTTTTCCATCACTTTCCAGATTTCTCTGAAATGACACCAGCTTTGAAATTTTAAATGAAACACCCTGTATTCTTTTACATTTTTGCATTCTGGAGACGATTTTAAATACAACTGCATCGCTTAAATTGAGACTACTTGATTTTTTGGAGCTACTTTTATTTTTGCATCTAGAGTGCAGTGAACGCACTCAAATCAATTCAATGGACCAAAACGAAAAAAAAATGTAAGCGTGACATTTTTCGACTTGGTTCAGTATCTATGACGAACCAAAATTTTAGAACTCACTAATTTGTAATTGAGTTAACTTTTTCAAATGGCAAGGTCTTTTAAACCTCTAGTAGTTAAATATTAACAAATACAAATCCAGTGATAACTTCAAATCGAAAATCGGTTTGATATTAACCCAAATAAACAAGTTCTTTGGAGAATAATAATTAAAAATCGAGAAAATACCCTTATCACTAGATTCAAGATATTCATTTTGTCAACGAAACAACGCTGCAAATAAAATGTGTGCTGTGAAAACAAAACAAAATATTGCCGAATAATAAAGCTCGTGTGTAGTAAATACGTAATAAGTGCTCAAGATTTGTAGAGTATAATAAGGTTCCCTTATATTCTGCTTTTAGGCAAGACGTGAGTGCTGCGATGAAAAGTCAGACTATCTTTTTTCTTCCAACGCGCAGTAGTGGCGCAGTTATCTCACTTCAGAAGAACCATCTCCACCATCAGTTCCTGAACCAACTTTTGTGCTTTTACACAATTTTATTCTCTAGTGCATCCACACCAGTATGTAGTTCACCTAGAGAAGCGCATCAAACAGCAGAAAAAATATCTAGGAACCACAAAAGAGAATACAGGTGACCACCACGGATCAATCTATAATTGTCTAACATTTTCATTACACAATTAAAGATAAAGATGAGTTTGCCAAGTGGGTCGATAATAATTATTTAAACATCATTGAATAATCATGATACATAAAGATAGAATGCCAAATAGGCAGATAATAATCATTAGTTAACTCCTACTTAAATACTTATCGAACAAACAGGTAAACATGTGTTTAACCTTTTAAAACAAAACACACGGTTTAACAAAAGTATTCTCAAAAATATGTTCATTCCCAAGCTTAAAATATAGATACAATTAAAATAAGTACATAAAATAATTGAAACCTAAAAGGATTTCAGAAATAAAAGTGGATAAATGCACAAATCATCTCACCAGAGCCAGAAAACCAGCAGGATCTCCAACACAACCGCCGTCTCCAAAGGATGATGAATTTTCGTCCCTAATCCTACCGATAAAATTATCAAAATTCCTTACCGCGGCGCTGACTGTCTTAATTACAATTATATACCAGATATTAAGCTAAAGGTTCGCGCACACAGTATCATACCACTTATAACTCAAAACCACAAAATATTTTAAACTGATCGCAAAATAGCAAAAAAGTACTAAATGTTTATAAAATACAATGTTAAAAGGAGCTGTAACGTTATTTCGACAGAAATTCCGCTACACACCATCCAAAATGGCGCGGCGTCTCGAAATAAGAGGATAATTACCCCCTACCTCAAGCGGGTCATTGCGAGCTCGTTCCAGTTACGAGGTCTTTCCTTAAATATTAATATTATGCACAAATTCATGCAATATTTTGAATCAGGCCCTGCATCTGGTGTGATTTCACACCAGCTGCTCATTGGCTAATGACATTTTTTGGTGGGGATCGTGAGTTACGAGGCCACCTTATTGTGTACAAATCTTGATAAGTGCTTACAATTTGCTCTTTATCGTTAAATTGTTCTTGTGCAGTGTTATTTTGTTGAACTCAGTAAATTAGTGTGTCCCCTGGAATTCGGAGTCTGAATGGTTCAACCAGTAGTAAAACTCTTCATTTTGAAAAATTATATTGGGAGATTCTTACGCAACACCTACAAACACTTTGGGATTAAATTAATCCACTAACCATCAACCTTTTTATTGCAAAAATATGTTTTTATAATGAATGCTTTTTACTGCAATGTTAATTATTTAAACTCTACGACATAATCATCAACATACGTTTTGGCCTGCATCACCTACATAAATTGAATTTTTATTAATATGGATGTTACTTACTTGTTCCATGTCTTTTCCTTAAATGTGCATTTTTTAAATCCAGAAAATACTAATTTCTAACCTAATTTTTTCTCTTACAAGAATGCCCCTTGTGTGGAACATAAAAATTCTAATTTCAACTAGCTAAATAACTGGTAACTACATTAGCGGTCTCAAGAGCTATTTGATTTAGCATCGAGGTGATGATGTTTATTAATGTAATAAATAAATTATGTACATCTGCTCCTAAAAGATGTCGATGAAAGGTCGTTAAAGAAAGTGACTAATAGTAACGATTATCTATTTTACTTAGATCTCTAATTGCATGGTGAGAAGCAAATAATTGCTTGAAATTGAATGTTCTTTTATTAGTCTTCCTAATAAGCAATTTTCTTTATTTGTAATATTTTATTAATTTGGTTAACCGTTCGGATTAAAAAAAGAAACATCGATTTTTGTATTTACAATAAACATAATTAAAAAAAATGAATTTAATAAGTTATGATACATTTATAATGCTGTTAAACATAAATATAAATAACAACGTGAGCCATTTTTCTGTGGTAAAATTTCGCTATAATAAAAGATTTCAACTGAAGACACAAGTAGATGAAGGGTCTATGTGAGATTTTCGAAAAAAAAAACAACTTTTTTATATGAATGAAGCTTTTAAGTACACGAAATTCCCCCTACATTTGATTCTAATGCTAGAATATCTGATTTATAATAAAGGATCTATGTACTGTTGAAGTTGGTAAGTTGTTAAAAACTTTGACATCAATTGTCTCAAAATCACTTTGTTGAAAAAAATGAGTTTTTTATATGAATGAAGCTTTTAAGTACACGAAATACCCCCAGGTACATTACATTTGATTCAAATGCTAAAATAACTGATTTATAAATTTATAAAGCATCTATGTACTGTTGAAGTTGGTAGGTTGTTAAAAACTTTGAGATCAATTATCTTAAAATCACTTTGTTGTTACATAGACCCTTCATCCACTTATGTCTTCAACTATTAATTAGCTAAGTACTGCTTTTTGTTAAAAATATCTGTAGTCTCTATATATCTATGTTCGGCTTTATTTTTTTATTTTTATATTTCTTAGTTTCCTTTTCTGTTTACTCCATTTTTGTGTTTTACTTTAGTTATATTATCACTACTTTAATTTAGTAATTTTTATCTTATAGGCATTTTTTAGTAATAATAGTAATAGCATACCGTGCTGATCAGATCACCATTACGAAGCCTGTCTTATTGCGAAAAAAGAATGAGATAATGCAAATCATTAACAATAAAGAAAGACCGCTAGAATTTGCGTTAATGTCAAGGTGATAAAATCGCCTCCGCCGCGTCCCCAATCCTAAAATGCCATCTGGGGAGATATTATTTCTCTGTGTAACATCTTTAAAAATACCTTTATTCATGCCCTATACATTTTCAGGCTGGCCAGCTCTGTACAAGAGTAAATTTAACTTAAGCGTTAGGGTAGCCGCTGTAAATTGAAATGTATGTTGATGTATTTTCTTAAATAAAAGCGTTTATTATTATCGCTATTATTATTATTATTATTATTATTATATAGTTACATCGACTGGGACTAAAGGAATGCGTAAATTCTCACCAAATACTCCTCGAATGGAGCAAGTCAAGTCATGTTATTTTATTTTGTCCATTTACATATATAAATTAAACAAGTGAAGTGTAAAATCAAGATTTTAATCTTCTTCCGTACTATGGCTTCCTTGTAATGCTAAGTTACGAGACGATCAGATTTATAGGTACATATTGCCTGAAGTCGTTTTTGAACTCTTACGTTATAACAGTTCAACTTAAGGAGTATTTATGTGTGTTTAATCTGTTTTATATTCAGTGAAGCAAAGTACATAAAATAATGGATTATTCGCAGAAGCTTTTTTTCAATTTATTTACAGAGTACACTATCTGCATGTAAAAATTAATTAGTCCAATACCCACTATATTTAAGGATTTATTAATATGCTTAGAAATAAGCGTTACAAAGTGAGAAACTAGTTCAGTGCAATTAGACATTATAAATGAAAAATTACGGAACCCAGAACCCAGCTATAGTGAATGGATTTGAATGATTTTAGATGTTTAGTTTTGCAAATATGGCATTTTCAAAATGGCGCCGAAACGTTCAGAAAAAATATACGAAGTTAAAATCTAAAATTACTCAAAATCTACAACTATGAGAAAAATTGTCTTTCTTCTAAAATTTTCTTTGTCTTATTGCTCTAATTTCTTATTAGTTCTTTTTTTTTTTAAATCCTTGTAGATATTGTTAATGCATATTATTGCTAACATGCTCAAATTTTTTGGAATTTTTAAAATAATTATTTTTCATTCTGTACCCATTTTCAATAATTAAAATTTTCATAACTTTTTGAAATAAATCCGATTTTTGGAAATTGCTCAGAAAATATTTTTTTATAAAAAATGGTAAGAGTACAAAAATGAAGCTTATAAAAAAATGATTAGTTTGTTTTTTTTTTAATACGACAAACTGTTCCAGTGATATGAATAAAAATAAAATTATGTATTTTTGAAATATCTCAAAAATTATAAGATTGATAAAATCATGATATAAGAGTGAAATGGAGCTTATAAAAAAACGAAGAGTTTTGGTGATTTTTTTTCCTTTGACAAACTGTTCCAGACATATGACAGTTTGAAATAATGTTGAAGCTTTTCAGTTTGTACGCATATTTTAGATGTCCATAGTAGGTAGAGAAACAAAAATAGCCGTCTATTTTTCGAAGAATACGCAGAAAAAGCGGGTTGCGTTACACTTTAGCATGATTAAAAATTATATTTAATTAGTTAACTGTATTAATTTGATTTATTATAACAATCTGTATTTTTAATAAAATTAGACATACTCTTTTCTGAAAATTTGTAATGCACCATTTTTTTAAAATAAATTTAGACCTCTTAATCATATCCAGCGACTTAAAAATCATAAGCATATAGATTTTTGTGAATTTATTTAAAACATTAGAAGAGTTATTAATTTTTCAGTATTTAAGGATGATTTCTACCCTTAATATTTTCGTCTCATAAGTTTTGACCTCACAGTCATATTCAGCGACCTCAAAAACATAAGTCTATGGATTTTCGTTAAATGTTCGTAAAATTAGAAGGCCAATTAATTTTTCAGTTTTTAGGGTTGGTTTACACCCTTAAAAATAAAAAGCTGATAATGCGACAATATAGATTTTAAAAATTACAGATTAAAGTTTCATTTTTTTACAAATTCTTTATAAACGACCTCGAAAACTATAACAATCATTATTTTCTTAAAAGAAATATTAAAAATTTTATTATTTTTTTTAATTTACGGATTTTCGAAATTGCGGTAACTTTCAATGGGTAAACTTTTTAGTATATGGCATTAGAAATTCAACAAAGAAAAAATCATTCAAATCCATTCGCTATAGCTGGGTTCCGAGGTATAAACCTAATTGCATTGGACTAAACATATGATTGGGGAATAAAATTGGAAACAACATTGTTCAGGATATATCTTGGTTCAGGTGTATGATCAGATTTATGTATATTGATAGTGTCGTACATGTTATTTTGTTTTATTACTACGTTATTTGACATGGTCATGACAATTTAGCTGATTAAAACTCAACAAAGGTTTATCTATCTATCGCAAATATTTCGCTGGTGGTGACAGTTGACTACAGTGCAGTTAGTCATTTTGTGCTGATTCTTTTTGCAATTATCATTATTCATGTCACCCTTGTTTTTAATATCCCTTAATATTTTACACCTCCCATAACACTGACATAGTATCCGTACCTTGACAGCATTTCACAGACCAGTGGCATCATCTGTAGACAAACTTTTTAGTTGTTCAGGTAAATATCAAGTGAAGCCGAGCATATTTTTGCCTGTTAACATGATGTTTGAAATAGAGTAGTATTCAAATATTGCAGTTGAATGCTGAGACATTACGAGGTATCAGCTGATATCTCAAGTATCTAGGATTAGATGTAATAAGCAAACTATGCACAAAGATAGACACAGAGTCTATGAAGGATGACTAAACTGTTACGCAAGACTTTCCCCAGAATCCTCACCCTAGTTCAAAACGGACACACATACAACAAGACATCAATAAAGCAGTTGTAATCGCCACACTCCTACAACAGACGAACACGACGTCTCCAACACCACTCCTTCCCAAGAATAAGTCAAGGTCAAGTCTCACGGTCAAGATTTGCTTTCTCGCCACCCCCCCCCCCTCTACTCCTCAAAAAGTTCCTTGAGCTTCTCACCTCTCCAAATGAAACTAAGAAAATTATCAAATTCACAACCAAATAATGACAAACTGACCTACCTAGTTAACACTCCGTCATAGGACTTTAATATTTCCCCAAGAAATGGGAAATAGCAATAATAGCCCAGGAATTTTAGTCAAAATATCGCTTGTACCCGGAATTAATTACTGTAAAGCTGAAAATTTCCAGGATTGTAGTTTTGGTCTAGAACAACATGTACCAAAAATTCCCCTACTCTCCCCCGTCGGCTTCCCTGTTTTTTCGGAGCAACAAGGGCCTAAGTCGCAAAAATTGCAGAACTGGCTATAAAGTGCAACAGAAAGGTTGTTACTGGTCCGATTTGGGTCGAAATGGTCACAAAAGATTAGGAGAAGCATATCCGTTGATATTTCGGATGTTCCATGCATATTTTCGTCCATAATTTTCCGTTCTAGTTCTGTCAACATTTCAAAAATTTACAAAATTTTAAAAAAAGTTTAAAAAATTCCGAAATGGCGCCATTGCGGATAAATTAAGACTCGGAGGGGAAAACGTACCACAATAAACATTTCTCTTCAAACTTTGAGCTTTCCATTGGTATGGTACCTTCTCTGTAGCGTCACCCGTTACGGAGTTACGCCACACTGAGTGTCGCAGCGGCGGCACTCGGACATTTAAGTGCTTTCATTGTTGCGTCTATCACGTCTAGTCTAAACCATCAAGAAGGCGCAAGATGAATTATGCTCTTAGTTCATTAACTTTGACAGTTCTCTAAGTGCATGCATTGGTTCATTGGTGCGGCAAAATTGAATGATCTTAGTTAAGCCATGTAGCACAGGAATTTTAGTTTTTGACTTTGAATTAATTATTGTAAAGCTGAAAATTTGCAGGATTGTAGTTTTGGTCCAGGACAACACGTACCAAAAAGTCCCCTACTCTCCCCTGTCGGCTTCCCTGCTTTTGCGGAGCAACAAGGGCTTATGTCGCAGAAATTGCAGAGCTGGCTATAAAGTGCAGAAAAAAGGTTGTTACTGGTCTGATTTGGGTCAAAATGGTCATGAAAGCATCGGAGAAGCATATCCGTTCGTATTTCAGACGTTCCATGCATATTTCGTTGATAATTTTCCGTTCTAGTGAAACTTGAAAAAATTTCGAAATGGCTCAATTGCGGATAAATGAAGACCCGGTGGGGAAAACGTACCCAAATAAACATTTCTCTTCATACTTTGGGCTTTCCATTGGTGTGTCTACCTTCTCTGTAGCGTCACCCGTTACGGAGCTACGCCACTTTGAGTGTCACTGCGTGGCGGCCGCGCCCATCATGTGCCAGGTGGAACCGCCCTGGCTGCGTTGATGAGACCCAGTGTGAATTCCTGTTTATATATTATTGGTGTTATATAAGATTTATTGAATGAAATTTAACATGTCAGACTCAGAAAATGACTTTATTCGACTAGGCAATTTACATTATTGATCTACTGGGAAGTGGGTTTGTCCGGATCATCATCCACATCCACGACTTTTTGTTTGTGCAGCTGAATCCTCTACAGCTTCGGCACATGATGCTGCAGTTAAGACCAGAATTCCTGCAGTCGCACCAGGCACCGCAGTCTACCTTGCAGGCACAGGAAATTAGCCGTAGCTGGCTATGAGGAGCTGGATGCCTTGTGGTAGGAACATGCACATTAGTTGAGTGCTGCAAGCTTTTCGAGAGATTAAATCCTCACAATATTCTTCATAACTCCTCTCCTCATCTAGAGGACTGGGGGTGGAAATCACACTCAAAGAAAATGATGGGTAAATTCAACCAAAAGGAGCATATGAAATCGCGCCTATCTAGTTTCATAATTAAATCAATCAGAAAAGAATGGTCATACAACTTTATTTGTTTTCGTAAATAAATAGTAGTTTAATAATCATATCTTCTTGTAACAAATTAAATAGTACAATGACATTTTTTTATGTTCACTAACCATTTTCAATTTGGTCTACAATTAAATACTTAGTACAACGACTTTGTTTTTTGTTCACCAACTAATTTTTAGGTTGATCTACACTTTATTGTATGATGAAAAGTTTTTTGGTTAGCCAAAATCTCAGTATTGAGACATCAGATCACCCAAACCAAAGATTAGAGATCGTTTATAAGATCCATCCAAATATATCGATGATCCTTGAGAGAATTTGAACATTGCAATCATGTTATTAATTTTCTGTAACTTCATAAGAGTATAAGATAATGCATGATTGACTATTGTCAGTGATTTGTATGTGGCGTCATCTGGGAATAATTTCTGTAATAGACTACGTGGTAAGCAAGCAAATTTTATGGTAATTCTTTTAGAACTTCTAGAAGACGACAATAATATTGGTTTGTCTACCAAGTACAATAATACAGAGAACTAATACTGGGTTAGAATTACAATTCGATAATAGTTAAAAATAAAATATACTATTATCTAGTTTAATTTGACAGAATTCAACAAAATAATAGTCAGACGAAAAAATAATAGTCTTGTTCATCTATTTTTTAAGTTAATGTTTGTTTTGTTGTACAACAACTTTTTATTAATTAAAATAACAATCACCTCTTGTTTAAAAATACCATCAATATAATTTAGTTTAACAAAATTAACGATATTGTTAGTTAACTATTTTTTTTTTGTTGAATTTACCCATACTATTTCTTTGAGTGCGGGACTCCAGGGCCTGGTTCCCATTCCTGTTCCTACGACAAGGCAGCCAGCTCCTGATAGCAAGCTATGGCTAATTTCCTGTGCCTGCAAGGCGGACTGCGGTGCCCGGTGCGAGTGCAGAAACTCTGCTCTGAACTGCAGCAACATGTGCCGAAGCTGTAGAGGATCTAGTTGCACAAACAGTCGTGGATATGGATGATGATCCAGACGACCCTACTTCCCAGTAGATCAATAATGTCAATTGTCTAGCCGAATAAAGTCATTTCCTGAGTCTGAGAAGTTAAATTTCATTCAATAAATCTTATAAAACACCAATAATATATAAACAGGAATTCAAAACTGGTCTCATCAGAGCAACCAGGGCTGTTCCACCGGACACATGATGGGCGCGGCCGCCACGCGGTGACACTCAAAGTGGCATAGCTCCGTAACGGATGATGCTACAGAGAAGCTAGACCCTCCAGTCGAAACCCCAAAGTATGAGGAGAAATGTTTATTCGGGTACGTTTTCCCCTCCGAGTCTTCATTTATCCGCAATGGAGCCATTTCGAATTTTTTTCAATTTTTGAAGTTTTGACAGCACTAGAACGGAAAATTATGATCGAAATATGCATGTAACATGTTAAATATGAACGGATATGCTTCTCCGAAGCTTTTATGATCATTTAGACCCAAATCGGACCAGTAACAACCTTTTTGCTGAACTTTATAGCCAGCTCTGCAATTCCTGCGACTTAGGCCGTTGTTGCTAAGCAAAATCAGGAAATCCGAAGGGGGAGAGTAGAGGACTTTCTGGTACGTGTTCTCCTGGACCAAAGCTACAATTCTGCAAATTTTCAGCTTTATAATAATTAATCTAAAGTCAAAAACTAAAATTCCTGTGCTACATGGCTTAACTAAGATCACACAATTTTGGCGCACCAATGAACCAATGCATGCACTTAGAGAACTGTCAAAGTTAACGAACCAAGGTCGTCTTGCGCCTTCTTGATGGTTTAGACTAGACGTGATAGACGCAACAATGAAAGCACTTAAATGTCCCAGTGTCGCCGCTGCGACACTCAATGTGGCGTAACTCCGTAACGGTGACGCTACAAAGAAGGTAGACATACCAATGGAAAGCCCAAAGTATGAAGAGAAATGTTTATTGGGATACGTTTTGCCCTCCGAGTCTTCATTTATCCGCAATGGCGCCATTTCGGAATTTTTTAAAATTTTTTAAAAATTTTTTAAATTTTTGAAATGTTGACAAAACTAGAACGGAAAATTATGAACGAAAATATGCATGGAACTTCTGAAATATAAACGGATATGCTTCTCCTAATCTTTTATGATAATTTCGACGCAAATCGGACCAGTAACGACCTTTCTGTTGCACTTTATAGCCAGCTCAGCAATTTTTGCGACTTAGGCCCTTGTTGCTCCGAAAAAACAGGGAAGCCGACGGGGGAGAGTAGGGGACTTTTCGGTACGTGTTATCCTGGACCAAAACTACAATCCTGCAAATTTTCAGCTTTACAATAATTAATTCCGGGTCGCACGCTCAAATTCCTGGGCTATAATTACCGTTCCAGTCCTGCAACCAAATAAGTCTCCTCACAGGCTCGAAAGTTATTGGCCTATATCGCTTTTGAACACCATGTACAATAGTCAAAAAGGTATTTAAGGATAGGATTTTGCAGAGTAAGAGAGAAATATGCGTTTATTTTTGATTTATTATAAATATTTAAAAACCAAACATAGTGTAATCTTTAAAACTGTTTTAGATACTTGCTATTGTTCTAACTAATATGTATGTTTTTTATTGTAAATTTCTATCGTACTTAAATATTGTAGTTTGTCAATGAAAATAATTAATAATTTCATTATTAGAGCATAGCATTTAACTATATACAAAATTTAAAAACCGTATATAGTTGTCTTCCTTAGAGTAATGGGGAGTACTGAAACTATTTTAAAGATTATACCATTTACGTTTTTTAATAAAACTAAAATAAATGCATATTTCCTTCTCGCTGTACAAAACCCTATCCTCAAACACTATCAACGGATTCGTGAGGAAAACTCGATGGATCCTATGCAGCAATTTAGCTTCAGAAGAGGACATAGCCCAGCACATTCCCAATGTAAATTAGTACTGGACATCCATAGTTACAATAAACAATGTATAGTTGACCAGACACACCTCTTGTTAAGCATGTAAAAAATGTCGGCGTCTTTGGCAGTGAGATGCGGCTTTATGGTTAAAGGCGCCGATATTTTTTGAGTGCTTAGTAGACCTAAAGACAACTATACAGTTGTGTTGACAGTGGGCGTTGAGAAAGCCTTCAACTCCACGGGCGTATCTATAAAATGGACAAAGTACACAAATCCCGAAATACATTACAACCCTAGTAAAATCATTCGTGTCAGTCCGGTACATCCTAGTAGATGTAAACAATCCCTTCTCAACGAGAACTAGACACGAGTTTCTCAGGAGTATCATATCCTAAATCTTATTTACCATTTTCACCGTCGACATCTGCACCTACCCCAACACCAACCTCTTTCTTTACGCAGACGACATGACAATTTATACTCAAAGTTTTTACACACAGACGACCTCACAAAAAATACGGTACCACCTGATCAAAATCACCGCCTTTTACTATACGTGGAAGATTAAAATTAACAGAAATATATACTTAACAAATTAAAAATTATTTTCTTTCTTCAAACGTTAGAAAAACATGACATATCTTAACTCATTTCACAACATTAAAGTTTGGCATTTTAGACGGCTATGCGTTGCCATTACCAACGGAAGTAAAAGTACTTTTTCGTCATACCTCCTCCGTAAGTATACTACTATGTACTAAATATTTGTTGCCATTGGCAACGGGCCGTTATTTTTCATAACGTCCCTAGGGAAATAAAGTAAATTTGTGAAAATTTTCTCTTTTATACAGTGTGTCCCAGGATAGATATAACAAGAGGTGTAATGGACCAAAAATTTTAGAATTTTGGAATGGTATTTGGGGATTGAGTCCTGCTTGTTGTAAAACTAAAGTATATCAAAAATGACTTGATTCGGTGTTCTACAGGGTGTTTTATAAGCAAAGTTGTAAAAATCACAACTAATAAAGTACCTTTATTTTTCAAAATATGAAAAAATTCCATTAAGAAAAGTTATTTAGAATGCAATTTTATACCTCTATACCAAATTTTAGGAATATAAAATGATTTTTTTGAAACTATCCATTTTTTGCGAATTAAGAGTTGAATTCATATTTAAAGTTGTGTAGGAGCAAATGTTAATCATCTCAAAAAGTAGGCTGTTGGTAAATAAAAAATTGAATATACGAGATGTAATAAGGTATAATGTTAATCGAACTAATTGTAAAACAAGAAACAATTACTAATAGAAGATTAATGAGGTTTAAAAATTATAACAAGTAATAAATGTTAAAAACATAACAGATTCACACACAAATTAATTATTGACCAATACAAAACAATGTTTACAATTTTTTTATTATTCGACGTAGCTACCACCCACATCCACACACATTTCGATCCTTCGCCTGAAGTCCTTAAAACTGTTTCGAATATGATCTAACGGCATGGAGTTTACGGCATTTGTAATTCTCTGCTTCAATACTGCTACATCGTTAGGAAGTGGTTCAGCGTAAACCAACTGCTTGAGGCAACCCAATAAAAAGAAATCCAATATTGATAGGTCTGGGGATCTCGCCGGCCACTTGATCGGTCCATTCCTGGCAATCCAATTTTCTCCAAAATTTAAGTTCAACCACCGATTAACCATTTCTGTGGAGTGGCCAGGGCAACCATCATGTTGAAAATGAACTAAAGGCATATCTCTTAAAATATTTAAATGTTCTTCAGAAAAACTTTCAAGAAGCTGTACATAAGTGTGCTGGTTTAACCTTCCCTCAATGAAATATGGTCCAATAACTCCAACATGATAAAAAACGGCACACCACACATTCACTTTTTTATAATATTGTCTTCTACAATGAATTCTAAAATTTGGATTTTCAGAAGCCCAAAACTGACAATTCTGAGATGAAACAACACCATTGGTTGTGAATTTGGATTCATCTGAGAAAATTATGAACTGATGAAAAAATCTCTCTTCCATGAATTTTTCTCCAATGATCAAACAAAAATCCAACCTACGGCCGTCATCTCCCTCTTCAAGCGTATGTTTATAATTTGTTTTATATGCCCTAATTTTCTTTGCCTTGTAAATTGTTTGGAGTTCAGACTTGCTAATATTAATAAGAGCTTATCTCTCTCTTAGTGGCATCCTAGGATTTTCTATAACAGAGGCATGAGCTATAATAGCCCCAACATTGTCTCCATCATATGCTTTTATTTTTCTTTTCATGTTAAGAACACTACCAGTAGCCAGAAACTTGTTAATTATTCTCATAGCCTGAGTACGTGACAACGCAGTGTTTGGAAATTTCAAATTAAATTGGCTTACCACTTCTCTTAGCGAGTTTTCACCGCCAATTCCGTAGCATTGCAAAATATAAATTTTTTCATGCACTGTGAGTACCATTTTCACTTAATTTTTTATGCTTGGTTCGTTATTTTGAAACAGAAATTAAGGATAATATTGACTACGTTTGACAGATATGTCAATAATAAATGATAAATGTGTATCAACTGCTTTTCTCATAGCCTACTTTTAGCCTCTACATAACTTTAAATATGAATTCACAAAAAATAATTTCTATGCAGTTTTAATTGAATGGTTCAAAATAAAATACTAATTTATTGAAAAAATGGGAAGTTTCAAAAAAATAATTTTATATTCCTGAACTTTGGTATAGAGGTATAAAATTGCATTATAAATAACTTTTCTTAGTGGAATTTTCTCATATTTGAAAAATAAAGGTACTTTATTAGTGGTGATTTTTTCACCAAATCAAGTCATTTTTGGCATACTTCAGTTTTACAACAAGCAGAACTCAATCCCCAAATGCCATTCCAAAATTCCAAAATTTTTGGTCCATTACACCTCTTGTTACATCTATCCTGGAATACACTGTAAAACAAGTCAGTGGCGTATATTGGGGAGCGGCGCCCTCCCCAACAATTTGAAATTATTAAAAAATTACAATAACCTTCAACATTCCCAAGCAGCTTGGCATCCGTGTGCACAACTTTTACAACTTTTGCACAACTTTTACAGGAAAGGCCCCCCGGAACAAAAATTCTATATACGCTACTGTAACAAGTGTTAAATTAAATGTTTTAACTTTTTTGGAAGTAAATCCAGACAAGCAATATCTTGTATATTCGACATTATTTTCAAAAATGTTCAGAGCTATTATAATAATATAATTTAATTTATCTTGACAGTAGTTGTCATTTGAATAGAAGCCGGGTCCTAAGTTTATTTTATTGACGGTTGCGGTGGATATTCGAAGCATCGCTACCTTTACTATTTGCTTAGCAAATATGAAATCGGGGCGAGCGTAGAGGCGACTTCAATGTGAATATCAGTCGATATTCCGTTGAAGCAACGTCGAGCGCGGTTAGTACTTGGATGGGTGACCCACCTATCTTGGGAAATACAGCGCTCTCGTCCCACCTTCTAGAAGCTTGTATATCAGTGTATACTCGGAAGTTACGTAATTTCAGACGGGGATTACGTAGTGGATATACCATCCTTCGGAGGGGATGTAAAGCAGGCGGTCCCTTGTCTATTAAATGTTAGGCAAGTAAAAGATCCCTACTCTTCTTAAGGGAAGAGGTTCGGCAAAATTTCCAGGTTGGGGGTAGCTCGTCTCCTGGCGTAGGTGATAGGCCCTGGTAGCGGAAATAGGCCGACGTTAAATAGTTAAAATAAAAAAAAAAATATATGAAATCTTACTCAAATAATTATAGTTTTCCACTAGTTTTTCTCAAGTTTTTTTATAGTTTAATGATTCATTGGTTTGACGAAAAATATAATATGCACCGCGGGTCGTACAGTGCGACTTTTTGGTCTCGAATACTTGCAAACCTTGGCTGTAATGGCCTCGGATTGCAAACTGTATTCTCGACCAAGAATAATGCACTTACGACCCTTGGTACATAAATAACTATTTCTGACGTTGTGAGTAGCAGAAAAAGTAATATCCATAGCACGCGTATTTTAACACAATGCGTTTTTGGTGGTAAAATTCGTGTTTTTTATCTTTACTTTTTGTTATAGCTAATCAACGTTTGAAAAAAAACCGCTGCATAAAGAATCACTACTTCCACATCCAGATTTTCTATCCAAGCCTCTTACAACAAAAAAATTTTGTATGTGGAAATAATTGCTTATGGAACTTTAATAATATAATATTTGAAATCGTCTACACCAAAAACCCATAAAACGATATCCCACATCTGTAGTGGGGTGGAAGTGGTGATAGGGTGGATGAAGTAAAAAATATTTTGAGGTTTTTGGTTCTTGTACACACATTAAATCACATTTTTTTTCATCCCCTTAAATAATGGGGTGGGGGTGGTAAGGGGGGTGGCTAATGCCAAAAAATTTTTGGAGACCTTAGCTTCCCTCCGTCTATACTAAATGCCAATTTTATGGGCCCTTACCTGCTTGATTTACTTATTTACCCCCCCTTTACCCCAATTTACCGCCCAACCCTTCGACGGAATAAGATGAAAATATGATCTAGTTCCAGATCCCGTTAAAGTATATGTGTATCAAATTTCAAGTCAATATCTTCAACGGTTCCAGAGTAATCGTGCGCACAAAAAAGTTACAGACAGACAGAATTTTTTTTTTTCGCTCAAACTTAAAATCTCGATGTTTCATGACATTTTAAGTCTATTTGAACAATAAAAATTTTCAAAATTTTTTTTTGTCGTTACTATACTTCCACTGTATGTAGAAGTAAAATAATTTGTTTTATTCGGAGTAAAAGCCACTTGTTGTGACTCGTTTGTAATTGCCGGACGAACGAAATGACAAAAGACTCGTCACCAAAAGTATCACTTTTACTCCTAATAAATATTAGTTTGTGCAACAAAAGTGGATATGATATCCATATCGCACGATGAAGAAGTTTGAGCACGACGCCGTAGGCGGAGTGCTTCAAATCTTTTGAGTGCGATATGGATAATCCACTCGAGTTGTACAGGATACTTTTTCTACGACCAGCTTAAAAAAACTACAACATTTATTAAACATTAATATATTCACAAATACATACTGACAGTACACAGTGACAGTTACTTTGACGCTAATTTGATTTTAAAACGAATAATTGTCTATGTACTTAATACACAAACTGTGATTGTTCGGTTTCATTTCATATCCATCCTAGAACTGATATGAAATATATCCGTTCAATTAACTGGAATTGCCTATTTATCCATTCTACAGACTGTACAGAAAACAGCAAATTTACATAAGGGAGTAGAAAAACGATATACTATTATCAGCGAGAATATGTATTCAGCGAGACGTGCAATAGAAAAATGCATACAAACCAATTTCTTTCTCATATATCTCATAAAAAGCATGTTGACTTTACGATTACTTAACAAATTACTGTATCTCTCTGTTGTAATTAGGAAGCTAACAGTTCTAAAAAATTTGCATATGTGGCAATCCCCGTAAAAATAATTATTGCATGGTGAAAATATACTCGCTAATACATATTGGTGCAAGGTTGAGCACTAAAGAGATTTCTCAACTCTGATACATAATTGGGTAATAAAATATACAGAATCAGCGCAATTATCGAGGTAATTATTTTAATTCCGGCAAAATTTATTCAAACACTATTATGTAAAACAAACTGAAATCACTGAATCTATTACTGGCGCCTACATCGTAATAGTGTGTCCTCACTTGTATGTCTAGTAAACTGGAGTAAAATTGGCGAAAGCATTTTACGTACTTTTTTTAGTGGAATTCAGTTCAAAAAGCGATTGTTTAACGAATGTGGAAATGAAATGGATATATCAAGTACATCCTAAGTGAGAAACGATTGACACTAAAGACCGGGGGAGGGGGGGGAGGGGGGGGGGTGGTTGGATTCAAAAAGAGACAATTTTGCATTAGGAATGTCATAACTTTGCTGTTTGATGCAGAATGGTTTAAAGGAGGTCATGTAATTGGCATTCTCGTGAACAACACTGCTCCAAATAAGTAAGTGAACTCGTAGGAGCTGAATCACTAATAACTTGCATGGCTTGGTTTTCGATTTAGTACAGATCTCCAAATAGGTCAAATAGTACAGTATCTAGAGGTTTTAACTTCGGAATAATGTCATATGATTACGTTCATCTTTGGCAACTTAATAGTAAATGCATCAAAGAAAAGTTTCTATATTATGCGACGGCTTGCTACCTTATAGGGGGTGGCATCCCCTTTTCAGGGGGAGGCAACTAAGAAAAAATTAAAAACATTATAGATGAAAGAAAAGAAAATTTTAAGAAGAAAAGGTTCTGTGTAACTTTTCATAAGAATTGATAGTTTTCAGGATAGTCAGACAGTCAAAAAGGTATTTCAAAACAGTATTCGTCAAATAATTTGAAAAGTATTACACTGAGCGAAAATATGTTAGAGACAAATAAGAAAGCTACTAAATTGAGGACTAATTTCGTTTTTTCTAATTTCTGTAGAGTTAATGGTTTCGGAGATCTGGAAGTATAAAGGTAGGTATTTAATTTAAATGTTGAATATTTCAGAAACTATGGCACTTTCGTCAAAAGAAAAACTATTAATTGATGATTTTTTTTTCTATTTATACGACATAAAAAACAAAAAAGTTATGACAGAAATAATGTCATTTTTCAATTTTTTTGAATAAAAACTCGCAGTTGTGTTAAATGTATTTTAAAAAAACGTAACATTTTTGTTTCTCGGCAAATATCTCAATAAATATTAGTTTTAGAGAAAATATAGCAGACATCAAAAATAAAGCTTATAAGCTTAGAATGAATTCATTTTTTCATATATTTGGGTGGAATTGACAGTTTCGGAGATATTTAACTTTATAGATAGCATCCGACCGTTTTTAGGATGAAATATTTAGTTTAAAATGTTGAATATCTTACAAACTGTGACATTTCCATAAAAAATTCTAAGGAACAAAGTTAAAGATAATTAATCAATCTTTAAATCATTTTTTTAGTTCTTTCTACATCACAAAAAATGAAGAAGTTACGGCCGATTCAATGTGCGTTTTCATATTTTTTTTTACAAAATGTCGCCATTTTGTTATTGCAATCGCTCAGTAATTAATTTTTCTTTCAAAAATGCTATTTTTCCTTAATACATAGCATCACCTAGATGCTTGATTTATTTTGTCCGTTTAAAACACTTGTTTTATAAGAAATATTTCACTCGCCATATAGTACAGTAACTAGAGGTTTTAACGTCGGAATAATGTCATATTGAACGGATTTCGTTCGGCAGTATAATAGTAAATGCTCCACAGAAAAGTTTCTATATTGTGCGGGGGCTTGCTAATCTATAGGGGAAAGATATATATATTTATTGGAGCTGAAATAGAATTAAATTTTAAGAAGAAAAGGTTCTACGCAATTTTTCACATAAATTAATAGTTTTTAAGTTATAACGACTTCAAAATTGCGATTTCAGCTTAAAAAAGAAGATATTTCCAAACGGCTTTCGTCAAGTATTACTTTATCGAAAAAATGTTACAGACCTATTACAGAAAGTACAAACTGGGAATTAATTATATTTTTTATTTATTGATGTAGGATTAATAATTTCGGAGATATTTAAGTTTATATTTGATATCCAAGTGTTTCGAAATTACCTTTAAAGTTTAAAATGCCTTTTTTTTTCTAAAGCAAGTGCTTTAAATGAGCAAGAAAAATTGAGCATCTAGGTAATGCTACATCTTAACGAAAAACTGTATTTGAATAATTTTTTTTAAAATTACTGGCTAATTAGAGTAACAAAATGGCGATCTTTTTATATAAAAAAATATAAATACGCACATTTTTCCGTCATAACTTCTTTATTTTTTATGCTACAGAAACTAGTAAAAAATAATTTGAAAGTGCAATTAATTGTCTTCAATTTAATTTCTTAGCATGCGTGACGTAGGTGTCACAATTTCTAAGATATTTAACATTTAAACTGCATTTTTCGCCTTATAAACGTTCGGACGCCATTTGTAAACTTTCATATCTCCGAAACTATTAAATCTATGTAAATAAATAAACAAACGAAACTCATCATCAGTTTGTGAGCTTTACTTTTGGTCTCTGCCCACTTTTCAATAAAACTAATATTTTGAGTTATTTGGAAAAGGAAAAAATATTACGTTTTATCGAAAATACCTTTATAGTTTAAACTGTATTTTTTTTCTAAAGCAAGTGCTGTATACAAACCAAAAATTTTGAGCTCTACGTCATGCTACATATTAATGAGAAACAGTGTTTGAAATTCCTTTTTTTTTTAATTACTGGCTAATTACAGTAACAAAATGGCGACGTTGTTATTAAAAAAATGTGTAGACGCAAATTGCTTCGGTCACAACTTCTTTGTTTTTTTTGCTACAGGAACAAATAAAAAAACAGTTGAAAGCTTAATTAATAACCTATTATTCTACCTATTAGCATCTTTGACGTAGGTGTCACAGTGTCTGAGAAATTTAACTCCCCTCTAAATAATTATCTTATGAACACCTGGATGCCAAATGTAAACTTAAATATCTCCGAAATTATTAATCCTACATCAATAAACAAAAAGCCGTTTGGAAATACTTTTTTTTAAGCTAAAATCGCAATTTTGAAGTCGTTATAACTTGAGAACTATCAATTTATGTGAAAAATTGCATAGAAGCTTTTCTTCTTAAAATTTGATTCTACTTCAGCTCCAATAAATATATATATTTTTTAAGTGCCACCCCCTGAGAGGGGGTGGCACTTAAAAATTATATATTGCTATAAATTAGCAAGCCCCCCGCACAATATAGACATATATGAACGAAATCCGTTCAATATGACAGTATTCCGAAGTTTTGCATATTTTTTACCTCTAGGTACTATACTAATTTTAGAGCCGCTATTTTGATTTTTTTAATTTTGACTTCAGCTTTCTAATCATTAACCTACGTTTCAAAATTAAATTAGTAACACTTTTTCAAATATTCAATACTTAAATTTATGGATGGTTTTCATCTTTTAAGGGTGAGAGCAAGTGTCGGAACCATATAGAAACTGAAGACGATACAATTTACTACTATAATAACCCATAAAGAAAAATTATCATTACATATGAAATTGTTCCGAACTTTTATATACTTTTTACCTCCAGGTACTGTACTGAAGTGGATTCCAACAATAATGAATTGGCTCTTTAAGTAAGAAACCAATATTTTTTCTAAGTGAATTGGTTATAGTGAAGTTAAGTTAGATTATGTTGACTTGTGAGTGGGCTTTACTGCGAGCATTTGGTCCTTTGTGGCTCACTCCTAATTATATTTCACGCAATAAGTTCAGTTTTTTAGTAAATCCAATAACTCCATTGAATGAAAAATCATTCAAATCCTCAGGCAGCAGTTGCCTTTTGCTAAATAGTTAGAATCAAGTTCATTCTCAAGCCATAAATAAGGGAAGATTGATTGAAATATCTGTTTATTCTTACCCTAAAGACCAGAGGAGAATGGAATTCAAAGGAGACAAGCTTGTATTAAGAATTTCATAAGTTTGCTGTTCAAGGTAGAGATGTTGACATTGAATTGCAAATACGCCAGCGTAAAGAGGTGAGATATTACTGTTTCTCTAGGACAACATTGCTCAAATAATTAAGTAACTCCTAGAAGCAGGATCGCTAACCAATAGTATGGCTCGATTTTGAATTTAGTACAGGATTACAAACAAGGACGATTTTGGTTCTTTAAGTAGAAAACCAAATTTCTTTCTAACCAAATTAATCCATTGAGTAGTTGAATTTTCTGAGAAATATTGTCTAATAGCTAATCATGATAAGAGGCGAAAACACAGTAGGTGCCTACTTTTATTACAACAATACAGAGTTGGCTTGGAACACCATTTGCTCTTTTAATACTCGATGCACAAAGAAGGTCTTCTATACACGACTTCACATGAGAATATGACATGGTGACGTTTGGTTCATTCTTGCATTTGCTGTGTACTGGAATGCGTTTGGATAGGTTGCAGCCAACTAAATAATTTGACCCCATTCTATAATTTCGGACAGCCTGTAGCTCTGAATTAACTGAATGTGTCTCTTTATATCTTGAGGAAATGGATTGATTACTTGGACTCTGAAATTGTATAGAGAATATTATCACCAGCCAAACTATTTACAGAAGACAAGTAGTAAATATAAGGCAAGAAATATCTTGGAAACATAATATTCCTGTTGCTTCTTCTTCTACAACATTCTTTCTGGATATGCCTTCCTTTTGTGTATAGTATGCCCTACAGCATTACGCCTATTGCTGATCTTCTTCCGTCGGGGCCTCAATACATTTTCTTAAGATTGGAGAGCAAAAGCAATTTACCAACCCATTCAATCGGTTAACAATTAAAAACTATTTGCTAAAGTATACTACATTTTTACATAATGTAACATGTTCGTTTAGGAAGTTGAATAACAGACAACCCTGATTTATAATACCATTATAGTACGGCAGCCCGCTACCAAGATGTTCGAGTTACTTGAGCGAAGATAATTCCAGCGTTTCTCATCTGTTCTGGGAGAGCTGAGAAGAAAAGTTCAGTGTGACGGAACGTTTTGCCTGTCCTAATGTATTCAAATCGAGCTTTGAACATGTAAAGAAAAACTGGTCATCTCGGTTTTCACAGCGAGACAGTCTCTTTTTTCTTCTTGTTGAGGGAAGTAAATGTGATGAGGAAAAATTGAGAACTGCCCTTTTGACTGATACGCCGAGTTGCAAAGACCGAAATAATGACAAATAGCCACCGGTCAAAATTCTGGTCACCGCGGCGAGGCAGTTCTGCTCATTATCGAGTAGTTTCAATGTCTCTTGACCACAGGAAAGTTCGAATGGAAATTTTTGCTAGTTCAGTTACAAGTGATTACATTTGCATGTTGCTTAATTTTGAGGGCTGATCAGGTCATCGCGGCGAGGCAGTTCTCCACTTCAGGCTATTTTCCTATTAAAAAAACGAAAAAAATATGAACTGAACATTTTCCTAGTTCACATTTGAGAAAAATGATTTCCGCCGCAACAAAAAAAAAACAAATTAATGCTGTTTGCAAGCACAAGCTCTCAGAGAAATTGTATAAATGGAATTGGAATTGAATTTTAAGGTTCTGGACATACAGTAATGATAAAAGAAGGATTAAAATTGTCAGGTTTATTATTACAATTTCAAACATTTAATTCATCGTCATCTGATGAGCTTTCGCTCATATATCTCATTGTCTGATTTGTCTCCGTCTAGTCGTCTTCTCCTTGTTCCTCTTCTTCTTGCCGCCGCCGCGCCATTCCGGAGCACGCATACACATACCAGGAGATTCTGATACGAGCTGCCCAGACAGAAGATGCTGCGTTGGTACTATACGGAGTATACCATTTCTGTATAACGACAACGCAATATCCTCGGTCTCAGCATCTGCCATGTTTTATTTACGCATACACGCGTTCCTATACCTTTTGCTGGAGATGCTACATGGCTTCGGATACACTCCATGTCGTTGCCATAGGCAACAAAGTCATCCAGCATCTCTATGTCCTCCGCGCGCCGCCGCGCCAGCACGCCGAACGTATATACGACACCATTCGATTTCGCGCAGCTACGGCCAACGGAAAACGGCAGTTCGCATTTTTTTATCGTTTTATACACCCCACTCTATAAATAGAAAAAAGTTTTAGCCTAGCTGATGATTTTACCCTCCAATTTGATACAACTTTGATTGATATTATTGGAACTTAGGCCAATGAAAAATGGCAGTTCCCGATTAATTCGTGTCTTGTTCCTCATTTTTAACGGGAATTAATCGAGAGCTGCCTCGACGAGGTATAAAAATTACGAGATTTTTTCGACAAACGTAAAGCTGTTTGCCAGCCGCCCGTATCGTTTTTCGAACTTTTGTCGTATGAAAAAGTGTCTTAGAATTTCATAATCTATAGAGTTTCCCTGCGATAAAGCACGCTGTTTTGATAGAGGTTTTGGTAACAGGCTGCGGTACTATTATGTTAGGATCATTCTGACTAAATACCACGACTAGAATGCATGAAATAATAAAAGTGTCAATTTGAGTAACCCGTATACCATTTACAAATAATAAATAACTTATTGTAAGCGCAAAAGTAATGACTTAGAGTGGTTCTCCACGTCTCAACTATTAACATATGAAAAGTCCTAATTCATTTATTTTTTTATAGAAATGTACCTACCGTGTAAGGATTTGTAATAGTCGTGACCGTAGTAACATTTATGACATCATGAATTTCGCCTAATGTCAAGTAACGCCTTAGCTCTAATTGAAATATAACAAAAAATTAAAAGAGTTTTCGTAATGACTTTAACGTCTTGAAGGATATTTGAATAGTAACATAGTTTAACTGACATGTGCTCAATTTCTTCAAATTTAAAATGATTTTATTCCTATTAAATTTTGAGTGACAATTTTAAGTTGAATGAAAGTTATCATGCTTATACAATAAACCTATCAGTAGATCGACATATACAGAGCATTTATAAATAGCAATTGAACAATTTTGGTGTTGCTTCTGCCCGAAGAATTATATGTATATTAAATTATATTTTATACAAGGTGATCTCAAATTCTTCCAGATGGAAATACTTTCGGGGCGGATTATTAAAGAGCAATTTTAATTTGTCATCTGAAGCGTTCCTGACAGGAAACTTGGTTAACAACAATTAACTGCAATGCACACACTGTTGGCCACAAGGCTCCACTATCAACATAGAAGCTATTCCAACAGTTCTCTAATATTGAAATATACACTGCACTGAATGAAAATTACTTTTACTATTATCTGCAGATTATAAAATATTTTTCGGGTGCTATCTAACGAACAACAAACAAACAGCCCTATAAAATAAATAAATAACCTAAATTACAAATCTATTTCAACTTTAAGTGGGTTTTCAGAGACGTACCTGATATGTGATGTGGGCTGAAAGAGGTCCTTTGCCGTCAAAATGGCACTCCAAAATCTTGCATTCAGACGACGCCACGTGCTTTGAAAATTGACTTTATCCGGAAATCCGTAGCTGCATTTCCCCAAAACGATACTCAAAACCAAATGAAAATACAACTAATCTTGTCGTGATGAATACTAAATCCCATAAATGGAGCAAAACTTACAATATTGCTAAAACTCGTATTCAGACGACTCAATCTTCTAGCAGCAAAAGGAAAAATGACCAAGAAAATGTCCTCTATCAAAATGTCAAGTTCTTGTCTTCCGTCGCAGTACGTTCAGAATTTCCACTTCACTTCACGGCAACTAGAATAGATTTTCCTAATTTCGTTTATATCCACAAATATTATCATAATATACTCTGAAAGACGTTCCTTCATAAATCTACCCACCAAAAGAAGGTTAATCAACAATTCTGGCCATTGTAGAAGCTTTAAAAGGGCGTTTTTGCAATGCACTCTCTCAATGAATATCTGAACGCACTACCTGTATCAAAACATATTAAATGACGGACGTGAACTATTAGGTAGTGCTATTATGCAACCAGTTATACTCTATTAATATCTATTGGCGAAAGACGGTATCAATAGGCTCAAATTCACAATAAAATTTGGGAAAATAACGAGAATTAGTACATAAAATTCTGGCCATTACTAAATGTGAAAATCGACCGTAACAGTGTACAAGAACCAAAAACCTCAAAATATTTTTTTACTTCATCCACACCCTCGTCACCACCCCCCCACAAATATTATATTAGTAAAGTTCCATAAACAATTATTTCCACATGCAAATGTTCTCTTTTATTATGTAAAATAATATTGTTTCTATCTATTTTTTGTTTTTTTTTTTCAAAGTAATATATAAAATGTATACAAAAAAAAACACAAAACTGAACGATTTTCCCATGTCCACACCGATAAAATCAATATTTATGACAACATTGTACAAAATTGGTAGATAGATCTTATTAGTTTTCTGAGGAAGAAAGTGTCTATTTTCATGATATTATTAGAAACAAATAATCTTTCTACAGCAATGTTTCAACATGATGCTCAGCACACGTCTCTGTTAGTAATAACACCAAGAGTTTTAACTAGATCTTTTCTTCCCGTATGGTACTTTCTACAACAATATTTAAAATAACTTTAAAAATATTTTTTTACTTCGTGAGTCTAAAAATCATTACCTCTTGGATTAATTATATTAAATGAAAACTCGGCTTTCTTCTATCTATCACTAATGTTCAATTTTAAAATTTAATTTTAAATCGCAAATAAATTCAAAATGTATGTTAAATTCCTACAATATCTACATGGAAAAAAAGAGGAATTTAATATTACATAATTTAATGCAAAGAAATACAGGGTGTTCCATTTGGCTTAAACAAGTTTTCACGGTTTGAAGTTGACAAAATAAGACGTAAAAAACTGAACACAGTATATTATTATTGAATTTCTTTAAACTGTAGAGCGTAGCTTACCTTATGGTCTTTGTGCATGCCAAAAAGCAAATGAGGATCTTTTACGCGAAAAAGTTATAAAATCTTATTACAAACCGTTACACCTGTCAAATTTTTTATAAAATGTCAAATATCTCTGTGTTTAGAGATAGAGTATGCTCATGTTTTCGATTCAGAATTTTCGTTCTTTTCGGAAACTTGCAAATATATGGGATGTTCTATTTAAAATAAGCAAGTTGGTATCGGCTTCCGGTATAAGCGGAAGTGCCAAATGCTTGTAATTATTTTCTGTAGATTGGACGTACTGACATTAGTAATTATCTAAATTTTCAAAATTATCTGGTGCGTACTTTTCTCTATATCAATCGATGCAGTTCCCGGTGGGGCACCCAACAACAACAACAACAAGCATTTATTAATGTTACATGTTACAATATGCGCCATTCCGGAGTCCGTCCCGGAGCCAGCCAGACAACCACGGCGAACATCGCCGAGGTGGGTGTGAGGCTGGGCGGGGAGGGTCCGGTTTGGCGGTGACGAAAATTACTTGGTGAGTTAAAACTCCTGCCTAATGGAAAAAGGCTTAAATTTAACAATATCGTGCAACGTAGTACACGAGGGTAGGTACTTAAAAATAATTAAAATTAAAACTGAAAAACTATCGATTTCACGCACACGCGAACACTTAAAAATTTTGATTGCTGGCACGGGAAAACAAAGCTAAATAATTTGAGCTTGTAGAACGCTGATGAGTATCAGTGCCTTTTGTAGCTTAATAAATAAATAAGTAGGTATCTGATATTTAATTATTTTGAAAATTAAACAGGCCATATGACATTCGAAGCGCTCTGTGAGGTTTAACCATTTCGATTGTTTGAAATGATAAGTAATGTGATCGAATATTCGTAAGTTATATGAAAATCTTATACAAGCATTTTGAATCATCTGAAGAAATTCCTTATCACAATTTAAAATGGCTGGCCAGTAAACAGTGTCACAGTAAGAAATGGACGACAATATTAATCAATCAATTAATTTCAATTTTATTTCTGTACTGAGAATATTCTTATGCATATAAGAAAGTTTAAGTTTGATAATTGATTTTTGTATAAGAGTACTTACACGTTTCACAAATCTCAAATCTGTGTCAAACCAAACACCAAGGTTCTTGCCAGCATTTATTGGTTATAAATGCTGATTAATTAAAACTAATTTAAAAGTGGGATTATTAATAATTTGAGCCTTGTGCTTACCAAACGCCAGTAATTCCATTTTCGTTTCATTTAAAACCAAACCATGATCAGCCGAAAATTTAGATATCTTATCTAGATCAGAGTTAATATTTAGTACGGCAGTATTTAAGTCAGACAAGAAAAAAGAATAGTATAACTGAGTGTCGTCCGCATACTGATGTGAAGAGCAAAACTACAGGCATTTGCTGAGATCCGTTGTGTATATAGAAAATAATGGAGGTCCTAAAACACTACCCCGTGGCACACCGTTTGTAATAAAAACCGTGTTAGAAATGTTGTCATTTAATATTACTTTTTGACGACGATTACTGAGATAATTACGAAAGAAAGAAGTTGCCGTAGTATCAAATCCACAGGGTGGCGTGATCAAGAGTATCAAATGCCTTGCTATAATCGAGTAGTATCAAGCAGCAGTTCTGATTATTATCAAAAGCAGTAAATATATCGTCAGAAAATTGTAATAAAGCTGTAGACGTGTTATGTCGGGCACGGAACCCAGACTGCGAAATAGGTAAGATCAAATTATTATTCAAGTAGTTATTTACCTGCTCATACACAACCTTTTCTAATACCTTAGATAGGACAGGCAATAAGCTAATGGGTCGAAAATGACTGATAAGTGTGGGGCAGATTTTTTAGCTACAGGAATTACATTAGCTTCTTTCCAAGCTGAAGGAAAAATACCTTCTAAGAGACACTTATTTATAATATAAATTAAATGATTACTAAGATATGGGATAATGTATAAAATAATTTTAATATTAAATCCATCAGAAACCATGGCATTAAATTTAAGTTGTAGTAATATTTCTTCAAGTTTTTCACAAGAAATTTTAGAGAATGTAAAGGTAGTACCATCACGCAAATATTTAGAATTCTCTTAATCAGCAACCAAGTCAAGCACAACGTCCTGAAGAAGGACATTAGAAAAATACTCGTTAAATTCATTTACATCAGCAATACTTGAGACAGAAGTGTCCATGCGAGACTTGATATTTAACCACTTTAGGACTTTTCAAAATTCTTTCGGGTAACTCTTAAATTTTTGAGATAAGTATGCCTTTTTTTCAGCTTTAACAGCTTTATTAACAAAATTATGCTGTTCTTTATATTCGCGCCACGATTCGTCAAAATTTACTCTCTTATATTTCAGAAAGGCTTTATACCTAAGTTTCATCACCAGCTTAAGATTTTCAGTCAGCCATGGAGAAGGAGGCTTAGAAATTCTCGCGGTCTTTAAAGGTGCATGAACATCAAGAACATTCATAAGATTAGTGTTAAGAAAATCAACCATACAATCTATATAATTAAGAGTGTACATGTAATCCCAATCAATAAGCATTCAATTGTTAATAAATAAATCATAATCGAATGAAGAAGAATCTCTATAAGTGCGAAATAATATTTGTTGTTAATTTTTATTAATTCTTTTACAACTTACCAAGCAGTGGTCAGAAATATTCTCTATATTAATAAACTCGGCACTGTGTGGCAACTCAGGATCAGAATTAACTAAAATATCAATTAAAGTACGTGATCTTTCAGTGATACGTGTAGGGTTTGTAATAATTTGTGAAAGCCCGTAACTATTCAAAAATGTTTGATTTGATTATAACCGTTACTATTTTTATTTAATAAAAAATCAATATTTACATCTCCACCGAATAAACACACAATCAAAACTAGGCAAAAAATGTGATAAAATATTATCCAAATTATCTACACCTACAGTCACATTACTATCGGGGGGCTATACAATGTTCCCAAACACAACTTCTTACCCTGTAGTTTAACACTAATCCATAGCTGTTCAAAAGAGTTATTGTTTCTCTTTACCTAACACAAATTCATTCTGGATTTTCAAGGAGTTACTTCGGTGACTTGAGAAGCGGTTAAGAAAACATTTTAAGAAAACATTTAAACATTGTGGAAGTTGGGTAACTGTAACAACCGAAACTTGATTGAATCTTTTACATAGAAAATTACTCCACCTCCTCTAGCTCCTCTATCCTGGCTTACTTATAGAAGATATCGAAAATTTTCAAAAACAGGATGATTGAGGGCACAACGGTGTACAGTTTTAAAGTATTTTAAAATATACATAGTGACCCATTTAACCGTAGAGATCTAATTCAAAAGCATATTATCTTCAGAATTTGTTCTGTACTGCTTCGATTTATTCAGTTTGATTATAATATAAGGTAGATTATATGTTAGAAGTATATTCAAGTAGTTCTTGTACGTATATAAGAAGGGTTGGCCTGATTTAAATCGCGATTTAAATCATGATTATAATATAGTTAATTGAATTAAATCAGGCCAATCCTGCTTACACAGGGTGTCCCGGCACTATGGGGCAATACTTCGGGAATGTATAGCTTGGATCAAAATAACACTAAAAGCACCTATAATTTTTTTCTTGGGGCGCCCCCCCCCCCCCACGGAGATATTACCCTTTAAATGTTACATATTCAAGAAGGTTTTTTTACCTATTACAAACCGTTCTATCGATTTTAATAAAATTTGGACCGTGTACATATTAAATGAATATCAGTATTCCAGAAATATGGAGCTCTTCGTATCTTGTCTAGGAACACCCCTAATGCTTTTTACCCCTAAATTTTCACATAAATTAATTTTTGAAAATATTTAAATTCCTTAAACAATGTTCTAAAAAAAGATATTCTTGTTTGACATCGATAAAGCGGTCTGTTTTTGAGAAAAAATAATTTTGCTGATAAGGGACTAAGGAATACTAGTAATATAAACTACCGCATGATATCTGTGAGAAAACAATTGAATGAATTTAAACGTCAAATTTGAGTAGAAAGTAATAAGTAAGTTGTAAGTAGTTCTGTGATAGTAGTTTACTGACATGGCAAATTTTTCATCTGGTGAATATGCCGACACGCAACTTATGTACGGACTTGCCGCCGTTAATGTTTCGGAAGCCAGACGGCTTTATGGGGAACACTTTCCTAACAAAAGTTATTCCAAACAGGAAAACTTTTGAACGGGTAAACCGTCGAGTACGAGAAACAGATAGATATCCATCTTAGCAATAAAAAAACAAAATAATAAAAATTAAAGAATAAGTAACCATTTAAAAAAATAATCCTATTAATTTTTAGGGAGCGTGGAACCGAAACGAGGAGATGAAGGTGATCTTAGAACTGTTCGTACAGTAGTAGTAGATGAAGCTGTATTAGATACTGTTGCCGAAGACTCATCAATAAGCATTAGGAAGCTCTCAGCGCAATTTAAGACTTCGAAGACGGTGGTTCACAGAATTTTGAAAGAAAAGTTTCTCCATCCTTTACACATCCAGGAAGTTCATGCAATGTCCCCGGACGACTACCCTGCTCGAGTTAAATATGGTAATTGGTTACTGCAAAAGCAACAGGAAGACCGCAAGTTTTTTGGTAGTGTTTTGTTGACGGATGAAGCAGGATTTCGCAGGGATGGTGTAATAAATTCTACACAATCTGCATAGTTGGAACGATGAAAATCCCCATGCGATTATTCAAACTCATCACCAACGGCAATTCCAAATTAACGTTTGGGCAGAAATAATTGGAAATTATTTAGTAAGGCCATTTGTTTTGGAAAACCGGTTAAATGTGGAAAATTAGTTAAGGTTTCTACAAGAAAATCTAGCCTCCTGGGACCGGGCGTCCATTGAATTGGACATTTAGTTTTTAGCATCTAATTTCCTACTCCACAAAATTATTGCTTTAAGAACCTACTGTCCACTATTATGAATACATATTAGAGAGCCATCTATGTAAAAAGTTGCCAACTTTTGGACCTTTTAAAACAAATTTGCTGTTAACATAACCTTGTTTAAACGTGTTACGATTGGCGGTAAGTAAAGGGTGTTTTTATGTAGTTTTAGTCCATTTTTAAACGATTACGTGTTTGGAGCCATAGACTTTATCACTAAAATACACGATTTTATATAAATTACCTTCTCATCTCAATATTTGTTCATGTACGGTTTAAATACAAGTCACGTCCATTTCAATGCCCACTGAGGACTTTCTCAGTATGCTTTTTTTTTCTAACCTTATTTTTTATTGTAGCTATTTTCGGCAAAGATGAATATCTGCATCCAGGAAAGAATAATGATCGATTACTGGAGTTATCAAAGAATAATAATTGGGATAATTTAGATTTAAATAAAGTGTTATTAACGTTTTGCGTTCTTATTGATGCTATAATTTTGACAGGAGTAAGTGCCAATGTCCATTCAAATGGACTTAATTTTTTTTGTAGAAAAAGTAATTAGAAATTTTTTAAATCCTATTATTATGCGTTAGGGACCTCAAATCTCGAAAAAAATAAGTTTCAGTAAATTCGCACATTCCTGTTTTCCTCGGGTCTCAGGAGGCTAGATGGTTTATTTGAAGATGTGCCATTAGCAACTATAAGAAACCTGACGTACTGTCGTGAGCAAAAAAATAGGACAAATATTTTTTTCTAATGTAAATCTGTCTCCATTGCAATGAATTTTGACAAATAACTAACAATGTCACAAAAATTAAAGGTAGATGTACACAACTAGATTTTAGCAAAAATACGTTATAAGACTTGTCCCATTTTTTTGCGCACGACAGTACATGCATGATGGAGCTCCTCCTCATTTGAACATCACAGTCAGGGAATTTTCAGATAAAAAATTTCCCCACCGATGGATTGGCCAAGGAGGTCCAGTACCGTGGCCTCCTCGTTCTCCTGATCTAAACTCATTAAATGTTTTCCTTTGTGGTCATCTCAAAAATTTAGTGTATAAAACACCGGTACAAAAAAGGGAAGAGATGTTACAAAAAATCACTACCCAATGTGAAGCCATTCGGAACAACGATTGAATGCTATTTCAGGTTCAGCGATCCAACTTATCTCGCTTGCGAGAATGTATTCTTGTACAGGGTGCTCACATCGAAGATTTAGTTTAGTTATGTAGTTATTGTAGTTATGTGTGTATTGTAGTTGTAATATGTAGTTACGTGTTGACGAAATGTCAGTCTTTGTCCCTTATCAGTAAAATTGTTTTTTCTCAAAAACTGATCGCTTTATCGATGTAAAATAAGAATATCTTTTTTTAGAAAATTGTTTAAGGAATTTAAAAGTGTGATCTTAATTTTCAAAAATTAATTTATGTCAAAATTTAGAGGTAAAAAGCATTAGGTGGTGTTCCACCCCTGGCTTAGTAGACAAGATACGGAGGGAGCCATATTTCTGGAATAAAGATACTCATTTAATATGTACACAGTCCAAATTTTATTAAAATTGATAGAACGGTTTGAAAGTAATAGGCAAAAAACATTCTTGAATATGTAACTTTTAAAGGGTAATATCTCCGTAGGGGGGCGCTCTAAGAAAAAAAATTATAGGTACTTTTAGTGTTATTTTGACCCAAACTAGCGTTCCCGAAGTATTGCCCCATAATGCCGGGACACCCTACAAAACAATACATATATATTAACGTGTCCAGATTAGGGCAACAATATACAGAAAGTAGGTATTTTCATAATAAATAAAAAAGTGGGTAAGTTGTAATTTGCATAATACCTAAATAATATTCTCTAAGAAGAAGAAGTTGAATAAGAAGACCTAATATTATATTAAACTTCAATAAAAAGACCGTGGAGTAGGCCTACCAGGGAAACCACATTTAAAAAGACGCGCCAAGTATACTACCTCATAGGTGGCGTGGAAACGTGTGCATATTATGGAGACTATAACTTTAGAATGGCTTTTTCCCAAAAAAGGTGAATTTTAGGAAAGAAAGTGTAAGGATCATTTTTGTAGAGAATTGAAAGATCTACAATTTTTGTCTAAGCTATTTTTATCATAAAACTAACCGTTTCGCTAAAAAATCCAAGAAACCCATTTTTGTGAACTTTGACCTTGCATAAAATTTTTTGCACACACGGGATCAATGGGGACTTTTCACAACTTCATTATAATGGTATCCCTAACGTTCATGTAAATTTTCAGCTTCTTGGGAATTTATGCTTGACCGGATTATTAAGGATTGCGCGTGTAAGACAAAATAATGGGAACTTGTACTTCGTGCACCAATAGATAATTTTGTGTGTTTCTCGTAAGTGACTACAATTATCTATGCCATCGATCCTGCAGAACAGTTTTAATTCGTCAGCGTACATTAAATATCTGACTTTAAATCATTTGCCATATCATAACAAATACCATAAAAAAAATAATGGACTTGACCCTTGCAGGACTCTAGAGGTAATGTATTCGACAAACTTTAAACCATGAAATGCAACGTATTGATATTATTTGTTATACCGATGTGATCGAATGAAAGATATCAAAAGTTTCAGAAAGTCAGATATTGAAAGGTTAAGCAGTATTTTGTAGACAAGCCTGTTTTGGAAAAATCGGTGGAAATTATATCCGTCTGTGATTAGTCATTTAATGATTCAGAAAAATATTGTATAATAAAGCTGTTGTTGAGAAGCGTGCTTTCAAGCAGTATTGGTGAATTGTAATTTTCTTACTAATGTTACTGTAATCAGTTTAAAATAATTTCAAGTACTTTAGCAATGTTTCAGATTATAGAGATTACACGATAATTGAAACATGAGATTTGTTATTTTTTTTTAATCGGACAAACTCGAGCATCTCCACAAAAAAGGAAAATTGCCATGTTTTAATATGAGGATAAATATTATAGTAACTGTAAAGTTTAACTGAAGCAAGTTTCTTTCAAGTGAGCGTACCTTGAAACAGACAGATTTTTACATAGGAGCACCGATATCATCTATTATAGTCTGGGAGGTAGTGTCAAATATTAATGGAGCATTTTGGCAAAGCTGATTTTTTTAACATAGCTTGTTGTTCTATAGCTTATTAAGGAATGAAGTGTCAGCTGGCTCAAAACCGTGACTTAAGATGAGAAGAGGCTGCGAAAGTTGTAGAAAAAAAATTTTTTTCGGACCATTTTGGCAAAGCTGAAAAAGAAAGGATTATTAATTTACGAAACGTTGATCTTAAAAGAATGTGTCAGCTGCATCGGATCTGTGGAAAAACGTGTTAGCTGACCACGTAAACATGTCGGAAAATTCAGGAAAATCGGAGCATTTTGGCAAATTTCATATATTGAAGTTTATAATTCAATAATCGTATTAATTGGTGTCAGCTGGTATTCCGATGTGGGAAAACCTGTTAGCTGGACTTTCAAAGTGCGGCGTAGCCTTCAAAATATTATTAAAAAATATATACAAAAAGCTACTTTAAACAAGTGTAAGAGTGTGCTAGAAATTCGTGAAAGGAACAATTTATCGTTGAATAATGTAGTGCTACCAACAACAATAAATGAGAATCACATGTATCATCGGTCATGCTACCAGCGTTTTACAGCCTTGCCTCTAAAATATAGACCATCTGCAGACGCTTCTGGCGTTTTTAATTCATGTCAAAGTTCAAGTATTCAAGCGAATGAAGAAATAATCGAAAATGAAGAAGGAATTGAATCACAAGAACACGAGGATAATGAAGTAGTAGATTCTGATAATGACCTCTCAGGTGATCAAATTCCTGCTGAATATGCTGCATAATTTGTTTGCAAACAAGAAAAAGAATCAAGGGACGAAACCTACCTTTGCATTTATGCCAAAAAGATAGCTTTGAAAGTTTCATATTTCTCGAGAAAGTTAATGAGAATATTGATTTATTAAAAATATTAGAGTTCAGTAAATCGAATAAAATACAAGTATTTTATCATAATCAATGTAAAAAAGATCTTGTGAATCAAAGTAAAAAAAATGATGGTAATCATGAAGAGACAGAGTGGCACCGCAAACGAAATGTCCACAAAGCTGCCTACGAAACGGTATTAAATTATGTCTCGGAGAAAGAGAAATTTAGGTCAATGTTTGTTTTTATCATTTTTGAAAAATATTTATATTGAATATATGAAGACGAAATTGCCAGATTTTGATGGTAAAGTTGATCTGAGAAATCTGGAAAGCAGATTGTTGAAATTATTTCCGCGAAAAATAACAATTGTGACTATTAACAAAAGAAAAGTTGTGAAGCCTTTCAATGGAATTTTATTGCAAAATAATTTGGAAAATATCGAAAAGAATTGAATAGAGCTGCTATGATTCTGAGATCGGAAGTACGAAATATTAAACACAAACCACTTCCTCATAAAATAACTGCAAGTAACATGATAGCATGAGAATGCGACGTTCCTAAGCTTATCCAAGATTTTTATTCAACATTAATTTCTTCTACATCTCGACGAAGAAATAGTGAGAACAAACAGAAGTTGGCAAAATCGTTCTCTGAAGATCTAATTTATACCGTATCAAATGGAGTCGTGAAAACATCTAAACACATTTCACTAGGAATGACTTTGAAAAGTTTAACGAACAGTAAGCAGATCATTAATATTCTTAATAGATTTGGACATTGTTGCAGTTACACTGTTCTCGAAGAATTGGAAACGGAAGCAACATTCGCATCTGTGTTTCAAACTGATATTTGTCCAGAAGACATTTATAGATATATGGTTAAAATATCTATAATAAACTAATAAAATTGGTTTTAGCTTGAATATATATTCATATTTTTAATTATATAAAATATATGTTAACATTTTATTAAAAAGATGTATTGTCAATTATTGTATATAATATTCTCTTCTTTTTTGTTTTTCTTTTTGTCGTTGGTTACCGGAAATCTTATTCCAGAGTAAGTAAAGTGCCACAACATTCAACGTGTGCCAAATTTAAAAAGGTCTGACACACATTAATGCAATTATTAAATCATGAACATTAATATATAAAATTTTCAGCTTTGCCAAAACGCTCCGATTTTCCTGAATTTTCCGACATGTTTACATGGTCAGCTAACACGTTTTTCCATGGATCCGATGCAGCTGATACATTATTTTAAGATCTGCGTTTCATAAATTAATCATTCATACTTTTCCATCTTTGCCAAAATGGTCCAAAAAATTTTTTTTTTCTACAAGTTTCGCAGCCTCCCACGGCCAAAAGTCACGGAGTCGCGCCAGCTAACATCAATTTTAGTTCTTCAACACGTACTAACTATCATCATAAACTCATAGAAATCGTGCCAAAATCACCCTTAAAATTTGACACGACTCCCAGACTATTATATTAATTTTGGAATAATCCATACCTGTCAGATAGCAAAATTCTTACAATACGTCGTGCTATTTATTATATTTACTACTTGAATATATTTCTAACATATGGTCTCTAAATTATACGTAAGGAACTGAAAAGGCCTATTTGATATATTAGTACTAGTACTATAATTGATTTATAAGATTCCTTGGCAATATAAATCCACGTAGGTGTTATAAAACTAATTGATATAATATCCGCCTTTGTGTCGATGCTGCTATTTATCCTACGTCTCTGCTAATAAGATAAAGCAATTACTCGAGCGCACATTTTTACTGCAGGAGGTTATTGCATTAGTTCTTTTGATTATTCTTCGACCTATTTTGTTTTAAACGTAATATTACGTAAATTAGAAATATATCGCTAATTTGTAGTCACAAACCTTCATTTGTCTATCTGGACTTTTTACGTTTCGTGAAGCTATTAGATAGAAAATTTAGCAATCCAATGGGCAATGACTAATCGAACGCAGTTTAGTAACCGAATATCTTTTGTTGGTGTCTATTGTTAATCAATCACTGGCATATTTTTGTATTTACATCTTATGAAAGATATTAAGTGAACAATTATAAGACAATGGTAAATTGTTATAGAACATTACTGAAAAACAATAATGAAATAAATATTACAAGCCTCAATAATTAATACATCAACTTAACTTTAACTTACTGTTTATTATGAGAGGGTTTTTAAGTAGGTTAAAAATATTGTTGCTGTTTCTCAGGCAAAGTTTACTATTGTAACATTCTATTTTTTTATTTAGCAGTTGATCAATAAACATTAAAACTTAGTGAATGATTTCCAAGCACCGGCATAATGCACGTGCAGGATTATTGTTCTATTTTGACCTCTTTATTTTGCATATATTTAAACACAGAAAAAGTTGTACCTAATATATGACATTTTTCAGTTTTATATTTTTTTCTAAAAAAAATCTCCGTGAAATCAACAAAATAATATAATTATCCAGTGATTTACCATTGAGTGAGACTTTTCACTACTGCAAATATTTTCAAAGGGTGTTTTTTTTTTTTCGTGGACACCACTAGAACTCGTGGAAGTTACCTTTAATTTTTATATACTCTAAGACATTTTTAGCTTCCTTCGGCTTACGCGTAGTGAGAAAAGATATAAAAAACAAATTTTGCAATATGTACTGATTAACAACAAACGAAAAGGACCAAAGTTTAACATGATACGAATAATAAATCTAAAAATCTAAACATCTTTGCCAGTCTGCAATATTCCAGTATTCAATCTGTTTAAGTCTGATGGGCGAACTCTGGTTTGGCGACGACAAAACGAAAGGTATTTGGAGGAAAATATGGCTCCTCAAGAGGCATCTAGTAGTGTTGGAGTCACGGTGTGGGGCGAAGTAAATACAAATCAAAGAAAAATCTTACCAGTCTAACTTATAGACACAAGTGTATCCCAGCATTAATCGCACCTTTGGCTCGAAACTTTGGTAACAACTTTACTCTCGTGGATGACAATGCTAGGCCTCGTGGGGCAAGGGTAGTAAACGACTCCTTCAGGCCAACTTCAAATAACGAGAATAGAGTGACCATCAAAGTCACCAGATTTGAAACCCATTAAGGATATATGGTTTCATTTAAAATTCAGAATTCGCTCTCGAGAGAATGCACCGCAGACATTGGAGCAACTTGCCGTAACTATTCGGGAGGAGTGGCAGGAGGTATCACAAAATTTTATAAATAAACTCATTGCAAGTATGTCTCGGAGATGTCGCGCGGTTATTAATGTCAGAGAGGGACTTACAAGGTATTAGTTTTCTTCGATATGAAATTTGTGGAAGAATTCAATCATACATTTACCTCCAAATAAAATGTATTTTGTCACATATTATGGTTATTAATATATGTATATTTTTTTCTTTAGAGTACTAAGTAAATATATGTGTAATTATTGTTAGAAGATATCAAAATGGTAGGGCCAGGTATTTCTTGTGTTTTATTTAGATGTACCCAAATATTTAGATTTATTGTTTGTATCATGTTTTACTTTTGTCCTTTCCATTTGTTGTTAATTCGTTAAATCATTACGTATTCTTTTTTACATATTTTCTCACTACGCTTATAAGCTGAAAGGAGCTAAAAATGTTGTAGAGTATGTAAAAATGAAAGGTAACTTCCACGTTTCCAGTGATGTCGCCGAAAAAAAAAACACCCTTTAGGAAATATTTGCAGTACGCCAGTGGTTTAAAAAAGAGTGACCAGTATTATATTATTCATACCGATATATCACATCACACTGCCTTAGATTTTTAAGGTGATTCAAGTACCTTTCAAATGCAAATTATACAATGTACCTATTTCATTTAATAAGAGAGATAGTTAAAAAATTCCTAAACCATTTCGGAAGTATTGTTCATAGATTATACCTAACGTGTTAAAAGAAATCTAAATTTTTTTTAGGACTTTGGGAGAACGATGACTTTTAGCAACAATGTAAGGGTCTGGCTAATCACCTTGTGGATAAAAAAACAATCGTAATTTAGAAATCTGTTAACGATTGTCGATAGTCAATGAAATTTGTCACAAAAAACCGCACCAATATTAACCATCTCGTTCCAAAAATATAGCAGTCAAAATATAGGCCATACTTTGACAATGTCTTCTTCAATTGTGCAGCAGTTTATTAGTTAGACAGGTTCTTTACCACTTTTATTTTTATACAATTTTGAACGTTATTCACAATAAATGGATTTTCTGGATTGAATGACTAACTTTAAGTTTAATCTCTCGGGTGTCTTCGAGTGTTGGGTCGACAACTGATTGTAAAAGAATTCTCATTAGATCTTCAAATCTGTTATTAAGGATAGCGATCAATCACGAAGGTTAATAGGAGAAATTCTTTAAAAGGCGATTAACAAATTAAGAAGTGATTTAGAGTATAAGCAGTGTTTAAAATTAATAGTGTATCATCGGAAGACACCTGGAAAGAAGCAGGTCGTGCCACACGTAAATTCAAAAGAACCGCTCTGAGAGTACATAATCCTGTGTTGGAGAGGGAGCAACTTGACGCCCTAAATTAAAAATAAATTCAGCCACGTCTTTCAGACGACTGGTGGCAGGTTCATTTACATCTACATCTAGAGTCCCCCTAAAAAAACACTCCCAACTTCTCTTTTTAAATGGCACCCTGTATAGGTAGAGCCTGAAGAAACTAATTTGTGTATAATGTTTCAAAAGCATTAAAATAAATCCTTAGTATGATTAATTACACAGGTAGCAATTCATTTTTTTTTCTTTTCGGGATTTGAATTATTACACTTCAATTATAGAACGCACGGATCAATTTAAGAGTTTTATTATGCCATTACTATTTAGCCTCGATGCGGAATAAATTATTTCATCCGTAACAAAACCGCCTCTAGTATTTCATATATAACAGAATTAATTTGCACATTTGTTGACGGTAATTGCAGTGCTGAATTAGTCCACATTCTGCTCTCAAAACTTTAAATGAAACATATCTTTGTTTTTACTACCTTTCAATATACAACATGCATTAAAGTAAAATTACAATAATTGTGTTGGGATAATGGCTATTTTGTAACAAGTAAAAGTGATACATATTATCACTAGGTGCGAAGAGAACATACTGTGTAATAAAAATACACCTATATTTCGTATTTCATACAAGACATTTCAAATCGTGTTGAAAAATATATTAGAAAAAAAAATTTACGTTGCATCTTTACCATCATTTTGACGTTTAACTTATATGATAACTTTACCATTATTATTTCTTATAGCTTACATAAAAATCATCATTGCTATAGCGTTGGATTTTAAATTTAAATATTGTGTTGTATTTATACTAAATCAAATGTTTGCTCTTCTTAATTCAATAATGAAAAGGGTTGCTATTTTTCGCTTTATTGAAATCGGGGAAGGCGTTCCTAACTCGTAAGAGAGGTCCTAGATATTTTTCTACACAATTTGGGGAGAGCGCTACCACCTCCCTCGCACCATAATTGAACTTTTCGATAATTTTTTTTGGAAAGTTCAAGGTTATGGAATGTTTTTCATATACCGCAGAACAATAAGCAATATGTAAACAAAATACGAACATGTTTATTAAAAAGTAGAAATGTTAGTAGATGTTTATTAAAAAGTAGAAGTAAGTGGATAAACAATAATATCAAATATTTTTGTTGTACAAAAAAAATGTAAAGAAAAACGGACAATGATAAAATACAAAAGATTAGTAACCTATAGTTAAGTTTAGTATAATTTAATATAGTTTAAGTAAAATGTTAAGTAAAATGTAAGAAGTGTTAAGTAGAATGTAACGTTCTTTGGAAAAATACAAAACATACTGTAAAACTAATTTTAACAGTATCCTTCAAAATTTAATTATCATTTTGAGTTTTACTCTAAAAATAGACTGGCTAATTGGTTAAACCAAAGGCATTTAACCCAAACACATACACACTCAACATTTTTGTTTAAACTTTGGCTGCGAACCAAAAGCATAATAATATACAATTTTAAACTTATTCAATCTATTTATCTACCCATCGTTTCCGAAGTTCTTTTCAGTCGACCCATCTTAGTTCGCCTTGGGGAATGACCTATTAAAAAAGGACTCCGCAGAAACCTTAGGTAAATGGACTCTCAGTCAAATTGTCTGAAATTGAGATATGTTATAGTTTATGAGGTCCTGATCAAAAATTCTCATGAGCCCAACCCAAAGTAATGACTAGATTTTGACTTAGAGACGAGATAAGGTTCACTGATTCGCGATTTTCATATAACTTATAAATATTCTTTAAATACATATATGAATATTTTATGAGTTATATACTATCATATATTTTCTAAAGTATGTTTGGTAAGCCTCTGAGCATGTCAGAAACATGCCATCGCATATCTGTGTAAGTACAATTTATTAACATCACTCTACGTATATTCATTGCTAGCATAATACTAATCGGTGAAGTATAGGTTCAAGCTTCCCTACAATTATATCTTAAGAATAAAATCCTGATAAAAAAGTTAAATCACAACAAAAGAAAAATTACAAATATTAAAAAATACCTACGTCTTGTGTAATCCCCAAGACAGGCATTACAGATTTTGTTAGGCTATCAAACGTGTTTGAGCGTGTCTGTAATGTGTCTGATCATGTGTCTGATCATGTTTAGAATATAGAACGTAAATTAAATAAAATATCACGCATGGGGTGCTTGATTAATGTGTACTTTTCCACTTACTATTTATGTCTATAGAATATCTACATCAATTAAACCATCGTTGTTTAGGAGTAAAGCTCTTTCAGCAGCGTCTAATATTTGGTATAGAAGAGAAGTTGGTGGATATCTGATATTTTGTTGGTGTCGAGCAAAACCAAGATACCATAAAATACTGGTGACTGGGATTAACCTTATTACAGAAATCTGAAGGGGTAAATATTGTCCAGGCACGCGTGGAGGCAGAATATTTATTACGTCGAAGCGGAGCTGAATGGATTCGTCTTGAGCATAGTCAACTTCAAGGCTTTCCTGAACTCTCTCTCTTGAATACTTGGAAGATCTAACTGTAGGTGCATATCAATTATATTTGGCACCATCATATATTCAAAATAATTTAAACAGGGAAGATGACATTTTTCAGGTAGATGTACATGCACTGGTGCCCATGAGAACTTTTGATCAGAACCTCATAAACCATAACATATCTCAATTTCAGATAATTTGACTGAGAGCCAATTAACCTAAGATTTCTGCGGGGTCCTTTTTTAATAGGTCATTCCCCAAGGCGAACTAAGATGGGTCGACTGAAAAGAACTTCGGAAACGATGGACAGATAAATAGATTGAATAAGTTTATAATTGCGTTAGTATATTATTATGCTTTTGGTTCGCAGCCAAAGTTTAAATAAAAATGTTGTATTGTGTTATGTTTTTTCTAGCAAGATCCAATAAAAAAAGTATCGTTTTTAAATTTCTCGAACTGAGCATATGGGATATAACGATATTCATAGCTATGTTCATTGCTCTGCCTTGATCAATTCCACAGACCAACTATTCGTTACTTTCTTCCACTGCATCGACACAAGGGAAAACATTGGTTCTATGTAAGAATTAGGACATCTTTCGATCCCAAGCAAAAGCGATTGACGAATGACAAGGAAATAAGTTGAATCTCGATTCTCTGAACCTCGATACATCAATCACTACTACTCTATCTCAAAAAACCGGAACATAAACTCAACCAGTCGGGACTCGGGACAATGTACTAAAAATCTGGACCATCCCGACGAAATTGGGATAGGTGGCAATCCTAATAATAAATTACATCATTTTATCACTAGCGATAAAAAATATCATTCATGTTTTTACTGATTATAACAAGAAACATTTTTAAAATTGAAATTTTGCAATAAGATTTAAAAAAATAAATATTATTTTTAATTTCATAAAATGCACAAATACTAACAGTTATTAATCCAGACCTAAGATTTAGGAAAACGCTTATTGTCAATTTGAAAAAAGAACAAAGTCTTCGCTTTGTTTCAGAAAAATTGTTCCGTTCAACTCATCTCATGGAAATAGTTTCATCTTACAAATGATATTTGACTGGATTCCAAATAATCTTCAAAGTTTTATACTATCTCAAATTACAAGTGTACAATGAAGTATCATAGTTATGAAATGTATTTCTCTATTTCTTTGTTTGATACTGTATTAAAATTTAACAATAAACCTAAGTTTGAACTTTTAAGAACCGGAGTCACGCAAGGAGATTGAATTTGCAATAAAAATAATAATTGTGAATAGTTTTTTAAAAATAGAAATAGGGTAATAATGGTATATTATTCAGCTAGCATATAATGATGGCTATTACTTTCGAGGGTGATGTTTACGTCACGACTCGAAGGCGATTATCGTAAATCATCCGAGCGCGTAATAGACATTATATTATACGCGAGCAGAATACTATGGTTTATCCACGACTACTTTAACTTTTTTAATCGTTTAAAAGTAAAAAATGAAGTTAGTTCGCAGTTAACCTTTGTTTGACGTTTTAAACGCCACACGAAAACATGGAATCTCCCTTGGAAAAAATGGACTCGCCCATTGATTATGAAAATTGCTAGTTTCTGATTCGTCAAAGGTTCATAATACGTTAGATTGGAATAGTAACTACCATTATTCGTCAGTTGTTACATTTATTATGCAAGGAGTATACGATAGCCTTGGATAATAGTGCATTATTCAACGATCATATAATGATAGGTATTATTCCCGAGGATGAAGTTTAAGACACGAGCCGCAGGCGAGTGTCGTAAATCACCAGAGTGAATAGTAGCCATTATATGCGAGTAGAATACTATACTTTGTCCACGACTATTAATTATTCTTTGTTAAATTGTTTACCGATTCATACATCATATATAATTTTCTCGATTTTTCGGGCAACAAGTTTAGTGAGGCGATTTTTGCAGCTTTTCTTACCTCTAATTTGACAAGTCGTTCTTTTGACACATAACGGCCTACTCAATAAAATTTAAAAACGAAATAGTATGATAAAAAAAGGTGTGTTTCTGAAATGTTAAATACAGTTATCTATTCATAAATTTCAAAATAACAGTAAAATTGTTCACATAATTGTAGATAAGTTTGACATTTAACGAATAATTCTATTTAACGTTTCAGAAACTGGCCATAAATTAAAAAGTTGCGAAATCGCACTCAAATTGAAGTACCCGCCAGGGATTATTCATTAATCACTACTAGAGAGTGATTAATGATTAAACACTGCTAGTAGTGAATAATGTATATAATTGTGATTGAACACAAGTATAATCATTAGTACAGTACCTAGAGGTAAAAAATATGCAAAACTTCGGAATAACGTCATATTGAACGAATTTGCTAATTTATAGGGGGTGAATGCCACCCCCTCTCAGTGGGTGGCACTTAAAAAATATATATAATTATTGGAGTTGAAGTAAAATCAAATTTTAAGAAGAATAGGTTCTATGCAATTTTTCACATAAATCGATGGTTTTTAAGTTATAACGACTTCAAAATTGCGATTTTAGCTTAAAAAAAAGAGGTATTTCCAAACGGATTTCGTCGAGTATCTCGAAAAGTATTACTTTATCGAAAAAATATTACAGACCAATTACAGAAAGACAAATTGGGAATTAATTATATTTTTTGTTTATTGATGTAGAATTAATAATTTTGGAGATATTTAAGTTTACATTTGGCATCCATAAGATAATTATTTAGAGTGAGAGTTAAATATCTCAGAAACTGTGACACCTACGTCAAGTATGCTAATAGGTAGAATAATAGGTTATTAATTAAGCTTTCAATGATTTTTTATTTGTTTCTGTAACATAAAAAACAAATAAGTTATGACCGAAGCAATGTGCGTCTACACATTTTTTTAATAACAACGTCGCCATTTTGTTACTGTAATTAGCCAATAATTAAAAAAAAAGAATTTCATTAATTTATAGCATGATGTAGATGCTCAAATTTTCTGGTTTGTATAGAGCACTTGCTGTAGAAAAAAATACAGTTTAAACTATAAACTTATTTTCGATAAAACCTAATTTTTTTTCCTTTTCCAGATATCTCAATAAATATTAGTTTTGTTGAAAAATGGGTAAATACCAAAAATAAAGCTCATAAACTGATAACGAATTTCGCTTGTTTATTTACATAGATTTAATAGTTTCGGAGATATGAAAGTTTACAAATGGCGTCCGAACGTTTATAAGACGAAAAATGCAGTTTAAATGTTAAATATCTCAGAAATTGTGACACTACGTCACGCATGCTAAGAAATGAAATTAAAGACAATTAACTGTGCTTTCAAATTATCTTTTACTCGTACCTGTAGCACAAGAAATAAAGAAGTTATGATGGAAAAATGTGCGAATTTATATTTTTATATATAAAAATGTCGCCATTTTGTTACTCTAATTAGCCAGTCATTTAAAAAAATTATCTCAAATACAGTTTTTCGTTAAGATGTAGCATTACCTAGATGCTCAAATTTTTTTGCTCATTTAAAGCACTTCCTTTAGAAAAAAATGCATTTTAAACTTTAAAAGTAATTTCGAAACACTTGGATACCAAATATAAACTTAAATATCTCCGAAGTTATTAATCCTACATCAATAAACAAAAAATATAATTAATTTCCAGTTTGTACTTTCTGTAATTGGTCTGTAACATTTTTTCGACAAAGTAATACTTTTCGAGATATTTGACGAAAGCCGTTTGGAAATACCTTTTTAAAGCTAAAATCGCAATTTTGAAGTCGTTATAACTTCAAAACTATCAATTTATGTGAGAAATTGCATAGAACCTTTTCTTCTTAAAATTTGATTCTATTTCAGCTCCTATAAATATATATATATATATATATATATATATATATATATATATATATATATATATATATATATATATATATATATATATATATATATATATATATATATATATATATATATATATATATATATATATATATATATATATATATATATATATATATATATATATATATATATATTTTAAGTGCCCCCCCCTGAGAGGGGGTGGCATCCACCCCCTATAAATTAGCAAGCCTCCGCACAATTTAGGAACTTTTCTGTGAAGCGTTTACTATTATATTGTCAAAAATTAGCAAAATCCGTTTAATATGACATTATTCCGAAGTTAAAACCTCTGGTTACTGTACTATATTAGTATATTACGTTGTGGACAAATATAATATTAGTCCATATTTCAAAATGGTAATAAAAATATCGTTGATTATCTTATGATAATTTTCTATATTCCATTCACTTGCTCCAGGATGATCAACACACTCTTTCTCATTCCACTGTCATGTCAGTGCAACTGAGGTAAAGTTTTAAAACTTAATGTACGTGTTAAAGACTTTCCTAAATCTGGAGGACTTTTAGGAGGCGGAATATGGAGTTAATAACATTATGTGCTATTCAAGGAAATTTCATGGAGATTCCTTAGCTCAGAACGTTATAAAAGGCAACCATAAGGTAATGTTGATAGAAGGGAGATTGAGATCAAATTAAAAAAATGTGTTCTACAATCCAAACCTACAAAAATAAATTATTTTTTCTTTTGTGGACACATTTTGTTTAAACTGTGCTATTTAGTAGGCACACTTTTCATGATATGTAATGCTGGATGAAGGTGACGCATACTCAGCCTTGTCTAACTCAGTAGCTATTGAAAGATATCTAGAAAAATATCTAGAATTTCTATAGTTTGCCAATAATTCTGCTCTAGCGGTTTTATTCTCAAATCAAGAGAATTATGTTATATCCAATCATACAATATGATTCCAACAGATGACATGGTAGAAATAAAGCTATTGAATGATCTGCAAAATCACTAGTTCTCACTTTCATTGATCACTATTTGGGGTTACCTAACAAGTAAAGTTTCCTAGATTAGCTTTAAAAGATTAAATTATTTAAGAATTGCATTCGTCAGAGAATTTTGTATATAACGCCAAATGTTACCAATAACGCTGTTTTACAGGTTAATCATTGCCAAACGGTGACCGGAAATAATTTAAGTGTCTATCTTGATCAGCTATTATTTTACTTTTTTCCATTATTCCAAAACAATACAGCAAACAGCTCATTCCTCCAAAAAGTACATCCAAAACAACTCTCGAACATGTGTCTCTCACATCATATCATTTTTTAACCGACTTCAAGAGGTGCAGTTAGCTATTTTATTTATTTGGTAGTATATTTTGAAGTCTTCTGCGTATGAAGAATCAGAAAAATTTAAAACAAATATTAATATCGTTTATCTAGATCCAAATTATTAACGGTCCGAGGTGTGAACCCTGAGGAACTCCTAGGATAACTATATCTGGAGATGACAAAAATCCAATAACTGTTACCATTTGTGATCCATTATAAATATAAAATGTGAATCAGGAAATTGCCTATACCGGCTTGAACCAATTTAGCGATCAGTATATTGTGATATACTTTATCAAATGCTTTGCTATCAGGAGCGTAGCGAAGGGGGGTATGGGGGGGGGGGGGGTACGTTACCCAACTTTGTCAGGCTTGGCAAAAGTTGAGAATTCGAGACGTGAGTTGGCAATTTTTATTAAAAAATTTTTTTTAGATTCCCCTCCCTGCCCCCTCCGCTCATCAATTTTTATTTCGGCGGAACTTGGCAAAAGTTAGGTAAAAGTTGGAAATTTGGGACGTAAGTTGGCAATTTTATTGGAAAAAATTTTTCTAGAATTTCTCCCCTTCCGTTAATCAATTTTTTTTGAGGAATTATTATTTAATTATTTACAGAGTTGGTTTTTCAAGTCTTATGAAGTTGGCAAATTTTAAAAATAACCTCCCAAAAGTCTAGAGTCTACCTGGGTTGGGTATTCCATGACATTGGAAATATATTCAGAATTTGATTCAAGTAATCTCTTGGGAAAGAAGACATGTTGCTCTGTAATTATTGAGGATTTAACAAAGCGAAATAAATAATTATGATCAACGCGTTCAAAAACTTTACAAAAAATATTTTGCTTACAAATCAGCCGATAATAAACTACTAGGTTTTTGCCGCCATTTTTGTGAATATAAACGTGCTATTTATTAAATTTTAGAGTGAGCGATTCACAAAGGCTTTCAGCGCATCCTTTACAAAATAGAAAGAAATATCTGAACCAGCCCTCTTATTTTCATCCTAATGAAATAGAATATTTAGACATTGTTCCGTGTTAGTTTTGACATAATGACCTTTTTATTATTGTAGATTTGGTAATCGCAATTTGATAATATGGCTTATAAAAAAATATGAAAATGACTGGCAGATTTCATAGCCATTTTGGGCACATTTGCCATTAAATTTCATAGCACTTGGTATATTAGTTTGATCTTTCTGAATAGAAAGAAAATGTCATTTTTTTACATTGTTGAGTTATTATAAGTTACTTAGACCTGTTTCTTAAAATGGTGAAACAATTTTTATCACTTTCATTTATAAAAAATATTTTTACTCAGATTTAATTTTCTTTTTAATTACTTTAATAGTATTATTAGAAAAATAAAAGCAAAATGTACTATTTATAATTTTATTAACAATGAAGTTACTGATAGAGTAGTTGATTTTCTTAAAAAGAAAAAACTGTTGGAGAATCATTTAAGTTTTTATACAAACATAAATTTTCTTATTGAATATTACCTAAATAAATATTGATAGCTTCATAGCTACTTTTTCCTACGTTGTAGAATGGATTTTATGATGCCATGAATTCGAGAAAAATTGCTATAAATATTTAAAGATCACATCAAAGCGTTCAACCGCTCTACTATTATTTTTTAATTTGGTATATACTTTTTAGATTTCGATTTTGTAGCGAATATGTGTTACATTTATCTCACTAAAGTGATTAAATTTAGCAGGATATTATAAGATTGCGATATAATCTACAATATCCTCTGTGTAGTAACAGTAGGTAATAGTAAAGACATATCAATGAAAAACTTTATTTTCTATTTTTCTTACAGAATAAACATGCATTAATTATTTGTCTACAAGACTAAGGTACTAATTAGTATAATTATCCTAAGTGACTGCATAAATTGCCGTTACTACTCCATCTGTGAATGACAAGTATTTTAGAATTCTAATGTAATGCTCTTGCAGCCATGTAAGTTCAAGAAAGTCAGGTTTGTTTAAAATAAAGCGGTCGGTAATAATAACACCAAGAACAAATAAATCCTTATTACTTGACCTAGTAACTTCAATTAGAAGAAACAAGATGCTATAATAATTTTGGTAATATTTTCATGTTGCCAAAATTTCACAAATGGGTGAATCAAGCGTGAATTAGAAGCAAAGTCACTTGTTTGACATTTTTCAAAATTATATCAAATAGTGCTAGATTTATCGAATATTCAATAATTGCTATTACATTTGTGTGAAAATTTGATCCGCTTGGAGTTTAAAATTCAAACCGTTACAATTTGATGAAATTATCAAACAGAAGGATATATATTAATAAAAATAATTTATAATGCAATTTTTATATAAAATTTAGAATTTAAATTTAATCACGCTATTCTCTATCCAAATACCTGTGTCATAAAATTCAGTTAAATATTGCTATAATATATTTCTTTCAGTAATCGAAATATCAAATAATAATAATAGACATGATAATATATGTCTAACTCGCATTGTATATGACTGACAGAAAATTTCATAACTGCAAGATACACCTGTAAATATCTCAAATATTTATGAAATACATAAATATGACGACCGCTAGTTACGATACTGTAATACACCCTACTTTTACGTAAGCTATAATGATTACTACTGATGGAATTGCGAGGAAAAGTTACAACCTTTATCACATTCTCTACTTTTAATGGATCTACTCTAAATATATCTTCCGTATATCTCCGACATATGGTACATGCATCTTTTAAAAAAATGATAAAAAAATACGAATATACATTCTTTACTTTCTATTCGCATGGTTAAGTATTTGTATCGAAGATCAATTAAGCCTGAAAATGATATACTTTGCTGAGCTTTGATTTGAGAAATTGTTTCATGCAGTGGTGTATCACGACAAAATGGTAATAAATCTATTTTTTTAATATATACAATGTATAAATAGTAAGAGTTATGGAGTATTAATTCAGACCTTGATATATTTATTATAATCCATTAGTTCTGCTATGAGTTTTGATAAATGATCATCTTATATGAATTCATTCTATTCTTATAGAACACTACTTGGTGTTCTCGATCAGTATTTCAATAAGGAACGAATTACCCTGTGGTCTCCATCCAGAGGTCGCACATTTCGTCTTCGGCTTTGCTCATTATTTTGAGATAGTATCTTTTTTGAGAATAGACTTTTATTGGGTCAAATGAATTTCATAAATAGTAAGTTCAGCATAGTTGATTTTGAATCCTTCCCTCATGTAATGAGCATTACATAATACTATTATAATGTAGTTGATACATACCAATTTCTAATTATTTTTGTAAAATAGTAAGTTGTTACTTATAATATAATAAATATCATAGCTTAAAATAAGTATACAAATGAAATAATTAATGAGACAGATACAGATAAACAATACGATAATTGCAATAGTAGTAACTTAAGAGTGAATAATAATAGTAGCAACGAATAGAAGTTGTATCAGGCGTGATCGATTGCGAATACATTTTTCGACTGCAAATACTAATGCGGCAGCAAATGTAATTCCGTAAAGTACTTGGTGTTACAAGCATATAATCAATTTTGTTTTATTTTCTGTCCCCCCCTGGAAGATGATAAACATCTAGAAATCATGTCTGATTGGTGAAATTCCCCACCATCAAAATCACTCTGGTAAGGGAAGTTATCTTATAACCGAGTTGAATAAAATAGGTATAAAAGATCCCAAAATTACCCAAAGTACATTGCAAGCAATACTAAATACGAAAAATGATCAGCAGGAAGAATGCCGGGAGGAATAGGGATGACGGAGGGTGTCTTAAATTTACTTGAACGTACAATAATTGATATTTCTATACAAATTCAACAGTAAATTAGCATAGTACCACGGAACGATTCATTTGCCTACTCAACCCCTTTGCTCTCTCTGAGAATAGTAACATAAACAGAAGTACATAAACTAGCTGATACTTAATAACAAAAAGATAAGGAAATCAAATTTTGGTCCAAAATTTTTTGAATACAAAGAGATTTTACTATGAATATATTGCTTAAATACCTTTATGGAATATAGAGCTCACTTAAGCAGTTCGTCAGTTCTATAAGGCATTTTTTTTTTTGAGGAGGGGAAATCCGTTATGGACACCCAGCGCTGCGGTCTGTCACGCTGGGTAGTGCCGGACTTCTTCTACTCATTAGAAGGTACCGGTTAAAACTCCTCTGGTACTCCATCACGTCGGAACCGCTCTTGCATTACTTAAACGTGATGGTTTCCTTTGCTTGACTTTACTTGTCGTTTGTCTAGGGATTTAGTCCTAGTTCTTTCTTTTTCTTATCCTTTTCCCTCATTATATGCACTATCGTTCGCTCTACTCTGGCCCATTGTTTAACGCCACATATACTTTTTACCATTATACTATAACTCTTTATAAACGTAAAAAATAACACCCTCTACTGAGTAGATTTGGCATGCCTATGATCTATATACTCTGTATAATTGAATCTCTTTGTGTATAGCATTATGTTTATAATGGTTTCTGGTATGATAGTTTGTCCTAGTGCATCCATGCAGCTCTCTGTCGCCTCTCACCATCTATTACACCGCAAGACTGTGTGTTCCGCGTCATCTGGGTTGCCGCAGTATGCACACTCACTGCTGCCTGCATTTTCTATGCCCCAGAGATATTCTCCAAAACACCCGTGTCCAATAAGTGCCTGCATGAGATAGTATGACACTTCCACGTGCTTCCTGCCTATCCACGACGCAACTCTGGAGGTGAGCCTTCTGGTCCACCGTCTGGTCCACCAATTCCATCTTGCCATCGATCTTGCCAGCTCTCCAGAGTAGCTTCCCTTGTATTTTTTTTATCTTGGGTGCCTTCGTAGATGACTCTACACTCCCATGCCATGAGGTCTATTGGCGGGATACCTGCAATGACGATGGCAGCATTCCCGGAGACTGTCCGGTAGGCGCGGCAGATTCGTAGGGCCATTTTCCTTTGTATCTTTGCCGGTATTTGAGGTCACTTTTAGGCATAATTTCAGTCCCCATCACATTTGGACTTATTGGCCCGTGCCTTCTTTTACCTATGAGTAGCACTGCCTCCGTTTTGCTCGGGGCAAGTGCTAGTTTATTGTGCTGCATCCGGGTGCACACCTTATTGCTGTGTTGGCTTTCTCTCTTGCTGTCCTGGCCGCGACCACCAATGCTATAAGGCTAGGTGGAGCGCAAGGTAATTGATTGGCTCTGGTGAGGTTTTTGTCTCCATGTCATTCAATGGCTTAATAGTGTATCATCATGAAGTTAACAAAATATCTTCGAAAAAGACACTTCTTCTTTTAAAAAACTGTCGATATAGCATAAAATCTAGAAGAGCAGGAGACTTCTGTTTTGATAAGATAGATGAGATTAATTGTAAGGACCTAACAGCATTTCCAGAAACTCACGAAACTGATATATCGTGGTAAATTTGTGGACGTCTTATGGTCAATAATATTTATACCAGGAAAATATATGTATATTTTGGTAGCTTTGCAGGCTGTAGCAACAACAGCATGAAGCAGCATTTTGTCTCTTCTTGTGAGCTTTAGAGATGGCCAATTAGTCAATGTTCATATGATGTAAAACATGTACACATTTCTTAAACCCCTTTGATCCTATAAAAACATGAAGGAACAATAATATAGTATTTAACTCAGGGCAATTTGACAATGAGCTTTGAATATTTTGAAGTACCTTTATCATGAATATCAGTTCGTTAATCCCAATGATTGTTGAGAAGAGTTTCCGCCACTGGCGAAATTTGTAATGTCTTACCAAACAAATTAATTATACTGTGCACCAAAAAATTGACCCGCGGTGTATATTATATTTTTCGACACACTTATGAATCATTAAACTAGAAAAAACTTGAGAAAACTAGTGGAGAATTATAATTATTTGAGTCAGGTTTCATATTTGTTTAGCAAATAGTAAAGGTGCTTGGAATATCCATGACAATCGTCAATAAAATAAATTTAGGGCGCGGCTTCTGTTCAAATGACAACCACTGTCAAGATAAATTAAATTATATTATTATAATAGTCTATTGTCCATGTACTGTAACGAAAAAATGCAATTTTTTTTTTTTAATTTTAGCCTGTAACTATTTTTCGGGTACATTTAGGCATAGACATTGCTGCATAACAAAAAAAGCTGGCGTTTTACCCGTTAAAATGAGATTTTGTAAACAGTTTTACGATTAATAGTGACCGAGATATAGCGTTTCAAAGTTTGCAACTTTTAAGTTTTTTTGCTAATTTTTACTATTTTTTTTTCCAATTTCGTCCTGTAACTTTTTTCTGAGTGAATTTAGGTGTAGACATTATTATATTAAAGTGAAAGCTGACTTTACGCCCGTTGAAATGGTGGCTTGTAAAAGTCTGTACGACAAATAGAAACCTAGATACAGCGTTTCGAAGAGTGTTACTTTTATTAACTTTCTTCCAATTCTTACGTTCTTTTTTAAATTTCGGCCTATAACTTATTTGTCAAATACAGATATTGCTACATGGAATGTACTCGCAGCATTCTTGTTTAAACGGTCTGCAATAGAAGTTTATGTGATCAATAGTAACCAAGATTCAATCTAGATATAGTAGATTATTGTACTTAAAAAAATAACTTTTAACATTTTTCCACTTCTGAACTTTATTATATCACGTGTTTTTTTTTTATTCAAATAACTTAGGTTAATAACTTATATTATGAAATTATTCAAATGCTGGATTTAACATATTATCAAAATCAAAGTCGATTTCTTCATCGGCATCTATGTAAACATCGTCTTCCGTTATTTGAGGTACATCAGCGTTTTCACAGTTCATTCCCATACATTCTTTGCAAAAAATGGAGCAATTCGTTCCCAATTTCCTGCAACCACAGTTTCCTCTGCATCGTTTGGTGCATTTACAGGCTATTTTTTTCAGCAAAACTTGTGGTGCAGGAGGTTTAGTTGTCAAAATTGGTACTAGTCCATTTTCTGAACTTTTCCAACCCCAGATGAGAGGATTTACAATATTTCCTTTCCAATGTTGCATTTTCAAGTATGTTCTTAAACCATGATGTTTAGCAGCATCAGTTGTTGGAGGCAATCGGGATAATGAGAATTTCGCACCTGTTGAGTACTTCTGAAATAACTTATAGCGACAGGTGCTTTGGCCATCAATTTTCATACCGTATAGTAATGTTACAATACATTCAGAAGCAGAACCGATGGCTGCTGGACTTGCATTTTCACACAAAAATTCATTTAAATACTTTTCCAAAAGCAAAATATTCTTATTAATGAAATTCAAGAATTTCTTTTTACCAATACCAAAAAAGGAAGAGGTTGTATCACAGCCACTGAATGCATGGGCGAAGCCAAGGTATTTTTGTAGATGATTAAGTTTGAAACTATTATGGTTATTTAATTTGGCAGTTACATTTTCTATACTAGGTTTAAAAAATATATATATTTTCATTTTCTTCTGGTAATAATGATAGGATAATAAGAAGATCGACATCTTGACCAACTATAACAACATTTTCTGGTTGGGATGCCTTTTCTTTTGCAGTATTTACAATTAGTACGTCTGCATCCTCTTCAGCTTGCCCAGTCTCAATAATACTTTCTTCAAATTTTTTAATTAAATATGAAATAATTTTTTTATTATTATTTTCATTTGCCAAAAATTTATCAGGTTTTGATAATGGCTTTGAGCAATTGTTAATCTGAACTCCTGGCCCAACTTGCTTGGTTCGGCGTAATCTTTCTGCAGATTTCGTACCTCTATTATCGTAATCACTAGGGTAGCCATCAAACACAACAGTGCAATTCGTGTAAAAATGTTTTAAGTGTTGAATATATTTTTTACTGATTTCTTCAAATGTATCGTTGGTATTCCAAACTATTTTGTGCAATAAAAATCCACCATCGATAATGTAATAAATGTTAGAGAGAGAAACATCATTTATAGGTTCGAAAAAATCCGATTTTTTATTTTTTCTCGTGATTCCCTCTTGAAAGATTGACGTTGGATATTGAGATAATTCAAAATTAAAATACTCTTCCAATTCTGAATCAGATGATTTGAATAAAAGCATCCTTCTAAATAGTGTATCCGCATCAACGACAACATTGTCTTTGCTACTTGGATTTTTGAAAGAATAAGGATAATAAGGAGAAAAAACAATACTTTAAGATGGGTTAAACTTCTATTGCAGACCATTTAAACAAGAATGCTGCGAGGTCATTCAGTGTAGCAATATCTGTACTTAAAGCATTTGACAAATAAGTTATAGCCGAAATTTAAAAAAGAACGTAAAAATTGGAAGAAAGTTAATAAAAGTAACACTCTTCGAAACGCTGTATCTAGGTTTCTATTTGTCGTAGAGACTTTTACCAGCCACCATTTCAACGGGCGTAAAGTCAGCTTTCACTTTAATATAATAATGTCTATACCTAAATTCACTCAGAAAAAAGTTACAGGACGAAATTTGAAAAAAAATAGTAAAAATTAGCAAAAAAAGTTAAAAGTTGCCAACTTTGAAACGCTATATCTCGGTCACTATTAATCGTAAAACTGTTTACAAAATCTCATTTTAACGCGTAACACGCCAGCTTTTTTTGTTATGCAGCAATGTATATGCCTAAATGTACCTGACAAATAAAAAAAATAAAAAAAATAATAAAAAATTGCATTTTATCGCTTTTTTTTTGTTTTGTTTTTTGGACGTATTTTTGTTAAAAAAAAAAAATGTTTGACTTCTGAAGGTGCCGTTTCGATTGGAAATTTAATTCTCTACACACTTCTCTATTGACGTGTTTATAGAAAAAATTCATAGTTTTCGAGCAAAAAAAATGAAAAGTGGCCCTTTTTACTTCGATCTCAAAAACGCACCACTTTAAATGGTAGCACTCCGCGGTTTTTTCAAATCTTGGGGTCAATTGAACATAATAAACAATAAAAACCTTTAACGTTTTAGTTCCTTTCAACCCTCTTTTTTTGTACATAGAAAATAGCCTATAATAGCTCTCAACATTTTTAAAAGTAATGTCGGATATAGAAGATATAGCAAGTAAGGCTTACCTGGATTTACTTCCAAAAAGTTAAAATATTTAGTACTTGTTATATAAAAGAGAAAATTTTTCCAAATTTACTTTATTTCCCCTAGGGACTTTGTGAAAAATTACGACTCGTTGCCAGTGGCAACAAGTATTTGATACATAAGACGTCACTTACGATCGGTAAAACAGTGAAATTAGAGTATACTTACGAGGGAGGTATGAGAAAAAATTATTTAAATTTGATTGGTTTTAGTCCGGTTGGGTAGAAGTGGGATCCCCATGCATTCCAGGAGAAATCCCAAATTTATATCTTGAAAGCGATATGACCAACATAAGCATATTTTATCAATAAAATTTCTAAATACTATCAAATTTTTAAGTTTCATAGCATTATATGACATGAGGTTCCTCTGATTTATTAAAACTCCAAATGACGAACGCAACCGAACATCTGGCTATTAGGTCTCTCCAACTGTATTCGAGACAACTACTCCATTGGGAGTTGTCACACAAGAATTCAGATTTAATAGATTGGATTACACTAATGGTGTCTTATATATCTTCTTATATTGGTAGACTATTCTGTCATTGGCCTAGTTCAGATGCATCACGCTGTATATACTTTTTACTTCCACATCCAGTGGAAGTATAGTAACGACAAAAAAAAAATTTGAACATTTTTATTGTTTGAATAGGCTTAGAATATCATGAAACGTCGAGATTTTAAGTTTGAGCGAAAAAAAATATGTCTGTCTGTCGGTCTGTAACTTTTCTTGTGCGCACGATTACTCTGGAACCGTTTAAGATATGACTTGAAATTTGGTACACGTATGTATTTTAACGTGGTCTGGAACTAGATTATATTATTTCGTTGAAAGGTTGGGGGGTGAAAGGGGCAAATGGAGATAAATAGATACATCATAGCAGGTAAGAGACCACAAAATTAGTATTTAGTAGAGAGAGAAGCTATAACGTCTCAAAATTTGGCATTAGCTATCTCCATTACCACCCCCACCCCATTTAATAAAGGGGGTGAAAAAAATGTGATTTAGTGTGTGTGCAGGAACCAAAATATTTTTTACTTCATCCACCCTCACTACTACCTCCCTATCGCCACCTCCACCCCATTACGTTTGTGGGATATCATTTTATCGGTTTTTGCGGCAGACGATTTCAAATATTATATTATTAAAGTTCCATAAACAATTTTTTCCACATAAAAAATGTTTTCGTTGTGAGAGACTTGGATCGAAAATCTCGAGAGGCAAACCGCGAAGGAAATCTGGTCTACACTCAGAAGGAAATCTCAGGAAATCCTTGAGGAAATTTGGAGGAAACCTTTCTTTTTAGGATTTCTGTCTCCCTCTCTTCAATTTTTTTTTCATATTTCCCCCCATCTCCGCTTTTCAACAATTTTTTTTTCGGATCCGAGGAAATCTTTAACAAAATCCGAGAAAATCTGTGTAATCTGCATCAAAGAGGAAAGCTGCTACATAACATTTTGGGTGCGGAAAATCTGGATGTGTAAGTACTGATTCTTTGGGCAGCAGTTTTATTATTGTACTATAACTCTTTATCGGCGTAAAAAAATAACACCCTCTATTAAATAGTTTTGGCACGCCTATGATCTATATACTTTGTATAATTGGATCTCTTTGTGTATAGGAATAGAATTATCTCGTACTAACGAGAAGAAAAGAGATTTGAAATTCCAATTTATAAGAAGTAAGGTAACTCCCATACGTAACAGTCTATGCAACATTGTATGACAATATGCATTTCTTTTATAATAAGAATCACATTACTCTTGCTATCATGAATGTCTGTTGAATAGCTATTTTCCTGAAATGGAATATAACATGTTTTAGAGGTCAGTTTTAAATGTTTGTAATATATGCACTCTTAAAAATCTATTTTATTAAGGTTTTGTTGTAATACGCTTTTACGGTGAAAGGGTGTAAAGATATTCCACAAAAAACTATATCATGAAACAAATTTACTAAATATTAAAAGGAATTATGCATTACAATGCTGTATTTTTATTCGCATTATGAACTGGAAACAGTACGTTAGCTATCCATACCAGACAAGAAAATTACAAACTACTTAATTCAACAAAAACTTTTCACAAAAAGTATTTGCCAACATTTCGTATCTTTTACAGGACCAAAATTTTATAACAAACTTCCAGCCAGTATAAGATCCACAGTTGATATAAAAAAAACTTTTTTGTTCTGCCAGAGGGTATATTAGGATCAATTTTTAGTAATTATAATATTATTCTTAATAATCTACCATTATACTATAAACAATTCCATACACAATTTAAGCCTCATTCCATTCCGTACTTACTTATTGTAACACAAATAGGTATTATCTATTACAGTTGATTTAGGTATTTTTTTTCTCTGTCGTATATATTGTTATATAAAATGTTTTATTGTATTATAGGGCACAAGACAAATTACACAATTTAGGTGCCCTTCTCTTTGTAACATTTATACATCATAACCTATAAATAAAAAAATTGAAATTGAAATTTCGGAGAGATAAAAAAAATTTCTAGCTAAAAAGCTTGTTTTCACTGAGAAGTGAAATATCTAGTTAGCCTTTATAGTGTGGTGGCTTAGAGCAAATACTAGGCAGAATCGTGACCTGCTGGATTAAAGCGCCAAATTTTGTAGAGGTTTTATATACCCTCAGTACTATCAATTCAGGGGGGGTTGCCTGATTTCAGTGTCCGCCATCTTGAAATCTGACGCTATCTTTGTTTTATTTGGACTAATTTTAAATTTTCGACTTTTATTTGGCTTTTACTAATTGTGAGCAATTGTGAGGTTTGTAGCAAAAAAGGATTTAATTCAAACTAAATTTGCTACAATTTGAGACCAGAGCCGCTTTTGTAACTTTAATATTTTGGACTTTCTTATGATACCAGAATGTGTCTTCATATATTGGATAATTTACAAAAGAGTGCAACCAACATCCTCATAAGTACAGTTGACACGTATGTTGTCGTGGTACTAGTAGGCATCTTTTTCGAGCTACAAACTTATAAACCTAATACTCAACTTTGGATTGCATTTGGTAAGGGTAAACACTTCCGATATTGTCACATCAACGCCATCCGCCAAGAGCTCGGAGAAAATATGTCGCAAGCTTTTTCCATGCTTTCACGGGTTCAGACACTACTTCACAATTTTTTGGTAAGGGAAAAAGTCAGCATGGAAGACATGGAAAGCATACCCTCTAGGCATTGAAGGATTTATCTTCACTGCAAAACATCCATTTCAGCCAATAGATGCTAATACAAAGGCATTTCAACTTATAAAACGATTCACATGCATCCTCTACGATGGCACAACAGAACTTGACAGCATCAACAAGCTCAGAGAGGATCTCTTCATACAAGGAAAAAAAGATGATGCAAAGTCGACCGCCCGCACAGGATGCCCTCATTCAGCACACTAATCGCTGCATATATTAATCTAGCATCTGGTTAATCAGTTTGAAATCACTCCAAAATGCACCTACTCCGGCTAACTTTGGATGGAAAAGAAACGAAGAGATAGGCAACCAATTTGGATGTCTATACCGGAAGCAAGCAAAAGCTGTAGGGAATTAATTAAGTGGATGTAAGGCTGAACCTCCGTGCTCTAAGAATTTCGTTTGTAACAAGGCTGCACTTGCCTGAACAGCTCTTTGTCATTGCAGAAGCCATTGTAAACAGTAATCAACAACATTATAAATATAATAATAATAACAACATTATAAATATAATTTTTATGATTATTTTCTTAGTTATTCTGTATTTTTTTTTATTGAAACGTTTGTAACATAGTCAAATACATTATGTCAGCAAATTATGATTGTATCGATGTCTTTCTTTGCTCACATTGTGGCCTATTTATTCTTCTTAAACATTAATAAAATAATGTTGCAACTAACTGCATTGGAGATATTTAGCAAAACCGACCAAAATATAGATTTTCGTAATAACCTGAAAAAAGTCCAAAACTTTGGAAGCTTGTATCTCGCAAAATATTAAAGTTACAAAAGAGGCTCTGATCTCAAATTGTGGCAAATTTAGTTTCAATTATATCCTTTTTGCTACAAACTCAGAAGTTGGGGAGATATTTAGTAAAAACCAAATAAAAGTCGAAAATTTACAGGTACAGTCCAAAGAAAACGAAGACGGCGTCGTATTTCAAGATGACGGACACTGAATTGATAGTACTGAGGGTATATAAGAAGTGTGCAAAATTTGGATCTTTAATCCAGCAGGTCACGATCTTTTCGCTAAGCCTCCACACTATTATTATTTTCTGACATTTCGATTTTAGTAGAAATATTTCATGCGACAGAATTTCATGTTTTTGCTTTAAGGAATGTTACATTTAAATAATATTATAGTCTAAGGTTTTTCCTTTTCTTAGGTGTCCTCCACCACATTCATATCTTACAAATTAATAATGGATACGTAATCACAAGTAATAATGTAATAATCTAAATCTAATAAGATTGCAGAAGAAATTTGAAAGTCAGTTCTTTTAATAACATGAGTTTTATATTTCGCGTTCCGCCCATGAATAGCGAAATAGATGGTTTATTATGGGAAATATTCTTTTTAAATATTGTGGGAACTGTATCTATTAACAATATTACGTTATAATTAACATTAATACCGTTTAGGCGTATAGCGAAATTATGTCATGTCATATAATGTATAAATATTGAATAATTTATTAATAATTGCACTACTTTCTTGCTTCAGTAGTTTCTGATTCATATTTCGATTAATTTTATGTAAATTAACAGTAGTAGTAAATTTTAAATCTATCTTTTATGTTAATACATGAATTGCATAGTGGTATTCAAATTAAATAGTTACTTTGCTGATCTCAATACCCATTCTTTCAATAATAACAGTAATTCCAAGAGATCCATTATTAATATATTTCAGTTCTTCGCAGTAAAAATTATAAAGATTATTACTGTTTTAATAATAAATTATATTCGTATTTAATAAAGGTGATTATCTACTTTTATTTAAATTATTTTGCTAAAATTATTCATCATTAGTCTACAGTGGTTATTATAATCCTAGATCAATTAGCATATGCCTTATGCCAAGATAAAACAATATCCAGGTATATGACCCATCATCGACCTAGCATGTTCTACACATGCTTAATTAGAGAAAGGTCAAGTCACCTTCTTGACTGAAATCGTAATTCAACATTAGATTTTTCCGATATCTTTTTATTACAATAGAAATGGAGATAGTATCAGCGATGAACTGGATTCTTTAATTCTACGTTGATAAAATAAGGCAAATGATTATGATTTCATCGACTGTGATGGAACTATTACAATTTAAAAGTTATTCGTAGACTACCGTAAGACTTTTGACATGTAAAATGGAATAAATCGTGGACCTTATTAAAGGACTTGGGGATACCAAATCATCTCTTTTGGTCAAAATAGACAAGACTAACTCTGACAAATGTAAAGTTGGCATAGGCGTCAGAAAAGGCTGTGTTCTGTCACCAATCCTATTTAACATCAACAGTGAATTCGACTTAGGCAAAAAATTAATTCAAGGGCATTTTCAAGAATCTGAGAGACTTCAAAGCCACAAACTAGTCCAAAAGGAGCGTTATGAATTCGATAAGGCATTAGGCACAATCGAGTAAAAATTCGAAGAAACACCGAATTTTTAGTTAGGAAAATATATTTTGGTCCAGGATATGAAAGTGAAAGTATATGGCGGTCATGGAAAAATGAATCACATACTTTTTTAAAAGTACGAAAAAAAAGTACTTTGAAAATATTCAGAATATTTTCAACTTTAATTCCTCCGCCGAAGACATTGACCATGGAGTTACAGTCATTATATACCCTGTTCTAAAGACTGACAATAAAATTTTAACAAGGCAACGTATCAAAAAGGCGAAACCGACGAATTTGGCAAAAGCGGCGTAGCGCCTATAAGCAAAAATTGGCAAAAAATCAATAAAAATGGACAAGACCGGTTTCTCGCATAAAACAAGTTTGGATTCACCCAGCGACTCGTAATTTGGTCGATTGCGTTAGGTGGTCAATACAAAGCGATGGTAGGAAAGCCAACTGCAGTGCTTTCCGAATAATAAAGTTATAGAGAAAGCCGCTTTGGGCACAAAGGACTCAAAAGTCTATTTTGCCCAAAGTCCAAAGATGACTTCGCTGCCATGTTTCTTATATTGAACTTGCATGGGGACAAGTACGTCGTAAGACTGCCCAAAAGTTATTAAACTCATGTATATTAGTCGAACTCCGTCCCGTGAATGATAAAATCACGATCTGGAACCTTTAAGCTATTCATAAGCTAACCAAAATTTTTTTAATAAAATATTTTTATATTATTTTCAGTCGGCCATAATTACCAAAATACAAAATTTTTAAATTCTTTTTAAAAGGCTTGTATTAAATCCTGAGGAGGTTAAATAAATCTTTTTTACTAAAGCGATTGTTAGCGCACGCTTTCACTTGTAACTGCCTTAGTTGGGGAGGCGTGATTCTTTCACATTATATCATTTTGCAGGAAATCACTGTATTATTTTATAATTATTAAATAAATGGTATTCTTTGAACTAATTGCATTTTATTGATGTAAGGACTTGTTGTTAGTCTTAATCCCTGGAGTTTTCGTTTGGAAGACCTAAACAACTGAATTAATCGGGATCTCTTGATTCCCTAACTCTGATACTCAATGTTCTAGTCGCCTTATGGGAGCTTGATACGAATTTTTTTGTGCGATTTCTCCAGAAATATTTAAGTGCAGATACCATTATTAGTAGGTCAATACATACAGATCACGTCAAATTCCATACCCGTCGGAGAGAAATTCTCGATAGGAATTTTTTTTATGCAAAAATCGCAATAATCCAAAGACGTAAAAGCCCTCATTTTCAATGAATAATTTGAAATCACGTCCTGAGAGAGCACCGTTAATGATCTGAAGTAGTGCAGCCTTGACCCATTATTCGTCTATCGAAGTATATCTTATCTCGAACTCGCTTGGAAGTGGAAGAACGGGGTAGAACGCGACTGGCGCCCCTTAATAAATAAACTGGTGTAGCGTCACCTAGACGCTTGGTAGTGAGTTTTTCTACAATACCACCTTAATTGCAGCATGCAAGAATGACCTCATACACTTATTAGGCAAGCTTCAAACAATAACCTCCGATTATGGTGTAAGTATAAATTAGAAGAAAATGATTTTTTTTTAATTTTAAACCGAGGATAGGATAGGTGACTGTGATAGTAAACAAGATGATATACCATGAAGCCTTTGCGATCAATATTGGCAACTGTGAACATGAGGCGAAGAGTACAGATGGCAAGATCGACAACTTGCCAGGTGAGCGAAATTTTACAGGACGGGAATATCAGGAAACACACAAAAATCAGGCTTGCTGATTCCTGCGCTTTTCCCATATTTTTTTTCCATATAGGTGGGCACGTTGATGTTTCTAAAATGTAGGTCTGAAGACATTTGCTATGAGTTCCCTGGATAGTACATCACACTAATAACTCTAATTTCCAAGAAATACGCCTTCCAAAGCGATTCTCGAGACGACTCTTTAGCAGCGTCGTATTTTCGCACTTTTTGACACACACAATTGGAGAAAGGAAGATATAGAATGGTTGACAGCCCAGGCAAAACTAGATGACATGAGGTGCAGAGGACGCTCTCCAAAACATTGAGCTGATGTCGCCAAAGAGCTGATGAGAAAGAGCTTTGGTGAGGATGTGCACCTAACAAGCAACCTCGGCAGACAGCGTGATACTTTCAGACGTGCTATATCAAAAACGGAGACCATCTGTAATAATGCATGGATGACAAAATGTCTGACAAGACATTGCGAATAAGAAGAAGAAGAAGGGTTTATCTGTTTTTCCTTACGGATGCGGTGCCAGAACTCCGCTGTGCTAAAGCTTATTGCACCCCACAGACTCATTAATTCATTAGTCCCGTTGATCCCAAAAAGGCGAGTGTGATGGGAGCTCTGGGTATCTCTTCCGGAATCCGAAATGGTCTCCCGAAGTACAAAAGCTTTCCAGCCACCAAAGATGAGCATTCGCATAATATGTGATAAGGAGTTTCCTCATCCTCACCACAGATCCTACACTCTGAATTGTCCTATGTTGGTTAGGTATTTGGCATGCCCACTGCTCTCAGCTCGGCTTTAGCAATTCGTTGGTCATTTAGTCGTCAGCTGAGATAATAAGAGTTTTTTTTTACGTAACACTGAAGTCGGATGGAGCAGAACACAAAATAATCGGAAAGTGAAAACACGACATTTCGTTATCAAAGAAAAAACGGCTGCCCAAGGAATCACTACTTCCACATCCAGATTTTCTATCCAAGTCACTCACAACGAAAAAATTTTGTATGTGAAAATAATTGTTTATGGAACTTTAATAATATAATATTTGAAATTCTCTACCCCAAAAACCCATAAAACGATACCCCACATCGGTAGTGGGATGGGGGTGTGATAGGGGGTGGTAGTGGGGTGGATGAAGTAAAAAAATATTTTGAGGTTTCTGGTTCTTGTACACACACTAAATCACAAATTTTTTTCATCCTCTTTAATAATGGGGTGGGGGTGGTAATAGGGGTTTGTAATGCCAAATTTTTTTTTGAGACCTTAGCTTCTCTTGTATATACTAAATACCAATTTTATGGACTCTTACCTGCTTGATTTACCTATTTACCTCAAATTTACCCCCATTTATCCCCCAACCCTTCGACAGAACAAGATGAAAATATAATCTAGTTCTAGATCTCGTTAAAGTACATATGTGTAGCAAATTTCAAGTCAATATCTCAAACGGTTCCAGAGTAAACGTGCGCACAAGAAATAGTTACAGACCGTCAGACAGACAGAAATTTTTTTTCGCTCAAACTTAAAATCTCGGCGTTTCATGACATTCTAAGCCTATTTGAACAATACAAATTTTTTAAAATTTTTTGTCGTTACTATACTTCCACCGGATGTGGAAGTAATTAAACATTTTCAGTCAAACTATGCCGGTTGTTTACCTAGACGAAACCTATTTCATAGTAGGCGCGCGTGGATGGTAGTGATGAACATGCGTAGCTGTCTCATCTCTGGCGCCCCGGTCCAATAAAAGTTATGTTTCCGATTGAAGACGATGCTTCAGGTTGTCTGGAGTCCTATCAAGGCTCTTTTTGAACCTTCTCTGATCAGCTTATTTGCTTTTCATTAACTTCATTGTCCTGGTATCATTGCGTCCACTTCATTTATCCGCTATTGTTCCGCCAGTTTTGATAGAGAATCAAGGCAGTCTTTTTTCGTTTTGAAACGTATCTCTACTGCATTCGGAGTTTTGAGAGCTGCTTAGCTATCAGTGAAGATGCGTATTCTTTTGTCAATGTATGACCTCCGTATTACTTTCTCTTAGTGATGAAAGTATAAGAAATATGTTTTTCTAATTTTTTAGAATTTCTTTTGTTTATTAAAACCACATTAGGTTTCTTCCTTTGCAATAGTACATTTTAGATCCTGACGTTTTGAGAAGAATTGCATATTAATATTCTACAATTCTAAAGTTGTAATTGTGTTTTTGCCTTGTGCGACACATTTTCAACTGTTTTAACAAATTCTGATACGACGCACTGTGGACCATGCACAACATCCGCGACTCAAAAATGTGTAATTGTCTTATTTGTTGACAGAGATATGTGAAATTTGGTACATTATTATATGAAAGATTTGTTTTTCATAGTTATATATTTTTTTTTCCCCTTTTTTCTTATTAATCGAGAAAACAAAAAAATCAACACCTGAGTTTATTATGCCAATATTAAAATCAAAACTGATGAATCTGTCATCATTTTTTAATTTGGTTAGACCCTAATAAATACAAAAGTGTAGATGATTATCAACAAACAGCTATGAGATTTTTTTGTCGGGGTGGGTATGGCAGAGGTAGATGTTATAAAGAAGTGATAATGAAAACTTTATTTTAGTTTCACAAATTTGGACATAATTCAAATAATGTATATTAAACAAAGAGCATTTTCTAGGTTTATATATTCAATCTGCATTGATTAATTCTTAAGATTAATTATACAACAGTTTCGGTGAATTGGACTCTAAAAATTATTATTAGGAATTATTTTGAAGCCAACATAGTGCTTTACCATTCAGAAAATAATTAGGTGTAATCTCCATTTTTCGACCTACTTTTTTCAAAATGGTCCAAAATGTACAACTTTTATATTTTGCACAAATTCTGATGATAGCCGAAACTTTAATAAAGTATATATATTTTGAAACCTTTCGAACCATATATGGAAAACGTTAATATTTTTTTAGGTACGAATTTGTTTATTGAAAATTAGCTCAAAACTAAATTTATTGAAGCCTTACTGAACCTCACGATTCTATTTAGAAGTTAAAGAATTTTCTTTAACTTCGACGTTTAACAAAAAAACTTTCTGAAATATTAAGGTTAGCCATTACATTGGCTATAAGAAAAAAAATATTTTAGATCGTAATTCAGGTTTTTATCGTGCGACGGCCTAGGAATTCGGTCAAAATTTGTATTTCAGAGCGATTGCGATTCTTAAAATAATATATCTTTATTAATAATAACGTTAGATTTTACCGATACCCAATATTAACCAGTATTAACGTGTGTGGAAAGCTTTAAGCAACAAGCAGCTAGACCGTGACTGCGGTAACTGCATCTACCTAACTGAACTCGTTAACACTCGAGGCACTCACTCTTATTTCGTTCATGTGGAAATATGGAACTTGGGAAAATTAATTCAAAAGTATAGTATGGCAAATAATTTAATTGCAGCAATATGTGTCAATTTTTTAAATAAAGGCAATAGCTTATAATTATAGCACACGAAACACGAAAATTATATTGCATATTATATGCTACAGTTAGTTGTATAACATTCAATCCAAAAGCCATTAAGCCCACAACTGTTGCTGGTATTTTTCTTGGATATGTATACAAGGTGAATAATTTAATGGTGAAGTTTGTAGTGGGTCGTGCTATGTTAAAAAAAGACATCCCGTGTGCAGGTTGATGATTAAGGGTGTTCACGGGGCATATGGAACACGACAATCATTGGTGGACATATACGGGCCCCCGGTAAGCTAAATTCTAAAGATCAGTTGATAACTCCATAACCATCAACTTTACGGAAAAAGTTATAGGATATGAAAGATAATAATTTTTTCTACAATAGTTGTCCTATGCACTTACGTGCTATGAGCAGGCGCGGTTTTAACATGCTTGCCGCCCCCGGCACTATTTTAAGATGCCGCCACTACTCTTAAAAAATATAACATATATACACTACCCAAAAATGTTTGCCATAAAAAAGAATACTTTTTAAACATTTTTTTTATATTTTAAAAGAACAAAGAACACTACATATTAGAGGTGAGTGGTCTATAAAATAACTTTTCTGTATAACTCCCATTTATTAAAAATCTCTCATCGAAAAACAAAGTCGAAAGGCCGCCTTTGATTAAAAACATTGAACACGAGAGGAGGAAATAATAAATAATATCTAACTACAGTACTAAGTACTACAGAGAGTGTTATTTTACTTATTTTGTTTAATGGCGCTTCTGGCTGCAATCCGAATCGCTCGATATGTTGTTTTGGCTTCAATGGAACTCTCGCATCAGCGGAATCGTAAAAACGACTCTAAAGGAATTTTCAGAAGAAAAAAGAAAATTGGCGCCTTTGAAATTTTGCCGCCCTGGTCACCCGCCCAGTGTGCCCAGTGGTATAACCGCCTCTGATTATGAGTAAGCGTTCGTGAGATAAAATAAAATGTACTAATTATATTGTCGAAAGAGTATTACTATACAATACCGTTGCTCATACTAATTTAATTGTTTTACTGAATGTCAAATTTAATTGGCCATCAACACTATGCGAACTAAAACACTTATAGGGCCAAAATGAAGGATAATATACTTTTCTATGCACATTTGTGCTACGAACAGGCGTTCGTGAGATTATGTGTTTTCCTGTATGCAACCACATAAATAAGACACATTTGTCTGCTATAGAGTTATTTATTAATATAAAGTAAGTCAATAGAATTAGTCGTCACATTCAAACTTTTCATCTTGGTCACTGATTATTTCCATTACATCGTGCACATTGTCGCAGGTTTCTTCTTCTCCAAAGCAAGCACACATCTCTGTGCACGGATGTTGGCTCATAACACATTTACATGGTGGTGCACATCTTCCACGGCTGCAGGAATATTTTATTAGCGAAATGGATTCTTCTGGACCGCATGGGAGGACGCAAAGCTTTGGTACCAATGTTCCATTTTCAATATTCCATCCAAATTCTACAGTTGAGGGAACACATGGATGTAGTACAACACAGCGTTGCCACTCCATAGCCTGGTAGTTTGCTCTTCGTATTGCGGGTTGTAACGCTGCCTTTTTTTGGTGGCATATTCCCCGCTAGGGCCTGTTTTTGCGTGAGGAACCACTATTAACTCTTCCAGTGTATAAATTTGAGAGCAAACATATTTTTCAATGCTCTCGTATATTTCATCCTGTATCATTGAACCACCTAGCGATGCCAACGCTTCTAACACATCATCATTTGCATCTAAATATCTTCTCCAAACGATCATTAAACGATCCAATGATATCTGCACCAAACATAGCATGCATTCCTAATAGAGTAGCAGCTCGCATTGGTCCAAGGGCACTATGCGTCTCACCCAAAACAATCTTGCGTCGTTTTGCTCCCAAAAGAACGATACGGCTGTCTTTCGGGAAGTGTGGGTAATTGTGTTCAGCGAAGACAAGAACACCTCTATCCGGTGAAAAATATGGAGACTAGAAACACCTCTCTTTGCAGCATCAATGGCATGGAGATATCATGGTATGGGACAGCTATTGTAGAAAAATTTATTGTAATTCATTTTGGTCCTATAACTTTTTTCGTAAAGCTGATGGTTTAGGAGTTATCAACTGATCTTTAGAAAATGACAGACACGTCCCGCTGGTGGCCATCAACGCTTCTCACGTTCCACACGTCCCTCTGAACATACTGATACCACTCTTTACACTTAATCATTAACCAGCACACGGAACTACATAAATGTATGCACACGCGCTTTCAATTTTATGATTTATTTCCATTGATAGTGAAACAGTCATGATTATTTTAATGTGTGGAGTAAGGATTGTTGCTATAAGTAACTCACTTATAACTTACTACACAAAATATATTACTAATAAGAACAATACACGTGTCCACAACCAAAATTGAAACATAACTGTCGTTTTCGTCATACCTTCCTCGTAAGTTGCTTTGTCGATCGTAAATGAAAATTTATGTACTAAATACTTATTGCCATTGGCAACGGGTCGTTATTTTTCATAACGTCCCTAGGGAAATAAAGTAAATTTGGGAAAATTTTCTCTTTATATAATAAGTATTAGTTTTCACTTTTTTGCAAGCAAATCCAGACAAGCATTACTTGCTATATCTTCTATATCCAACAATATTTTCAAAAACGTTCAGAACTATTATAAAAATTTGATTCAATTTATCTTGACCTTACTTGTCATTTGAAAGAAGCCGCGTCCTAAATTTATTTTATTGACGGTTGCCATGGACATTCCAAGCATCCCTACCTTTACTGTTTGCTTAGTAGTAGTTTTCCACTGGTTTTCTAAAGTTTTTTTCTAGTTTAATGATTTATAGGTATGATGAAAAGTATAATATGCACCGCGGGTCGTACAGTGCGATTTTTTGGTCTCGAATACTTACAAACCTCGGCTTGCAAACTGTATTCTCGACCAAAGAAAGTGCACTTACTACCCTTGGTACATAAATAACTATTGTGACATCTCGCGCAGGTGCATATTTCTATATTTTGACCCGCGCCATCAATTGACAAAATATACATAACAGCTGTAAATATTGAAAATGATTTTAATATTTGCAGAAAAAGAAAAGGTCGTAGATAAAAGTGTTAGTAAAATTTTAGCTAAATTTGTTTTATATTCAATGTTACTTTACTATTTATGGAAAATATGAAGAGAACACATCAAATTCAATCAAATGTATTCATACCAATCTCCAGGAGCTTATACATGAATTTTAACTGCAACCCACTTCAGGAAAATATCCACCCTTAGGGGAGGCCTACTCAACATTTTTCCGCGACTGATATAACTACTAGCCATGCAAGGACATTCCTAAATTGCTTATTTATATTCGTCGTACAATGAATTCCGCACCTTGACATATTACTGAACATTTTGCAGTTTTATCTTCAATAACTAAATATTTTCGCTTTGATCAAGCCACCCTGTAGACATAAAGAGCTCGGGGAAATATTTTGCGAACGAAAATGAAAGGAATTGAATTAAAATCGTTTGACAATGCCAACATTATTATGAAAATCACTGTATAATTAGATATCTACTTCACAATCTAAAAGTTCCTTAATATTATATATTATAAGCTACACTTGAGCAAAAATAAACAGACAAATCTATTAGGAAATTGCTAATTCCAAGTTCTAGTTTCACAGTCTAATAAATAAAGCGATGCCAACGGAAAATGACCGAATGGGGGGGTGTGGTTCGTTATGCAAGTTTACAAAGCTAATTCTGTTACACGCATGAGAACAACGTGTGCCTGTGGTGTAGTCAGAAGTACTCCCTTCTTTTTTAACTTAAGTTATTTTATACTTTATTTGGTGTCGTCAAATATTTCCAAATGTTTAACCCAATTTGGTGTTACAGAATAACGTCTATGACCTTTAAATTGAAAACGCATAATGTGCATATCACTGTTACAGTTAACAGGGTGCATATATTACAGTTATGCATTGGAGAAGAACTCTACAATACTCTTGGTGCATCTCACAGGCCTCTTTAGAAGTTAAATAAATATGTACCAAGAAACCATATTTAGGAGCTAATTTGCTGAATTCGCTAAGACGTCTTTAACAGTTATAATACCGAAGGTGTAGTTTCTTTATGTTCTCTCGGATATGCCAGACGTCCTATGAATTTACAGGAAGAGAGAACGTAAGAATTACATCCACAAGAATATCGCCATATCGAGATGTAGAGTTGTTGGAAATTTTTTATAAAAGTAGGAACCCGAATGCCCCTAGGAGATGAAATAGTTCACAATGCCATACTTAGAATACAATATAGTAGAAGTATTGTTTGTATTTTTTTTTAATGGCATTGGACATAATCCATTAGCCAGTTGCATATATTAAAAGCTAACCTAAACAACGTAGAGGAAAAAATACTTGATGAGTAACTACAAGGACGTAAACAGAGACACCCTCTTTTCTCCCAGGGGTCCAACAGGGCATTTATAAAGACACACAGGATTAAGACCACGGATAGGAGGTAAATTATACACAGAGATAAGTACATAATTAAACAAATCTTAACCTATAATGCCTTATAATAGCTAGTTTACATTACTCAGGAAACGTAATATTTCTTTATGTATATGTATATTCTTCAGGGATAGCAGATGCAGGAGATTAATTGAAGGAGATATTTTCAGTTTTAACAGGCTAACAATAAAATCATTTGAAGCTTTACTACGATTTGAACAGCCAAAAAAGATGTGATCCAAATCACAAATGAACCACATCTGTCTCTGTCAATAACTATCCTATCCGATTCAGGTGTTGCGGAAAGCAAATCTCAACCTGGTAATAGTACAATAGTAGTGATGAATTTTCTACTTTCTTCTAAGTGTTGGAACCAAGGATATTTATTTAAATCGTTTTCAATTTGGGTATATCGATTACTTGGGTTGTCATTTTTGTACTGATTGTAATATTCCTTCCACTTAATAGACATATGTTTTTTCGAAAAATTCATGTAATCCGACAAACTTGTTTTTAAGTGAATATTTTTGCCAGACACAGCGCCTTCCTTGGCAAGTTTATCCACATGCTCATTGTAGTGGATGCCTACATGAGCTTTTACCCAAATAAAATCTATTATATTTTCTTTATATAGGCCACAAGGAAGGAGTAACATAACTGGACATAACTGTTTAAGTTGAGGTGGTTATTTATACTTGCTGTTTTTAAATTTTGCAAGACGTATTTGTAATTAAGTAGTTAAGTTAGTTAAAACAACATGAAGAAGAAGGAATGGTTAGTAAGGAGCTTGAATGGCTAGGATTGACATAATGCCCTGAGGTAAATTAGAATTCGTGAGCAAACGGTACGATTATTAAAATGTCTATGATTTTATCGATACGGTAGCTCAGCTGACTAAAGCATATTGTGTGATGAACATGCTGGTCACACTGGGTTCGAGTTCTAGTCCCGACACTAACAATGTCGGTGGACATGGATGTGTACCTGCGTTTTTCAAAAGGTGTAACTCCCTTCCGGACTAGCTTTGGATTGCGGCGTTTTCTGCTATATGTGGTTTGTTTATATTTATGCGTTATTTTGTTTTACTTGATGACCTATGACTCGTTATCTATCACAGTTATTATCAAGTAGATGGACTCCTCAAAGCGTTGTTGGAAAACGCCCTCACGAAAGTCTACGTTCGGTGATCAGGCGTCTCAGCGTCTCACATTAGTAAATCTGACGCAACAGAAAAGGCGATGCCTTGAATCATCCACATTCAACGCAAGTCTGATCATTGATGTTACCAATTTTATAAAGATGGACAGGAAAGTCGCTACAGCCTGTTAAAATCTGACATATTTTAGAGTTTGGAAATTGTTTTTGACCCAAACCAATCAGTTAGATTAGGTAGAAGGCTGCATAAAAATCCAACTTTGCTGGATCAAAACCACTTGATCTTTCGAGACATAGTATCTCAAAGTAACATGTCTGATCGTCTGTGACCAATATTCAAAGAGTAGTATGTCGAATCTGATACCCAGGAGAGTTGTCGATCCGCTATGTCTTAATTCGAAGTAGGCTCGAATTCTCTGCAAGTGCAAGTGAAGAGGTGGTGTTTTCGCTAACACACACTGGTTGTCTACACCCGGTAGAAATTCTAACTGATTTCTATGGAAAAAATCTTCTTTAGAAGACAATTTAAAAAGCGATAAAAGTATCAATTTCTCTAGGACTTTGCCTTCTTGGAAAACAACCTGGTAAATCCTAAGGATATTGGTTCCTATGAATCATTATCGGTGGCTATTAATATAGTAGGTAATTTTTTTTATACTGCTTTCATCGGGTAATCGGAAAATATCCCTGTATAAGACAATGGTTCAATAAATCTATTAGAAATTGCCTAAGAGGTTAGAATATGGCTGCAAATATCACACCGTGAATGCGATTATATCTTGGTGGCCTACCAGGATTGACCATTTATGTAGCTAGACCGAGATGAACGGAGGACAAGGAAACGTTGTCTTCCAGCATTGGAATGGAACTCCTACTAGAGTTGTATAGTTACTAATTCTAATATGAATAACATGAGATACCTTCAACCTTGTTCGGGTCTCGGTTTCCCTAATTTGCCTCCTATCAAACGTCGTCATAATCTTACAAGTGGTACCTCTATTATTTCGTACATATTAAGGCTTTCGTCGAAGCTTCGGTTTTATTGATCTCATTTTTGGTTGATAATTACTTCTATATCTAGTGGAAGTATGGTAACACAAACAAAATTTTGAAAATTTTTATTGTTCAAATAGGCTTAAAATGTCATGAAATGTCGAGATTTTAAGTTTGAGCAAAGAAAAATTCTATCTGTCGGTATGTAACTTTTTTTTATGCGCACGATTACTCTGAAACCATTTAAAATATTGACTTGAAATTTGGTACATTTATGTATTTTAATGAGATCTGGAACTAGACTATTTTTGATCTTATTCCATTGAAGGATTGGAGGTATATTAGGGTAAATGGGGGTAAATAGGTAAATCAAGCAAGCAAAGGTCCCTAAAATTTGTTATTTAGTATATATATGAGAAGCCAAGGTCTCAAAAAATTCTTTGGCATCAGCCACCCGCATTACCACTTCCATCCCACTATTAAAGGGTGTGAAAAAAATTGTGATTTATTGTGTGTACAAGAACCAAAGGCCTCAATTTTTTTTTCACTTCATCCACCCGCACTACCACCCCCCTTCCACCACCCCTCACTAGCGATATTATATTATTAAAGTTCCATAAGCAATTATTTCCACATATAAAATTTCTTGCGTTGTGGTATTTAGATAGAAAATCTGGATATGGAAGTAGTGATTTTTGGGGCGGCGGTTTTTTCATTTAGTAAACGTTCAGAAATCTCATCTCAACGTTCTTTCAAAACCCTCTACTACGTTTTTAACTACCATACTGAGTACATTGCAATCGTTAGCTACTTTTGATGTGTGATAATTCTTTCTAAGCTATACCCTTTATACTTTTAGAAACGTGGATACGATGATAAGATGTTTATTGTGGTTATTTAAATACTCTCAAAGACAGCGAAGTTCTTCATAATTCTCTAGTAACCTGTTATACGCTTCACTTTGCTCGCGACGGTGGTCAGAAAGACCTCAATATTTAATTAGATGTTTTTCCTAGGAGAAGGACTGGTATAACGATATACATTGACGGAACATCTCCTGAACTTTCATCTCTATATTTTTTCCTCTGGAGACACTGGTACATTATTTGTCATTATTTGTTAAGAAAAAGCCCATCGCTCTACAGAACTTAGAAAAAATAACAGTGGCTGCTTGTAATAACATTTCCCCTAATTTGCAAAGTACCTTAGATGTCTTTGTTGACATATCCGGACACTGATACGCAGTAAGTAGTCGGCAATCAATATGAACATTTGTAAGAAAATAACTTTATAAAATTTGATCCAATTATTTTAAAAAATAATTCACTTTGCATAAAAACTGTTAGCTTTGTTTGTTATTTTAGGGAGAAAATTCAAAATAATCCCAATAAACTTTATATCGCGTTGACCCATTTCGTAACTTTTGCCTACTATGTATATGTTATATAATATTTGGTACACTGTATAAAAACTTGTACGTGACTTTTATTCCTTTTAAACTATCTCAGCATATCATATTTCAGCTACGTGTTGATAACGAATTCCCTCATATTATTTATCGCTGATATGTAATATCATATTTCCTTTGGCTTAGCTTGAGAAACAATACTAATGCTGACTAAGTACAGCCAACCGAGGATATAAATTAGTTAGATAATCTTTTGTATTCAGTTCTTATACTCATGTCAGATTAAACAGTTCATTTTATAACTACATTTTTATTTCGAAGAGTCAACGTTGACTCTCATTAATTTAATAAATCTTTTTAAAAAGTCACTAATGTAAATCGTGATCTAACAATTGGCGCAGTCGGTAGGATTCCGTGAACACCATTAAGAACAAGAAGCCTAACTGGTAGTGACCCACGAAGAACAAGGACAACATCTCCACGAGGTGCCTAACTAGTGCAAGTTGTCTATCAGAACAAGGAGACCTTCCTCACTTGTGGTGGCGGATCCCAATCCCTTACTGGAAGAACCTACACACGATGAAGAATCTATTAATGTAAGTACTTTAACGAATCATCTCGTAATTTTCACTTAACGTTTTATTATTATACGTAGTGTATTATACTGCTAATACACAGAAAAACTATTTCTATTATCCAATCCCCATTTATATTTATTTTTATTATTACAAACAAACTAAAGCTTAGACGTTAAGCACAAACGATTAATCTTCAGCATTATACTGCTAATGTTCAACTAAAATCGTAAGAGTTAATTTAAAATACTGTGCATTATACTGTTAATGCAACATTCGTATCACTAAAAACCCAATCGATCTACCAAAGGTACAACATTTTTTTATTCTAATCAATTCATTTTAACTCCTTAAATTACTAAATATCGAGCAACATGCCCGACGAAGTAACACAAGGTGCAGCATCAGGTCCAGCACCAGCACCAGCACCAGCACCGGTTCTTGAACCGTATAAATTAAGTGAAATTTTCTCAATTGTGCCCGAATACGATGGCAACCCTTTATTTTTACAAACTTTCTTATATGCTTGTAGTCAAGCCTATTGCATGGCCGTGGCAGACCAAAAAACATTGCTCTCGCTACATATAAAAAATAAATTAAAAGGCAAAGCCGCCGAGGTAATAAATTCAAGAAACCCAACTTCATGGGGTGAAACTAAAAACTTATTAGAGTCTCATTTTGGAGACGCACGCGATCTAACCTCGCTTATACAAGATCTGCAACGACTCCATCAACTAAATAACGAATCACCATTAACTTTTTATCTCTAGGCTACAAACCCATAACGCGAAAATGCTTTCCGCGGTAAACAAACAAATCGCTATGACAAACGAACAGAAAGATGCGCAAACACGCTTAATTGATACTATGACCCTTAATACCTTGTTAACCGGACTTGAACCCAAATCGGGCCAGATAGTCCGAGCTGGAAACCCGGCTACTGTACTCGATGCAACTCTCCGAGTAAAACGAGAATTACAATTGTCTTATTTTGAATCTCAGAAATTCAACAAATATAACCCAAATAAAAATCCCATTCAAACTCAAGCGAAACGCCTCCAATTCCACAAAAATTCTGTTCTTTCTGCAAGAGGAACGGACATACAATTAATGAATGCCGCACAAGGCAAAATCAACAATTTTCATCTCCTAGTTTCATTCCAAACGCTTATCCCAGTCAAGCGCAAATTTCAGGACCAAATTTCCAGAATTTTTCCAGCCAAAATAATCAAAGGCAATTTTCTCCTCAAAATTCCCAACAACCAACTAATCCACAACAAAATAGACCTTCGGTAATAAGACCGAACCCCAACTTCCAACAAAGATTCCCAAATCAACAACAAAATCCAAATTTCAATCGTCAAAACCCACAAAGAACGCATCACGTTAATTTTGACAATTACTGTGATCCTCTAAACTATGAACATATTAATTACTATAATGAACCTGATAATTTCGACCATCAGCAATACAACGATTTCCAAGACTACCAAACTGATTGCAACGATCAACATTTACCACAAGAGAATTATACTGGTAATTCTCAAAATTCACAAACAAACCATACCGATATTTGGCAAAATGAATACGAGAGTTATACTGCTAATTCTCAAACGCCTCAAGAAGATTATAATACCAATTCTCAGGATTTTTGTTTAGGCCCGGAGTATCCCGCGGATACTCCAACACGGGAAACAGATCAATTCGATCAAATATCGAATCAAATTCAAGCTATGAATCTAAACGACAATTTCAACCCGTTCCTGAACTTTCCGGAACAAGGGTTCATGTAGAAACGCTATCTCACTCACTGTTGACCGTAAATTCAAAAAATTTATACTACATTAAAGACATCACAAATAAATTCAAAATTCTAATCGATACGGGCGCAGGTATCTCTATCTTTAAACCAAAAACTGCGGAAAACTACAAACGAAGATTTTCAGAAAATGTAATTATACAAGGTATAACCGATCAGAAAATTACTATTAATGAATCTGTTCTTATACCCTTCACGGACAACGACCCACATAAAGTTTACATCTATGATCTAGATATCAATTTTGATGGACTGATAGGAGCTGATTTCCTAGAGCACTATCATTGTATCGTCGACATAAGAAATAAACAATTAATAACCAATTTTAAAACGGTTCCACTTTTCAAAGTAACCGACGATTCGTCAAGACCCGAATGCGACAAAATTCAGTCAAACCACAACCCTAATCAAAATAAAATCCAAATTGACGGCCGTACTGAAAAAATTTATAAACTAAAATGTAATCTTAGAAATACTGACGCTATTTTGCAAGCGCAGGAAAACGAAAAAGTCCGTTTACCTAATGCTCTTGTTAGAGTAAACGAAAACGGAGAATTTTTAACGACAATAATCAACGCTAACGTCATCCCGAAGACTGTCGATTTTTCTAATTTAAATTTAGAACCTCTACAAAAATTTAAGTCAATTTTTAACTTAAATACGCAAAACTCCGACCAACACCCAATGACGGACAGATCCTTTGAAATTAAGAACGAATTGCGCTTGGACCATCTAAACGAAGAAGAGGCCGAAATAATAACGCAGCTTTGTTTAGATTTTCAAGATATATTCTATTTAGAAGGAGATAATTTGACCTTTACCAACGAAATCAAACACCCTATTGACACCGACAATTCCCGACCGATATTTACAAAATCGTATCGCTATCCCCAGGTCCATAAAGAAGAAGTTAAGTCCCAAGTATCGAAAATGTTCAGTCAAGGTATCATTCAACCCTCAATTTCACCTTGGTCCTCCCCTGTTTGGGTAGTCCCAAAAAAACTGGACGCTTCTGGCAAACAGAAATGGCGCGTTGTAGTTGACTATCGTAAACTCAACGAGGTCACAATCGGTGACAAATATCCTCTGCTCAACATTTCCGATCTCTTAGACCAACTTGGCAAATGCCAATATTTCACAACCCTAGATTTGGCTTCTGGTTTTCACCAAATCGAAATTAATCCCGCAGACATTCAAAAGACTGCTTTCACTGTCGAAAACGGTCATTACGAATTCGTGCGAATGCCATTTGGACTAAAAAATGCTCCATCGACGTTTCAGAGAATGATGGACAATATTTTATTAGGCATCCAAAATGAACGGTGTCTCGTCTATATGGACGACATCATTATTTACTCGCCTACCATTCACGAACATATTTCCCGTCTAACAGAAGTTTTTAAACGCCTGCGAAAAGCCAACCTCAAAATTCAACCAGACAAATGCGAATTCTTACGCAAAGAAGTCGCCTACCTAGGACACCTCATCACAAAGAACGGTGTGAAACCAAATCCTAGTAAAGTCGATGCCATTTTAAACTTTCCGCAACCTAAGAACCAAAAAGAAATCAAATCATTTTTAGGACTAGCAGGTTACTATAGAAGATTCATTCCAAACTTTTCCAAAATTTCTAAACCCTTGACAAAACTTCTGCAAAAAGATGTTCCTTTCGACTTTAATAACGACTGTCAAAATTCTTTCGCCGACCTAAAACAAACACTAACTACATCACCAATATTAATTTACCCAAATTTTGACGAACCTTTCATACTAACTACTGATGCGAGCGCATTTGCCGTCGGTTCTGTGCTCTCACAAGGACCAATTGGTAAAGATTTACGTATTGCTTACGCTTCCCGAGTTTTATGCAACGCCGAAACTAAATACTCCACGATAGAACGTGAACTTTTGGCTATAGTGTGGTCAGTAAAGCATTTTAGGCCATACCTATTCGGTAGAAAGTTTAAATTGATAACCGACCATAGACCACTTACATGGCTATTTTCTATAAAGGACCCAGGTAGTAGATTAGCTCGCTGGCGCCTTAAACTCGAAGAATACGACTACGAAGTCATATATAAACCCGGAAAAATAAATAAAAACGCAGACGCCTTGTCCCGAATCAAAATTAACCACTTTAACGATTGTTCCAAATTTTATTCCAAAATTCTAGCCGCGAACGGAGACGATGAATCAAATGACGAATCAGATGACGAAATCCAAGACGATAACGCTAGATTTACCAATGACCAAATTACCCAAGAATTCGAAACCTTTGTCAACTTGTACAAAACAACATCTTTAATAGATTATTCAAAAATCAAAGCCTCGAACAAACAACTATTGTATCGAGAACACAAAAATATTATAACTTTCTTTCAACAAAACAATTTACAAGACCTCCATCACAAAATTATCGAAGACATATTTGAAGAAAACCCAGATTTCCGCAATGACAAGATCAATATTGTATCGAGCAAGACGGTCAGACATAGGAGATACTTTATCATCCCGTTACCATTCGATATTGAATCCGTAATTGAACACTTATTTCTGGTGTTATTTAAAAACCAAGACGTCTTGGATCTCTCTAAGACTTACTTTGTCGAAAATAATTTAGACCTCCCTATACTTGAAATTCTGTCATTCATTTTTGCGGAAAAGGACCTAAAATTAATAATTTGTCAAGATATTGTCAAAACCCCTGATGAAGACCAAATTCCTATAATTCTAGATCAACATCACAGCGGTAAAAATAATCTACACCGCGGAATAAACGAAACTATTCGACGAATTAGAGAAAAATACACTTGGCAAGGTCTGACTAAAGACGTAGAAAATTTTGTAAAAAATTGTGAAACTTGTCAAAAAAGTAAAGTCTGTCGGAAAAATTTAAGCAGTCCGTTAGTAATAACCGAAACACCAAAGACACCATTTGAGAGAATTAACATTGACCTATTCGAGTTTCCCACACGCAACTATGCTTTAACGATACGCGAAGAATTAACCAAATTTACACAAGCTTACGCAGTCCCTGATAAATCCGCTAAATCTGTAGTAAATACCTTATTACTATATTTCCAACACTATGGCACTCCTCTAAGAATACATTGCGACTATGGAGGAGAATTCGACAACCGATTATTACGAGACTTATGTATTTTATACGATATAAAATTAACCTTTTCAAGCGGGTAATCGAATGGCTCAATTGAACGATTCCACGCAACGTTAGCAGAAATGATAAGAGTTAACCAAACAGAAAACCCGAACGAACACCCGTTCACTATTTTACCTTACGCTGTAATTTGCTACAATAACTCTGTTAACAAAACACACGGATTTACGCCATACGAACTAGTTTTTGGTCATACATCAGTTCGACCACCAGAAACCTTGTATAACCAAAAGGAATTAATAACGAAATACGTCAGAGATTTAAACAATCGTATCTCCCATTACTATAAAATTGCTAGAGACCGAACGGAACTTCAAAAACAAAAAGCCAAAATTAGATTCGATAAAAACGTCCCCGAAAACCGTATTAAATATAACGTCGGAGACAAAGTTTACGTAAAAGAATCACAGATTAAAAATAAATTGCAAAACAAATTTAACGGACCATTCGAAATTACCAAAATCTTTGAAAATTCAGCTATCTTACTCAACCCAGAAACTAAACAAACTAGTAAAGTCAATTTTGACCGAATGAAACCTTATTTTGAAAGCTAACTTGTTTTCAGGTTATTCCTGCTGTTCGGATCAGCAACACTAGTGGTCTCCCAATATAAAATCACGCCTATAAACAACACCATAGGAATATACTACCACGAAAAAACTGACGTAATAGTAACCAACGACAAATGGACATTACTGGTTCACAAGAACATCTCCTCCCTAAAAACAACCTTTGACAGAAACGAAAAAATGTTAGAGCTTATCCTAAACACCCTGGACGCCGCCGATCAGAAAACGATCACTTTCAGGAGTGAAGTTAAAACAGATCTAAATCTGTTAACCCAAATATCTAAAACTATAAAATCAAAATTCGATGAAATCTTTTTGGATACAAAACGATATAAGCGCGGAATAATCAACGGTTTCGGCACAATTTTCAAATCAATAACCGGAAATTTAGATGCCGAGGACGGTCAATATTATTCTGATTGCATCAATAAGCTAAACAATAACGAACACCAATTGGAGAATCTAATTAAAAATCAAATTTCAGTTACTACATCCGTTATCAAAAATTTCAATTCAACTATTCGAAAACTTCAAATTGACGAAGAAACATTTAACAAAAATATCAAAGAAATCGACCGCACAATTCAATCTATGACAAGTCACATCGAAGCCATTGAAATCAAATTAATATTCTTACATTATTGCGAACAGTTAATGGCAAGTTATTTGTACATCGAAGATAATTTAAATGATGTTCTAAATGCAATAACATTTGCACGCTTGAAAATCATTCATACGTCAATCATCACTTCAACAGACTTAATTTCATCCTTACAGGAAATTTCACAAAATTTGCATAAAAATAACCTACCGCTTTCAATAAGGCTATCAAAAGTTGCTCAATATTTGGATATTATGGAACTCCAAGCCTTTCAGACCGATTCAAGTTTAATCTTTGTTTTAAAAGTACCTTTAGTAGACCCACAAACTTACACAGCCTATCAATTATATCCTATCCCTATTTTGGATAATAGAACTGGTTTACACCACTTATTATCGGTATCACAAAAATATATCGCGAGAGATGATGATTCCTTAATGTTCTTACCCATCCCGGATTTAGACGAGTGCAAACAACTTTACATGGGAACCAGATTATGCTCCAACCTGTTCGCCTACCCGATAGATAACAATGCCATATGTGAAGCAAGGCTCTTCAAAAACCTCATGACTCTACCCCAAAATTGTCAAACCTCATTCATAATCAGTCAAGGATACAATGTACAAAAACTCCAAGAAAACACCTGGCTAGTCATCAACGCAGAACCATTACATGTTACCGTTAATTGTCCGAAGAGAAATTCAAAAACAGAAGTCATCACGAAAAATTCCATTATAAAATTACAACCCAGCTGTTATGCCTTTGTTGGTATTACCAAAATCCAGGCCAGTTCCAATGAAGTGTTAGATGTCAAAGATAACACTCACCCAATCGAAATTCCGTATGATTGCTGCAGTGACCTTCCAGACAAAACTCAACTACCAAATTTAAAACCATTGAAATTAAATAATTTGAATACAGAAGACCTCGAAATTGCGAAACACAAATTAGACCAGTATTCCAAGGATTTAGACGACCTCATTAACGAACCCTACGTGACAAAACACATCTCGTGGTTCACGTACTTCACTATAACCCTAGTGATCTCCCTTATCCTCCTCTACCTATTCTGCAAATGCAGAAAAAGAAGCCGAAAGTTAGCCCTTGTTCATGCATCACACGGTTCACCTCCATCTCCACCATCTCCACCGATGCCAAGAAGAACATACAAAAGTTTCACCAGTATCTTACCTCCAAGGAGAAGACCCAGTATCCAAAGAGAAGAAGAAACCGAAGAAGTGGAACTAACTTAAAGACATCCTACATTGTTACCAATTTTATTTCATGATTAATATTAATTTATGTTATATGTACATCTTTAAATATTCTTATATACTATTTGCATTTTTATATTTTACAATTTTATTTTTTCATTTTATTATTATTCTGCTTTTATATTTTACAAAAGTTGCTGTATAATCACCAACTTTTTTAATAAGGGGGAAGTTGTTATATAATATTTGGTACACTGTATAAAAACTTGTACGTGACTTTTATTCCTTTTAAACTATCTCAGCATATCATATTTCAGCTACGTGTTGATAACGAATTCCCTCATATTATTTATCGCTGATATGTAATATCATATTTCCTTTGGCTTAGCTTGAGAAACAATACTAATGCTGACTAAGTACAGCCAACCGAGGATATAAATTAGTTAGATAATCTTTTGTATTCAGTTCTTATACTCATGTCAGATTAAACAGTTCATTTTATAACTACATTTTTATTTCGAAGAGTCAACGTTGACTCTCATTAATTTAATAAATCTTTTTAAAAAGTCACTAATGTAAATCGTGATCTAACATATATACAAAATAAATCTTTTTTCTTCTTTCCTTTTATTTGTAAGTATATCCAAGGAAAAGCCATCAATTTCAATATTCCTTTTAAACTGACAGCTGTCTTGTACAGTTCATTCTATAAATAATTTTAAATGTGATGTTTTTGGTTAGTTAACATTACAGAAATGCGGTTAATGGTGATATTAACATATTAAGACGGAATAACTAGATCGTAATGTTAGTCGTAAAATTCTAATTTATATATCTACAATACAGTTGCATCATGATGGGTGTGTAGTTATGAAGAGTTATATAATTTGAAATGTATTCTAAGGAATTAATTTAATTTTTAATTGAGACATTTTAATTTTTATATCATGTGTACTAGTTAATGTTACTTTGTCATTCTTCATGGTGCTATTTTTAATGTCATCCAGAAACTGTTTGTGTTTCATCACCTAGTCGTAGGGTTTGATTAAACATAAATAAATGTACAGACAATACATGACATGAACAATATCAAAATAAATTTTTACTGGGAGAAGAAGATGATTCCATAACCTCCACTCAGAAGGTAGCGATACAAAACCGTCTTATTTTTATCATCGTTCTCAACGTTTTGTTGTATTGTTTTTGTTGTAGATATTAAAATTTATACTTTCATACTGTGTTTTTTATACTGCTTTCACCATCTTGAGACAATTAAAACCCCTCAGGTCGTAATATACTCACAAAGGGATTATTGTGGGTATATCCTCTAACGATAACAGTAGCTTTGGAGTCCTTTCTTAATGTCTAACTCACAAATTCCATTCGACTACGGAGCCAATTAATTACAATTACAGAAATTCATTATTGCAATGTATTATTTAAAATTAAGTTGGAAATTTACAAAAATAAAAACATATGTACAATTTAGTAAATAAGAATTAAAATTAAAAACAATGCTTTAATATTATAAAGTACAAGAACGCGATATATTTTTTAATATATTATTTAATATTTTTTTAAGGCCATTATTATCATTTTAATTTAATATGTAATTTTTAAAATTGAAAATAATGGTCTTAAAATAGTAAATATTTAGTATACAATTTTAATTTTGTTTACGTGCATTTTACGTAGAAATTGCAGAAGTAAAAAGTGTTTTAATATTACAAGGAAGAATTGTTAAAAAATTAAGTACAATTTTTCTTCATTATTTATTTCTACACAATTATAAAAATTGTTTATTTAAAAAATATATAAAAATTAAACACCATTCTTTAAAATAACTTTTTTCAATTTTATTTGAGTTGTTTATAAATGAAAATATTGCTCCTTTTGTTCTTCATCTTAATTTCATTATCGTAAAATAATGTATTCAACATATTATTGAGATAAATCTCATCTCTTCCTGTTGGAAAGTTTGGTACTAATATTAAGGAGATACTAAAGAGGGTGTCTTTACCGTATGCAAATCTCAGGATCAAGAAAGCGCGTTGTATTTAAAATTCGCATGCCCTTTGAACTAATTAACAGTAAAGTTTGAGTGATTTACCCGAATATTTTAAAAAATTGTTACTTCATTTAAATAAACTAAGGTTAACCCACAGTTGGAGTTACTTATAAATCGTATATTTAGGTGAAAAATGGCATTCCAAACACTTTTATTTTTGTAATCTTTCACAAAAATGTAATCTTAAGCCGGAAAAAATCATTTTTATACTTCATAGCCGCCATTTTGGGTCAGCCATCTTGAATTTTCCAATTCTAATTTTCAAAATTGTAATCAGCGACCTCAAAACCTCCGAGTATATATTTTCAGTCGTTTTTCTCAAATAATATATAATATATATAATCTGCTTAGTGTCAAAAATTGTTTGTTTATTATAACAAAATGAAAAAAGTCCAGCGGCCTGTTTTTTTTTTCACCAATGTTCCTTAGAATTCATTAACAATTTGCAAAAAAACAGTCTGATTAATCCTTTGCCAGAAAACTTCTTAGAAAATATCTATCTTGAAACGATTAATCATATATAAAGAAAATATAGGAGCAAAGGAGAAGAAGTTATTCGGCATTATAACAATTTTACACCCCTCCATAAAAATACGGGGGGGGGGGGGTAGTTATACCTATTTAATCTCTATATCCGGCCTGTACCTATTTAAATTGACAAAAACCGATCAGCAATTCTGATTCCGAGCAATAGATGTGATTGTTTCTATATTTATTTTATGGAGAAAAGAGCGTTCACAATAAACTACATAGATACTATCTATTAATTCAAACCATACAAACAGAAAACTATTAAAATGTAGCTAAAATTAATTATGTAGACTTTAATCTAGTGGATTTATAATTAAAATTCATTAAAATAGTAATGCACATCAATAAAGAAAAAAATTATAAACAAAAGTGTTAGTAATATAGATAGATGGATTGATACTATTAACACTATATCAACATTATTTTTTTTCTGAGAATTTTTTTGTTAAAAATAATCTAAGTAAAGATGTGTATGGTACAAATATTAACATTACAAAAAAACGCACAAGATGTCATTACAAAATTAGTTCGTTATGTGTAAATAGCGGTACTTTTCGAGTGTCTAAAAACTTCAAAAGTAGTTACACTTTTTAAGAAAGGAGATGTAAATGAAACGTACACTTATCGTCCTATATCAGTCGTAACTATGATGTGAAAATGATAGTGAAATCCCTGTTTCAGCAACTCATTACTTTTTTTAATCTAATAATATTCTCTCAAATTACCTATTCGGTTTTCGCTCCGGAATATCTACGACTCAAGGGATCAACAAAATGGTGGAAAGTATATTAGTGGTCACGGTGTGCTATAACTAAATTTAAATCAAAGTTGTTGCCACTCAAATTTTTTTTTAACACATTCTTAGATATACAGTGTGTCCCAGGATAGATGTAACAAGAGGTGTAATGGACCAAAAATGTTGGAATTTTGGTATGGTATTTGTTGCTGCTTGTTGTAAAACTAAAGTATACCAAAAATGACTTGATTTGGTGTTCTACAGGGTGTTTTATAAGCAAAGTTGTAAAAATCACCACTAATAAAGTACCTTTATTTTTCAAAATATGAAAAAATTCCACTAAGAAAAGTTATTTAGAATGTAATTTTATATCTCTATACCAAATTTCAGGAATATAAAATTATTTTTTTTAAACTTCCCATTTTTTCAATAAATTAGTATTTTATTTTGAACCATTCAATTAAAACTGCATAAAAATTATTTTTTGTGAATTAATATTTAAAGTTATGTAGAAGCTAAAAGTAGACTATGAGAAAAGCAGTGGATACACATTTATCATTTATTATTGACATATCTGTCAAACGTAGTCAATACTATCCTTAATTTCTGTTTCAAATTAACGAACCAAGCATAAAAAATTAAGTGAAAATTATACTCAAAGTGCGTGAAAAAATTTATATTGTGCAATGCTATGGAATTGGCGGTGAAAACTCGCTAAGAGAAGTGGAAAGCCAATTTAATTTGAAATTTCCAAACACTGCTTTGTCACGTACTCAGGCTATGAGAATAATTAAAAAGTTTCTTGCTACTGGTAGCGTTCTTAACATGAAAAGAAATATAAAAGCATATGATGAAGGCAATGTTGGAGCTATTATAGCTCATGCCTCTGTTATAGAAAATCCTAGGATGCCACTAAGAGACAGATCAGCTCTTATTAATATTAGCAAGTCTGAACTCCAAAGAATTTACAAGGCAAAGAACATTAGGGCATATAAAGCAAATTATAAACATACACTTGAAGAGGGAAATGACGGCCGTAGGTTGGATTTTTGTTTGGCCATTGGAGAAAAAATCATGGAAGAGATATTTTTTCATCATTTCATAATTTTCTCAGATGAATCCACATTCACAACCAATGGTGTTGTTTCAACTCAGACTTGATGGTTTTGGGCTTCTGAAAATCCAAATTTTAGAATTCATTGTAGAAGACAATATTATAAAAAAGTGAATGTGTGGTGTGCCGTTTCTTATCACGTTGGAGATATTGGACCTTATTTCATTGAGGGAAGGTTAAACCAGCACAGTTATTTACAGCTTCTTGAAAGATTTTCTGAAGAACATTTAAATATTTTAAGAGATATGCCTTTAGTTCATTTTCAACATGATGGTTGCCCTGGCCACTCCACAGAAATGGTTAATCGGTGGTTGAATTTAAATTTTGGAGAAAATTGGATTGCCAGAAATGGACCGATCAAGTGGCCGGCGAGATCCCCAGACCTATAAATATTGGATTTCTTTTTATGGGGTCACCTCAAGCAGCAAATACATAAGGATACACTGATATGGTCCGCCGACAGACCATTTTTTTTGGGGGGGGGGGGGGGTGTGTTTCACTGGGGTTAGGGGTAAAAAACGAGCCAATCTGGCAATTCTGACTTCAAATTCAGTTTCAACGGGTCCAAATACATAAGGATACACTGGTCTGGTCCGCAGGCCAGACTACTTTTTTTGTGTGGCAGTGTCATTAAACAAAAAAAATAAAATATTTGTAAAAAAAAATTCTGCTATGAATGATATTAAATATCGTGGAAACTGGTTCTTTATATATCCAAGAATATGTTAAAAAAAAATTCCGAGTGGCAACGACTTTGATTTAAATTTGGTTGTAGCACAGCGTGTGGTGTGATATTTGAAAATAAAAGCTTTACTTGAAGTATCCTCTGCGATTTGTCGAAAGCATTCGACTGTATGGAACATGATATCTGGTTAATAAATTTAAAAATTACTTGCTAAATATTGCAGTTGCAAATTTCATAAAATCACATCTCACTGTTAGAAATCAAATAACTCTGTATAATGGAGTATCGTAGTCATCAGCAAAAGTATAATTTGGAGTACCTCAAGATTCCGTATTCGGCCTCTTATTGTTTATAATATACAGTGTGTAATTAGTTTCATGTCATTAAAAAAAATTGGTAATGGGGACCGACTAGACAAACAAAAAACCTATATGACTTTTTCCTCCAGGAGCACTTTGACAAAAACTGTCCTGGGTTAAATAATTCAATGTTAAGATAGGAGATATTTGAAAACCACTGCTTCTCTGGATCAATAGACGTATAGTTCCGAATCAGAGAAGTTTCTTACTTACTTATAAAAATTCATAAAAAATGTGTGTCCTCGCCGCCGCGCGGCCCCAAAGCAAGAATTACGGCACTTTGATGGGACCGCTTGAATCCAACTATTTATACCAATTATGAAAATGTAAATAATTCGTTATCTCTTTCTGCACAACCGCACAGGATGGCCGCAGAAGTTTAAATAGGACGACTCTTTGTACTTGCCGACTTATTCCTTTGTCGGCATACCCAGTGCTACCTGCACAAATGCCAGAGTATCATGCGCGACCAGGCGCGATGATAGCAAAGCTTACCTCAATATTCCAGGAGTTCTCAAACAATATTATTAAATATTTTCGATATGTGATCTTATATTTAACACTGCTTATTGACTTATCGCTTCTGAATATCCTAGCTACTTTTTCAGAGTTCTAAATATCAGACGTATGTGCCTTTTGAGGGTCCCTTTCATTCAATTGTCGACCTAACATACAAAAGCTCTCGAGAAATTAGATTTAAAATTAATCATCCAATCAAGAAAATGCAAGAGTTCAACTGACACCATTTATGTAATTAAGTGTACAGTAAATATGCAAGGACCTATCTAATAATATGTAAGAATCTGCCTACCAAACATGGCAAGGGCGGGCTTCTTCTTTAAAGGACGTGTATCTCAACCACCATACAATGAAGAGTAAGTCGTAGCAATCGACTTGGCATGAAAAGATTCACAAATTCCTAGAATCGTAGGAGAGCAATTTGACTTGAATTGACAGTAACAATATTTTAGTTGTGCTCTATAACGTTTTTTTTTTTTTTCGACAAAAAAGTAGTTTTTTTCTATAGACATAGATCCATTCTCCGAAGTTCTACAACAAAATCCTGGTTGATAAAATTGAAAAACATGGACTAAACACTACAGCTGTAAATTTTCGTCTATTGCCACAGCAAAATTTCACAAAATTTCTGAGGTAGTAAATAATGATAAAAAGTTACTAAATTTTCTGAAATACAATTTTAAGAACTTTGTAAAACCAATAATAATAAATAAACCAGTAATACATTGTAGTAATACCTATCATATCAAATATGATGGATTTAATTACTGTTCTTTCTGCTTAAAAAAAATTGTAAATTATTTTGTCAAGTATTTAACTAGTTTGGTGCCTATTTGATTCTTTGCTTCTCATGGATATAAGAAGAATTAACAAAGGGAATTATCTCCGATTAAACAATTTTCAATCTGTGCGATACTGAAAACAGTGTATGTATGTTAAAAAATTCGTTAATTGCTTAAAATTAAGATGTACCAAAGGTACATTTTTATATATAACTTTTTATTATAAATTAATGAAAATGACTGAACGACCTATTGCATTATTTTTATTAATATGTTAGCAAATACATGTACAGAGTGGTCATACGAATATTAAAACTCCATTTAACTTCGGAATTTTTGGAGTTACGAAAAAAAGTAAAAAATAAAAGATATAAACAATTACATGTATTTTCCAAAAATCATCCCAGAAAAACAGTTGAAGGTCGCATTTAGATTTACTATAGAAAAACTTGTATTTTTTATATATTTTTATCAGAGAGAGGAAATACAATTTCCTTGATATAAAGAACGAAGTTGAGCTCAATAGCTATTCTACATCTTATAGATACTCTTAAAAACATAATGAAAAAAATGTTTGTATTAACTTTATACTTAACAGCCAATAATAATGATAATAAAACATTGCTAATAATAAACAATAAAATTATAGATTTACTACATACCATAAAATTAATCGTGCAAATAAACAAATGGAAATGAATATATACATAAGTATACAACTCGATGTAGTGTTGTTTTACGCATAATCACATGCACTTCTTGATGAATAACATTTTTTTAAAATTTAATACTTAAAGGTATTTGTAGAGAGATTTTTAGCAAATTATAATTTGATATAGCGTTGTAGAAGAAAGAGCGCAGAAAAATACCAAAAAATGTCTTTACATTTATCTCTAAAGCCACGGTATTCCCAAAAAAAAAATAGTCAAGTAACGTTATTACTCGGAGCGAGATCCATTGGATATATTTGAAATGTGATGTAATAAATACAATACAGTTAAGACAAGTAAAAATTCATGCGAGTGACGGTGCGGCAGATCTGCTTCGATCCAGCGGCTACGTGTGCCATGTGTGGTGTCTGTGTATGCGTTCATAATTATATATTTTCCCTCCATACTCACTGTCTATCCTCCTATTCACTAAGAAAAATGTTAAAAATGTGTAATCAGAAAGAGAAAATAGCTTTATTTCACTCGTTGGAACTGCCGGGAATGTTTAGATGTTCCATAGTAGGTATGCATTTAACCGTGCGCTTGGCCACGCAGAGTGCCAAAGTTATTTCACTATTTTTTTCCAGGAATACCGTGGCTTTATCGATAAATTTTATTAAGTCATTTTTTGTTCAGAAACACGTGGTCCATCCACCTGTATTTTTTATTTTTTCCTACCCTAACTTAATTTCAAAATTTAGAAAAAATGGATGAAAAAAAAAATTGTTTTCACTTTTTTTTATGTTCTGCATCCGAGCGGAATGTACACTTTTCGGGATATTATTCTATACACTTTCACGAACTCATTAAAAAAAAAGTTATACATTTTTCAAGTTTTTGGAGATTTCACTGTAAAATCTCCTGTGTCGTCTGGGCTAAATAATATTCTGATTCTGATTCTTTTGTAAACGATTTAATGTAGGTACTTTTATCTAGGTATGAGAAATATGCAATACCATTTAAGCACGGATAAATCTTAATATTCACACAGTTTTTTCCTTAGCTTATAATTAGTTATGCGTACATTTTCACTGGAAGTTTGAGTACAACGTATGTTTTTTGTAGCAATTTGTCACAGATTTAAGTTTGGATTAAAAATAATACCTTTATTTTTTTTAATTTTTCACTGATGGGAGCTTACAATTATCTAATAAAATATTTATATTACCTCCCTACCCATAAAAATGTGGATGTTGCTCCAATTTGTCGAAAACACCAGATCATTACATTTTGGGTCCCGAAAAAGGATGTTTTTTTTTAATGCTTTTATGTATCTATATAGTGCACGCAAATTAGATTAAAAACAGTGAATAGAAGAAATAATTTATAAAGTAATAATATTTGAGGTGCATACCCTAGATGAGGTTAGAAACAGACACCCGAAAAGTTCCCCTCCCCCCTTAAAGGGGTGGAACGTCTTTTTTTGCAAAAAACCACCCCATACGGGGACTTAAAGCTAGTTTTTCACTTTTATCTTGTAAACCGTTCGTCGGAAAAGGAAAAAGCATAGGAATAAAAAAATTGTCGTTAAATTCTGCATAAAAAATGTTGTATTAACCTTGTAGCTTATCCTCACTTATTTCGCGCTAGCAGCCTCCAAACAGAGGAGCGCACAGATAAAAATCGATCCAATTCGAAGTTTCACAGAGAATATCTTACCTCTGTATGATATGATATTATCAATAAATAAAAAAAAAATTATATTTAAAAAAATAAGAAATAATAAAAATATTAAAAAATGCATGTGTGAGTACATGATAGCTATGAAACGCGCGAATTAATTTTGATGAAATTTGGTACAAGAGTAATTCTAGTACCATACATGAGCTGAAACGGTTTTGGTGCAAATCTGATGACAATTAGTACCCTTTTGGTACATAGATTTTCTTATCTTTCAAAATAATAACCCTATCCATTGTACCATTCGAAAGTAGATTTCAAGAAAATATTGAAGAATTGAGAATTTGTGGTTTCCGTTTTTCCTGTTAATTTTTCGCAAAAAGAATTTTCCGAGTCCCGCGAAGATGAGTCATTAAGTATAAGTTCTACCACACATGGAACACAGGCCTGCATCGTATATCTCAGCGGTAACGAGCGCAGTGGCGTAGCCAAAAAATTCATCTGGGGAGGGCAACAGAACCGGCCTCCCCAGAGGATGAGTAGTAGATTCCTCTACTAGATAATATTGGCATTAATTACAAAATATTTATTTCAAGGAATAGGATAGAGATTATGCTTCTTTATTTTTTTGCTCATGGAAGACGGCTTGGGTGGGGCCGGGCCCCATGGCTTCCCCCCTGGCTGCGCCCATGAACGAGCGCATTAACTAAATTAATTAATGTCTGCAAACATTTGATGAAGAGATTCGAACCGCTGCCAGTAACTGCCCATTTTCTTCACACAGCATTTGATGATATATGTTTTGACTAAAAATCACTATTGTTCATTTATTTGGGTTTACTTTTAAATTATGTTTTGTAACAAAACTGCAAATTTCTTCTACGTCAATACCCATTAAGTTTGTAGCTGTTCAGTAATTGTTAGGATCTAATGAGAAATAAAGTTGTGTCATCGGCGTATGAGTGCACAGAACAGTGCTGTATATTTACAATAATATCTACTGTGCAGATGAGAGAAAAAGAGGCCCCCATACGAATCCTTGAGTCGCGCCTAATAATATTAACGTTTTCGAGAATAATTACTTTCAATTAAAACTATTGGGTTCTCCTTTTTATTTGAATTTCGATTTGGATATCAGATTCGTAATCAAAGATCTCAAAGACTTTTTTACACATTATATCTAAATTGTTTAAGAATTTTTCATGATTTTCCACTTTATGTTGGACGTATTTCATTTTGTTTTTTTTTTATACATTAGTAATCACCGGTCTCAAACACTTCTTGGATATAATTTACAACGGGAAACGCACAGAGAGCTATTGTATAATGTATATTATAGCTTAAGATTGGGATATAATACAATATTATAGTAGAAGATTAACACACGAGCAAAGATCTCGTAATATATTTTCGATGACTCTAGTTTGAAAAGTAACGTCACAATGGTTTCTCGTATAGTTTTAGATTTAATTGACAGCTCATCAGAAGATGAATTTGACAATGACCATTGGTTCATTTCGACTTTAGATACTCCAATGAAAGTTTCTTCACCAAGAGAAGAATTTTGTAGATATTTCAGTACCATCGGCAGCGTTTCTTGCCAAGCAACATGTGCACAAATCAGACTAGCTATATAGTAAAACTAAATATTAAAATTATATTACGAGATGTAAGAGGGGGCAAGATATATCATAAAATATCGCACATGCAAGCAATTTCGACTTATGTAAAAATATATCACCCGACAAGAAATATATATTATCGTTCGGTATGCTTTGCTTCATTTAAAATGATATTGAGCTATATTTTTGTAATACATGAGATAATATATATTATAGCACAGTTCTCCGTGCGTTCCCAGCTTTAAATTACTCGTAGTTTTTATATTGTAGCATTTTCGAATTAATATTGATAAAATTGCACATTTAAAAAAGATATTAAAATTGAAGCAAATCAAAATTCAAGTCTTCTTAAGCGATAGACTTTGATGTTTCAGGTATACGAAATCGATGATGTTCCGAAATAAAGTACTTTTTATATTTAATTGCACTCCACATTATTTTATAACAGTAAAGTAGTTTCCAGGACCAACAAAGCTATTCTCAACGACAGGTTTTGTCAGACAGGTTGTCATTATTTGAATTTTTTTTCTGTTCACAATTTACAGTATTGTTCTGCAACTGCAACATAAATTTCTAATTGTTAATTTTCATTTTAGATCTAAAATTCAGGTTTTAACAACGAAAGTAGGTAATTGAAATTGCCTTAATGTAGATATAAAACTTAACGCTAAAATTAACAAATCTAAATTTATTTAATTACAGTCATTAAAATAATAGCAATAGAATATTTCAATATTGTGTGCGAATGTTTGAATTAGCATTTGCTTAAAATAGATTAAACATTACAAAAATTGAACTGTAACTATTAACAAATCATTTATTTTAAATTTGTAATAAACACTGCAGCGAACAAAACCATTTTGCAATCTGGTTCTCACAAATATATTATAATTCCAAGAGTCTTAAAATATGTATTAGATGATTTTGAAACGTTTAGAGAATTTGTGGTTTGATCATTTCTTCTTGAAGTTAATATAAAACTCAGTCATGCATGCAATATTATTTGTATCGATATTTAAATTTAATTATTTTATTTATTTAGTAGGTATTCATCTTTAATGGTTCATATTTTGAACTGCTTCATGGATACAAATCGAACATTATTCTACAAATTTAAGTACCTGTACTTAAATCATCGTTCAGTACCTGTCAAATTATTATTAGTGTAAAATATTATTGATTATTCGTTGTTGCATAATTTGTATAAATGAAATATGAAAGAAACCTTTGGACAAAAAAAAATAATGTTTCTAATAGAATTTTTAATTAGGAAAACAAAAAACAAATACACAAGTATTTCAACTGGGCGGTCTCAAGAACTGCATTCCTCTTCGACAGAATCTACAAATATGAATAAAACAATGTTATGAAAATGAACATACCAATTGAATTATACCATTAGAGGGCTCATCAATCAAACAGAACAAATGTAAAATATTTTAAATATGATATGTACAAAGTAATCTTCTTGAGAAAGAGCTGAAGTAGTATATTACATACTGAGGTGGAAAGTGTTTCGAGAATATTAGGTAGTTTACCGAGACACTAATGAATCTTTCTAATCTTTTAAAACAACATTACTCTCAGAAACACTTTAAAAACGTTATTACGACAGCTATAAATGTTGTTGATATTTTGTAAAGCCTATTGCAACCATTACAAAATAACTGTATAAACATTTCCACAGGCTGTAAGAAAATTCTGTACCGCCACTATAAAACAGTTTTATCGAAGTTTCTTTTAATTGCGTTATAACGCAAATACTTCACTGGTATTATTGCTATAAAACACCAATAAAATAAAAGGATTTCTTAAATGCATTCAAAAAGTCGCATACATATAGTTACAAATGTACAACAAGCTTTCAGTGATTTTACTGGATAGTGGATAAGAACTTACTTAATAATTATTGAGACATATTAACCCAGACAGCCTGTAATTTTTTATGCGAAGGAAATCTGACTATGAATTATGCCATGTGTTTTTGATGAATTTTAAGTGCACCTTATGTTTACTGAAGGTTTCTAATAATTTTTGGAATTTTATAAAAATTGATTTCATATTTTATTTTTTTTTTTTTGTAATGAAAGGGCATAACCGGGTAAGCATGGCAAATCTGCCCTTGAAGTAATATTGCTACTTTTTTTTGTATAGTGTATATAAGCATTGGATGTCATTCTGCAAAATTTTGACTTTCTAAAACTTATAGTTTTCGAGTAAAAAAATCAATTCTAAATTTTTTATTATTTTTTTTTTTGACAAACTACGTTTACCAAATTTTTGGTGCTTTATATATAGTGTACATCTACTTCGGATGGATTAGTAATAAAAAAATTAGGTTATTATTCTTCAAAGAAATATGTTTTTTTAATTTTTTTATTTTTCAAAAATTTTTTTTTGACACCCTGCATTAGGGACACCCACCAATTTTTTAAAAATAATTTATCATTTAGTGTTCTATAACATATATTTTTATGAAATACTTTGAATTGGTACAACATACTGAAAAATAAAAAAATCTATGCTACTCTATTTTCCACAATAACATTCGTACTAATAATTATTAATTACACAGGTCAACAGTTTGAGAAAATACACCGGGTTTTTGGGGTCGCTAATTCCGATGCCGAGGTCGGTTAAGCTCTATCACGTCAGGTTCAAGGTCATTTGAAGGTCAAAGTAAGAAGAGGTGGTTGAAAAAATCTGAAAAAATTCACACATAGGTTTTTGGGATCGCTGAGTCCGAACCTGGTGTTCGCTTACTCTTAAAAGGCATCCAGAGGTCATGTCAAGGTTAATCTGAGAAAAACAGAGGGGAAGCTGTCAAAAAAGCTAAAAAAATTTTAATACAGGTTTTTTGGGTCGCTGAGTCTGCATACGATGCCGGTTGGCCTCTACCACGTCAGTTTCAAGGTCATTCGAAGGTTAAACTAAGAAAAGGTGGTTGAAAATATCTGAAAAAATTCACACATAGGTTTTTGGGGTCGCTGAGTCCGAATCCGGTGTTCGCTTACCCTTAAAAAAAAACCAAGTGTCATTTCAAGGTCATTTTGAGGTCATTTCAAGCCGGCATTCGTCTGCCAGCTTTAGCTGCACATGAAAATTCTTCGGATATCTCAATATATTTAACTCAATGAATCACCTACTTATTTTTTTCTGTGAGAGTTGACGAGCTTATATTCACCACATAAATCGTGTGGAACGCAAAGACTGACCTTTAGGTATAGTTGCAGAAGCAGAGCGAACATGCAAGTAAAGAGTACCTTGAGTATTCGACAGATTGCGCATGTCCACCGCAAGTGAGTTGGGGCAGAAGAGGGATAAAAGTTCGACGCGAATCACGGGCGTTGGCTTCACTCACTTGGAGCTTATCATGTCAGGATCAAAGTAATTTAATGGTTTTTCTGAGTCAGACAAACTGACAAGGAGGCAGACAGGACTGTCAGATAGAAATATTTAGTCATTTAGTCAGACAGGAAGATAGACAGAATTACCGACAGGAAGGCAGGTCAGATAGATGGACAGAGAGAAAATGCAGGCGGACGATAAATAGACTAACAAGCAAACAAACGGGTGTGCAGATATAAAGACAGACAGACAATAAGTAGGCCGGTGAGCATTCGTATAAATTTTTTCCAATTTTTTCACCTCCTATTCTTACTTTAACCTTCAAATGACCTTGAACATGAGGTGATAGAGGTCAACCTACATGGAATTCTGACTCAGCGACCCCAAAAACCTATGTGTGAATTATTTCAGATTTTTTCAACCACCTCTTCTTAGTTTGACCTTCAAATGACCTTGAACCTGACGTGATAGAGCTTAACCGACCTCGGCATCGGAATTAGCGACCGGAAAAACCCCTGGCTATCTAGGTAGAGTCCGGTGTATTTTCTCAAACTAAATGTTGACCTGTGTAATTAATAATTAGTACGAATGTTATTGTGGAAAATAGAGTAGCATAGATTTTTTTACTTTTCAGTATGTTGTACCAATTTAAAGTATTTCATAAAAATATATGTTATAGAACACTAAATGATAAATTATTAAAAAAAAAATTGGTAGGCGTCCCTAATGCCGAAGTGTCAAAAAAAATTTTTAAAAAATTAAAAAATTTAAAAAAAACATTTCTTTGAAGAATAATAACCTAATTTTTTATTACTAATCCATCTGAAGTAGATGTATACTATATATAAAGCACCAAAAATTTGGTAAACGTAGTTTGTCAAAAAAAAAATAAAAAAATTTAGAATTGATTTTTTTACTCGAAAACTATAAGTTTTAGAAAGTCAAAATTTTGCAGAATTACATCTAATACTTATATACACTCTACAAAAAATAAGTAGCAATATTACTTCAAGGGCAGTTTTCCCATGCTTACCCGGTTATACCCTTTAATGCCAATTTGTTTTAATCATCATAACTTTATAATTAGCTCATATTAACTGCCATAAATATTAATAAAAATGTAATTTTTAAACTTTTTATGTCTTGTCATATTTACGATCTCGAACGCTGGTCTCATGAAATGGCTTCCCTCTATAAAATACTTTTGTGTTAATAACAAGCATTTTAAGAAAATTAAACCATAGGCGATTGCTACAAAACATCTATAAAATAATGTGTCTTGGAGATGACGGACTTGTGACAGGGCTGGTCTTCTTTTTCTAAAAAAGTTTTATTTTGTATTTTATAACTTAAAAGTGAAGAAAACTAACTGTAACCAGAATCACAAACATGTTGAAAAAAACTATAATTTATTGTAGCGGTAAATTACATGTTAAGTTTTCATTTAGTCATTTTATGAAAATTTTCCTAGTAATCTCCCTAGTACTTGAAAAATGTCCGGTAATTAATTAAAGCACATAACATAACATAACATAATACGGTAAGAAAATTTCACTCCTAAATTAAATGAAAAAATAAATAGAATGACAGCTAGATCAGGTCAGGTTATATTAGTTAGTAGGCTGCGTACTACAATAGAAAGGTTGGGTTGATCTATTAGTCTTGTTTGTTGACAAGTTATAGGAAGGTCTATAATTATTATTTACATTTGCAGCTTAAAATTAGTAATTAGAGATTTAAAATAATTTAAGAGTTTCTTCATCTTAACTAGGTTTAAGCTACTAAAATTGGGGAAACTTTCACTTTTACGTTTACGATTTTAATTTACTATTTATCAACATTAGTAACTTTTGAATTATTAACAAGAGGTTAAAAATAGCTTGGGGGTTTCTTCTTAATTTAGTTTAGGCTATTAAAATTGGTAATTGTTGTAGATATCGACTTTGAGATTAAGAGTTCTCGTGGGCCCAACTCGATCCTACGTCTAGTTTCTGAGATACAGCTCAAAAAATGTACAAGCGGTCAAGTTAAAAAATTTCCGAATTCATGTTCTTTTTTCATGCGTTTTGTGATGCTTTCTAATAGTCCTTTAGAATATTTTGCACTAAAAACATTTTTTGTTTTAATAAAACCAGCGTAATAAAAAAATTAATCTTGAGAAATTTTGACGAAGGCGCCTAACCTAAAAACACGTCGGTCAAATTGGCTAAAACTTTTTTTACATAATATTTGTCTTCAGTCAAAAAACTCTTTAATACAATTTTATTTTGTAACTACTTTATTGCCGTTGCCATATTGCAGTAGATTGCAACCTTAAATAATAATTATGTAGCAGACTCTGAAACAACAATTTACTTTCAATAGCATCCCAAATAGTGCTTTAATATAACTGCTTCATAAGAAACAATTATAAAATGATTTTAACATATATTTATAACGGTGCTGAAAATATTATCGAAAGTTACTAAAAAAGCGCTATAAAATTATTTAGTTTTATAAGCTGAAATGTTTTATACCTTAGTCATGGAAACGTTTCTAAAATAATTTCTTAAGTGTAAGGTATTGTAAGATATTTTATAATTTTGCTGTAAAAACGTTTTGATGATAAATTTATAAAACAGTTCAGTTGCAGGCAACTAGATAGTGTTTTTAGCAACTCTAATATAATCAATTAGCATTTTAGAAGCATTCATAAAATAACAATAAAACAAAATAATCATTTGTAACATTTAAATTATAAAACAAATTTGCTGGTTGGGCACGTATCAAATTGACAGCATTGACGGAACAGATCCATGATTTCATTAGTCTACTTAGCGCAAAATATTTTAAATATTATGTGATTCATATCATCGTATAATTCCGTTCAGCTCGTTGGCAATGTTAGCATGCCATTACATAATAATTATTATTAAAACTTTAAGACTATTTGGAATGTTAAAAATAATTAGATGAAATTAAAGAAATAATACATACACATCGTTGCACCATATTATAACAAGAATAATAAAACTGTTTTTAAAGTATTTCTGCTAATTACTTTTAAAGTTGTATAATCTTTAACATAAATGTGAAATGTTTTTAAAACTCATGTAGCATGTCTTGGGTCTTGTATTATGCATATTCCACATTTTAATAGTATAACGAATTACTTCTATTTCATTTTGCATTGTAACTTCCGTTCTAATTATAATTTAATTGTAACATCGATTTTCACTGCGATCTCTGATACGGAGACCAGTAGTGAATGAAGATTAATTATTACCAAACAGGAAATTTCTTCCTTCTTATTTGAAATACATTAAATCAACTAAATTTCTCTCTCTTTTATCCATCACAATTGGGATCTTAGACCTTCTCGTGCGTACACTAAATCCCAATTTCATGGACCCTTACTAGCTTGTTTCACCTATTTACTCCCATTTAACCTCCAACCCTTGAACGGAAAATTATCAAAATATAATCTAGTTCCAGATCTCGTTATAATACATATACCTAAGTCAAATAAGAACTCGAGGTATAATGGAAATAACTGACATAGTTTTGAAAGTTGACAAAGATGTTCATTCGCGCCTACTATTAAACCTAGTAAAAGTCTTGAATTTTGTTGCCCTCGAGTCGTCATCTTGGAAAATGGTGGCCTGATTAAACGTTTTGTTTATATATCGCTAACCGTTAGCGCTATCGGAATTATGTTTATATAAAAAATATAGCTTATACAATTCTCTACAAAATTTGTTATATACATTTTCGTATTTATTATTATAAATAATAATAATAATAAAAGCTTTTTATTGATATATATACATAACACATACATACATATCAAAAGGCCATCGACCGAGGCCCTTCAGCCTGAATTATTATAATTATCTGAAATATGAAAGTTTTAAAATGTCCGACGTTTATCCGTCTGTCTATCAGTCTGTCCATCTGTTCATTTGTCCGTCTGCCTCTGCGTTCGCCATGTTTTTGCAAGTACGATAACTTAAGAGAGACAAGACCGATTTGATTGAAATTACAGTAAGTTAGTGTTAGCTAGAGTAAGAATCCCTAGCATTAAAAAAAAATGATCAGTAAATTTAAAGGTTATGAAATATTTTAAGAAAAAAATGCATGATAATTCCGATATCGCTAATAGTTAACGAGATATAAGCAAAAAACTTAATTTGGTCCACCATTTTTAACAGATGGCGGCTCGAGCGCAACAGATTAAGTCCAGGACTTTTAGTATGTTTAATAATACACCTTAATGAACATCTCTATCATCTCTGCCAAGTTTCAAAACTTTACCAATCCTCTAATTTTCCGTGGAGTAATATATGTATCAAAGTTTCAGGCCAATATCATAAATAATTCCAGAGCAATCGTGTGCACAAAAAAAAGTTACAGATAGACCAACGGACAGAGAATTTTTTGCTCCAACTTAACATCTTCACATTTTATGATATTCGAAGCCTGTTTAAACAGAAATAATTTTTTTTTTTTTACGATTACCTACTTCCGCTCCACTACGTGGAGGTGTAAGTAATATATGCGACGTGCTGATCGCACCTAACACCCTAGTTTGTTCGCTCATTGCCCGAAAACCATTGTGCCTATCAGAAATATGCCTAGGAGCTTATTTGTCGTAAATCTATGTATTTAAAAGAATACTCTGACTGGCTGACTCACTCACTGACTGATCTATCAACGCACAGCTCAAACCGCTGGGTCTAGAAACTTAAAATTTTGCATAGACGTTCCTCGAATGACTTATGCAACCACTAAGAACGGATTTTTTGAAATTCGACCAAGAGAGCGAAATTTTAGGCTTTTTCGGAAACTATTGGTGAAAACGGGGGTGGTATATGGTCTAAAGGTTACCCGTATCTCTGAAATAGTTTTCTATACTTATTAAATACTTTTTAATTTTAATTTGAACTTTTGACATATTCTCTCCAATGTATTATTGACCAAAGGAATGAATAAATTTATTATTATTTTTATTATTATAAGGAGACACGTATTCGATGGTTTTCAAAAAGAGATGTGCTTTATCGTCGATTAAAATAATTATTTTTTCGTTTAACTCGCCCTAACATAAAAATAAAATAATGAATTGTTTGCGCAGTAGGTTTCTCCGACTACTATGTGCCATGGATGCGCAGTGGATTCCCTAGAGTGTACGTCTCAGTTACATTTGGCAAAATGTCATATTGGTCATAAAAATGATAAAGTTACTGTAATTGGTCCAAAATTAAAAATTGATCTAAGACTTTTACGTTTCGAGGTCCCAGGAACACGAAAATATGGAGATTTTTGTGCTGATGACAGGACCTTTAGTGACCTTTTGGCATATAGACTTTCTTATTTTTCAAGATAATATCCATTTTTAATGTACTATTCGAAAGTACTGATGTCACAATATATCACGCTTCACTTTTCCAACAAACGCATTTGTTTAAAAATAAATTAAAAACGCTAAAAATATTTTTTTTTAAATTCACTGAAAAGTACATACTACATGAAAAAACGTTTCTACTACTTCATGCATTTACATATATTCAATAATTCGATTTTGTGTTATGTTATCTTTGACGCGTTGTTATAACATTTTAACTTAAAATATGGCATGATGATTTAACTCCACTAGAAGCATATTTTCCTAGAGCTAAAATGCATACATTATTATTTAAGCTATCATCAATTGTTTAAAAATTAAACTCTAACATAAAAAATTACCAGAAAGATTCGCAATTTCATAACGAACAATATGTTTTTTTTATTGCGATACGAACTGTATAACCAGGGATATTTGAGAAAAAAAGAATCGTGTCTTAATAATTTCATTATTAATGTTGGTAATATATCATTTATAATGCAGATATATGAGCTACAATTATCCAAGCGATGAATCAAACATGTTCATTTTATTTATTATATCAGGAATTCGTAAAGATGCAATGTTAATAAATTAGTCAAAAAAGATTAACCAGTTTCCGACAAAGACCCATTTGTGTAAGTATCGGAGGACACAACATAAAAATTCCTGCAATGTTGCAATTTCTATATAAACCGATTTTTTATGACGACCCATATTTTAACACCTTTCTTAAGGAGCTGTAACTTACCATTATAAAATCGATTAAAAATACCCATGTAATTTGGTTATGTAATTTAATATGTACCTAATAGTAATACACTACGGGTGGCTGCATAAAACCCTACCTCATAAGATACATGAATGAAACCATCTTGTAGAGAAAATACACCTATTTTCAGTGTTCTTTAACGATAATGCTTTGAATTATTTATTAATATTGACGTTTCACTTACATTTTTAAGATTTTAATTAGTTTTGTGCAGGGTGATATCGCCATTTTGTTATTTCACTTTACGCATTAGTGGGTAAAGTAAATTGTTTATATTTTAATATATGGGCGTATTCTTTAGTAACGATTTCGCTGTTAGAAAAAATATTGTATGCAATTAGTTTGTAAAGTAATTTTTTTAACTCATGGGATTGTCGAACTCGCCTACAGCTCGTGTGACAAAATTCTCATTTCGTGAAAAAAGTATTGCTTTACACACTTGTTGCATAAATAACTACTTTTCACGACTCTGCAGCGTTTTTTAAAGTAAACACTGATTTAATGTTGTGCGAACGCGCTGCAGCCAGCCGAGCCGGTCACAAAAAAGTTGTAGCGGGTCGCGAAATAGTTATTTACATTACTAGATAAGAAAGTTTACTTATAGGTGTGAGGTGATTTTTTGGAATGGTCGAGGCGAAGCCGAGACCTTTCAAAAAACACCGAACACCTAAAAACACCGAACACCTAAATCGTGTAATGTATTATATTTTTTCTGCTACCGAAAGTTGTTATGGGATTTAATAATTTAGAACCAATTATTTCATGAAATTATTTGACATTTTTAATAAATTTTATAGTTTAGGAGGCTGTCTGTGAAAATTATTTCCATGCCAACGAAACATTAATTATCTGTCATCGAGGTTTATGGTAAACATTTCAATTTCTGGTGTTTCAAACTAAAATAAACAAATATGTTTGATGGCGGTGAAAATGGAATACAAGAAGCAGCCAATATTGCTTGTCCTTCGTTTTACTCAAAGAAATCCAATGCAAACTTATGAAGCGTTAATTTTTTTTTTCTGTCCTGGCCACGAAAGTTCTACTTTCGTAGCTAGCAACGCCTTAGCAACCAGGTAACTCGAACGTTTACTTTTGTTATCGTTGCTAGGGTTACAAAGGTAATTTATATAGACGGTAGTAGAAAAAAAGTATTTTAATTCAATTGTAGATCGCCAACCTTTTGCAAACGTCTAAGAAAGTCTGTTTTTTTATTCGTCTAACTGGTTTATCGCTACATAGAAATTTCATTTGTTTATCTTATGATGTAAATTTGGGGTAAAAATGGGTGTATACAAGTTCAGCAAATGCAGTTTTATATATCCTGAGGTAAACGAGTGCAAGAAAGAACACATAGAAATTAGGAAAAGAAAGACGGATGTACTGCTACCAGCACATTTCACGCTTCATGAAATATTATTTTTACCCTCTTGTCGTGTATCAATGCAGGGCATCGATACCTATCGCTTCTAAACACATGTGCATTGTAGTGGAAGTAGATCCGACTTTTATAATAATAATATCTCGGTTTCTTTCTTGCGCTCGTTTGTCTTAGGACCCATATACAGTGCCGCGCCGTCCATAAGAGCAAGCCGTGCGGCGCACGACGGCGCCATGTAACTAAAGGCACGGTGAGGCGCCACGAGTTTTGAAATTTAAATTAAAAAAAAGACATAAAATTGTTTAGATACAATATAGCATGAACCAGGGCTGAATCATCCAATAGACAAACTAGGCAATTGCCTAGGGGTGCCAACGCGCGAGGAGGCGTCTGACCTGTTCAAAACTAACTAATTTTATCTGCCGACGGCCGTGTGGCTACGTTTACCATTTACCATTGATCTGTTAGATAATAAAATGTACTTGGAAATTATTTATCTGTTATTTGTTATCGCAAGTAAACAGTCACGAAAAAGGATATTAGGTAGTTTTGTTTTTCACTCTATTATTATTATATTTAATGTTTATATTTAGTTCATTTTTTTTATAATAAAACGTTTTTTATTGGTATTTTATATTTTCATGTCTTGCGCTCACGAAACCTACTTTTCGAAGACAATATAATTTTAAAATAGGAAGGAATTAATAGGGTCAAAAACAAATAGTGAGGAAAATAACGCCTTACATCCCAAAGAGGATACACGAAGCAGCTACGGACACGTGTTTCAGAATTATTGTTCCTCATCAGCGTAGCGTAGCAACAAAAAGGATCTGGAAAGGATAGATAGGAACAATTGATGGTTGAAACCACAGTATACACTACTCTTATTTGTGCATTCATATCTAGATCGGTCTATTTAAGACCTTCACCGACAGTCGGCACATAGAGCCCTATGTGGACTGCCCAATTTCAACCTGGCGAGTCAAATAAAATAGGAAGGAATTAATAATGAGGAAAATAACGCCTTACGCCTTACAGGAAACACGAAGGCTTCGGGCTTCCTCTTTGGGGAGTAAAGCGTTATTTTCCTCACTATTTGTTTTTGGCCCTATTAATTCCTTCCTATTTTATTTGACTCGCCAGGTTGAAATTGGACAGTCCACATGGGGCTCTATGTGCCAACTGTCGGTGAAGGTCTTAACTAGGCCGATCTAGATATGAATGCACAAATAAGAGTACTGTGTACTGTTATTTCAACCTTCAATTATTGTTCCTATTTGTCCTTTCCAGGTCCTTTTTGTTGCTACGCTACGCTGATGAGGAACAATAATTCCGAAACACGTGTCCGTAGCTGCTTCGTGTTTCCTCTTTGGGGTATAAGGCGTTATTTTCCTCACTATTTGTTTTTGACCCTATTAATTTCTTCCTATTTTATTTCACTCGCCAGGTTGAAATTGGGCAGTCCACATATGGCTCTATGTGCCGACTGTCGGTGAAGATCTTAAATAGACCGATCTAGATATGAGTGCACAAATAAGAGTACTGTATACTGTGCTTTCAACTTTCAATTATTGTTCCTATCTGTCCTTTCCAGATCCTTTTTGTTGCTACGCTACGCTGATGAGGAACAATAATTCCGAAACACGTGTCCGTAGCTGCTTCGTGTTTCCTCTTTGGGGTGTAAGGCGTTATTTTCCTCACTATATAATTTTAAGCCAAATTTCTAACTTAATTTAAGGCTATTTGAACTTGAAAAATTCAAAAATTTCGCCTACGGCGCATTTTCAAATCGCATAACCCCTATATAAATAAGAAGGCGCATCAATCCTTAATCCGGCCCTGTCATGGACTGGAAAATTTTGAATTTTTAGATTCAATTGTTTAGCGTGATTTATTTTAGATAAGTTTTTTCCTCAGCATAATTGTAGATATGCTACTGAAGGGCGTATATTCTATCTGCACGACCTCGAAAGGCTTGGCGCGGCAATGATCATATATAAAATTACATTTGCCGAAACGGTATATTTAAGAACCAGAGGTACCTGACAGGCTAGGATGTGGCAACCATATATTTTAAAGCTCCTATCAAGCTATTTTCGCCTCATGATGGTTTCATTCATTTATCTTATGAGGTAGGGTTTTATGCAGCCTCCGCGGCGCGGCGCCCAGTCTATAAGGATAATTGTTATTGTTATTTTTATCCAAAAATGTCTCACCAAAGATAAACTGAGACATTTAAAAATAATAACTTTTATCTCTGCTTGCACAATTATAGAAAAATAGTTTGTTTTTCATTTCAATGGTTTTATTATACTTGGAAATCTGTACGTAAGTATGTATGTATGTATAATGTATGTATCAAATTTAGTGATCGAAATTTTACCCACTTCCCGTCATCCGATCGAGCTGAAATTTTGCACACAGCTTTGATTCTGATGACTATACAATAATATGGCACCAAAAAGTGTGTTTTTTTAAGATTAACACTATAATTTTTAATTTTTCTTTTGATCGCATAGTGTATTCACTCATATATTGTTATAAGCTTTTATTCCAAGATATTCTAAGAAATGGCGAAGGCGCTGCAGACGCCTGCAGCGAAGGTTTCGATACTATCTTATTAAGGTATGAATATAAAATAAAACAATTAAAACGTAACTAGGATGGCGTATTACCTTTTTTCGGTACGTCATTGTAAATCCAGTTAAGACCAAAAAGTTAAAAACAAATAAAAAAAAAAGTTTATAAAAACAATTGTTTTATTTTAAAACCAAATTGCACTAAAAAGTAGAAAATATTATTTTTTTCCAACTCTGTAAATAGAAAACCGTTGGGCGCACTGATTAGACGAAGTAATATTTTATGGCCGTGAACCATTGATGCTACGACAAAAATGTTAAGGACTGTTTTTGATCAGCACTAAATGTTGTTCAGATTTCTTAATAATCTTCGTAAAACTAATCATTTACGAGTTACAATTCGGCACAGTTTGCAAAATGTAGTAATTGTTGAAAAACTATGTTTTGCAAGTTGTGACTTCTTGAAATAGCAATATGTTGTACAATACGATTAGACTCAAAATGTTTATTTCTTTGGTACATACAGTGTGTCCCACTTAAAGGCTAGCCACCCCCGTAAAATTTTTATTTGATGTTTATGTTCTTTTTTAATATGTAGATCTCCCAAAAAGGCATTAGAAACATGCTCTACTAATTCCGGAACTCAAAGCTACGGCCAACTACGACTATTGTTTAAGGGCGAAGTATTGAAAAGTACTATTAGGTATTACTTCCACATCCAGTGGAAGTATAGTAACAACAAAAAAATTTTTAAAAATTTTTATTGTCCAAATACTCTTAAAATGTCATGAAACGTCGAGATTTTAAGTTTGAGCGAAAAAAAAAATTTCTGCCTGTCGGTCTGTCGGTCTGTCGGTCTGTCGGTCTGTCGGTCTGTCGGTCTGTCGGTCTGTCTGTAACTTTTTTTGTGCGCACGTTTACTCTGGAACCGTTCAAGATATTGTCTTGAAATTTGGTACACGTATGTACTTTAACGAGATCTGGAACTAGATTATATTTTCATCTTGTTCCGTCGAAGGGTTGGGGGGTAAATTGGGGTAAATGGGGGTAAATAGGTAAATCAAGCCGGTAAGAGTCCATAAAATTGGTATTTAAAATATATATAAAAGAACTTAAAGTCTCAAAACAATTTTTGGCATTAGCCACCCCCATTACTACCCCCACCTCATTATTAAAGGGGGTGAAAAAAATAAAATTGTAATTTAGCGTGTATACAAGAACCTAAGTCTCAAAAATTTTTTTTACTTAATCCACCCCCGCCCCCATTCCCACCCCTTTGCCACCACCCCAACCCCCACTACCGATGTGGCATATCGTTTTATGGTTTTTTGGGGTAGGCGACTTCAAATATCATGTTATTAAAGTTACTTCTAGTAGTATGGATGCGCAGTGGCTTTCCTCGAGTACCATCGATGCGCAGTAGGTTACCTCTAGTAGTATGGATGCGCAGTAAGTTTCCTCGAGTATTTTGGATGCGCAGTGGCTTTTCTAGAGTACTATAGTTATTAAAGTTACTTCGAGTAGCATGGGTGCGCAGTGGCTTTCCTCGAGTACCATCGATGCGCAGTAGGTTGCCTCTAGTAGTTTGGATGCGCAGTAGGTCTCCTCGAGTATTTTGGATGCGCAGTGGTATTTCTAGAGTACCATAGATGCGCAGTAGGTTACCTCAAGTAGTATGTGTGCGCAGTGGGTTTCCTCGAGTCAAATGGATGCGCAGTAGATTTCCCCGAGTATTATGGATGCGCAGTGGCTTTTCTTGAGTACGATTGATGCGCAGTAGGTTACCACGAGTAGTATAGATGCGCAGTAGGTTACCTCAAGTAAAATGGATGCGCAGTGGATTTCTTCCAGAAGTATGAATACGTAGTGGCTTTCCTCTAGTAAATTAGATACACAGTGGGTTACCTCGAGTAATATGGATGCGTAGTAGGTTTAATTGAAGAAAATGCTTGAAGTAGAGGCTTTACTTCTATCGTGTAGTCCATGGCACAGAATGATGTTTTATATCTTTGTCATGCTATTTTGTTGAAGTATACTAACGCAAGAAAAATTTTTGAAAATTTTCATTGTACAGATAGGCTTAGAATGTCATGAAACGTCAATATGTTAAGTTTGAATAAAATAAATTTGTCTGTCGCGTCGGTCTGTCTGTTAGTCTAGTATCTGTTTGGTGCTCACGATTACTCTGGTACCGTTTAAGATATTGACTTAAATATGGCACACGTATGTATTTTAACGAGATCTGGAACTAGATTATATATTGATCTTATTCCGTTGCAGAGTTGAAGGGTAAATTGAGATAAATAGGTAAATCAAGCAATTAAGAGTGCATGAAATTGGTATTTAGTAAATATAAGAGGAGCTAAGGTCTCAAAAACATTTTTGACAATAGCCACCTCTATTACCACCCCCACCCTATTATTAAAGGGGGTGAAAAAGTATTGTGATTTAGTGTGTGTACAAGAACCAGTCATCAAGAATTCTTTTCACTTCATTCACCCTCACCACCACCACCACCCCTACTACCGATGGGGTTTTCTGGTACACGATGTCAAATATTATACGATTAAAGTTCCATAAACAATTATCCCCACTTAGTGGCGTTTTCGTTGTAAGATACTTAGATAGGAAGTCTGGATGTGGAATTGGTGATTCCTTAGGCAGCGGTTTTTTTTTAGAATATCGGAACGGATTCGTATTCAGGGCCACGTATGAGCTACTGGGCCTTGGGCTATTACTATCACGACAAAAATTGGTACAATAGGTATATAGCTGGTCCTGAATAAGAATCCATTCCAATGTTTAAAAAAAAATCCCTAATAGTACTTCTCAATATTTCGCACTTAAACAATGGTCGTAGCTGGCCGTGGCTTTAAGTTCCGGAATTAATAGAACATGTTTATAATGCCTTTTTGCGATATCTATATATTAAAAAAACGATAAAAATCGATTCATAAAGAAAAATTTTACGGGGGTGGCTTAAGTGGGCAGAAACACAATAAAATACTTTCTCCGTTGAAATTTTGTGACATTAAATGCTTGTGCAGAGGATTGCTAGAGTGCTTTTAGATTTTATATTTCAAGTAAATCATGTTTCATAACTCCATTTACCACTTTCCAGCAAATTCCGAAAATTACATGAAACGTATAATTGTTTAGGTTTAAATTGTTCTATAGCATCACCATATGTCTGTCGCCTGATATTTGGAACCATAGTCACTGCGAGGGGTGTGCAAGAAGATCAAAGGGACAAAGTAAAACTTCAGGTTTTTATTATAAGATTTGACTCTTAACTAAACAGACAACTCAATACATAAATTTTAATTAATATGGGCTGATAACAAAACTGCCGCTCCTCTTTTATATCTTTCACCACCAATGTACTACTTAGAATATATAGATTCTAGTTTCGTTAATGCATAGGCGTTACCTAGATGCTCAAATTGTTTTACACATTTAAACCACTTGCTTTAGAAAAAATCTCCATCCGCCGTATTTGAGCCGTCATTTAGAACTTTTTATTTTGACTTCAGATTCATAATCAGCGAGCGCAAAAGATAAATACGTTTCAAAAGTAAATCAGCAATATTTGTTGTAGATATGTGAAATATTTCCGCCCCTTGGGAGCAAGTACAAGTGTCGTGGCCATATAGAAACTGAAAAAGATACCTCTTACTAAAAAATAAATCACCATTAAAAAATTATCATTACATAATATTTTTCTGTATCTTTCTTACCTCTAGTACTGTACTAATCGTGTAGTACGTTTATTTACTGTTGATAGTCTAGATTGGGGTAAAATGGACCTTTTTCATGAAATAACTCAAAACTTCATATCCCTAGGTACGAAAATGCTGTGATAGCAGAAAGAAAAGTTTGCTTTCGCTTTTAGTGCATTTTTAATGCAATGTTTTTATTATTTACATCTTTCTATGCTATTCACAAATAATCTAACCGACAGTAAGACAGTTTATTGAAAACAAAAAAAACAAAATTGTATACCTAATTAGCATTGATCATATGCATCTACCAGTTTAAGCATAGAAAATGTTTTATCTCCAAATAAATGACGGACAAGAAACTGTGAACTATTCGTGTTCGCCTATAAGTTTAGGGTAGGTTATTGTAAATATATCAATGTTACAATGTATATACTATCCTAGTCAATAATAAAAATATTTTCAGACTTGTATAATAATTAAATTACTCTTTATACTAAAGGAATATTCGTCTATTATCAGATTCTACAAGTGATGTAGAAAAATATATTTTTACAATTAATTTTTTTTTATTTATTTGCTTTCAATATGTTTAGAAAATATTATTTAGGTATTATGCAAATCACAACTATCACACTTTTTTATTTATTATGATTTGCATAATACCTAAATAATATTCTCTAGAAAAATATATATCTAAAATTGATTAATATAAAAAATATTTTTGTATGAATTTGATTACAAATATTGTTAAGAGTTCTCTCCGCTAACAATACGCATTAGTGAATAATTTCATTTGACAACGTATTAACCTATATGTGCGAGTAAAACACACAAGATCGTAAAGCATGCTCAGTGATGCATCCCGTTGTGAATGCAAGACATATCTTCGCAGATTCACCCGGTGAAAGTCTGGTGAGTGGTAAGTATACGTTTTGGGGAGGAACCCTCTCCAAGCGACTAGTATATAAAGCCACCTCTCCAAGGGGTAGACAACATTGTCTGCTTTAGTTCGTTCACTAAGACATGAGGCCGTTTTTGGTAAGTATTACATAACTTTTTAACATTCCTCAATTTCTTCATTACTAATACTATCCAGTAGTTTTTTAAAAGATAACTTCTTTTATCCAAAAAATTTAATTCAATATGATTAGTAGTTATTAATTATTAATTACTGTGTAAAATTATGAAAATTATAGTAGGTGCCAAAGAATAATTTTTATTAATGAATAAACAATAATTTTAAATGAAGACCTTAATGTATAATCTTTTTTTTAAATTTAATTACAATTTAATAAAAAAACACCGCGCATACGTGCATTATTCATCATTCTAAACCAGGTCTTTTTTTTATTAATTTCAGATAGCAACTTTGGTACTAGCAGTCGCCTGCGTGGGACAATGCGGCGAGGCTACTTCAAAATCAGTAAAGAAAACTGAAAAACGTGGAATATTCTCGAGTGACATTGGTAGCGGATATGGCGGCGGAAATAGTATATCCCTAGGTGGAGGCCATGGAGGTGGCATCATCCTTGAAAGCGGTGGCGGAGGCGGCCACGGCGGCGGGCTCGGAGGCGGATACGGCGGAGGTGGCGGATACGGCGGAGGTGGCGGATACGGCGGAGGTGGAGGATACGGTGGCGGCGGATATGGAGGCGGAGGCGGTTTCGGCGGTGGCATTGGAGGTGGTTTAGGAGGTGGATTAGGAGGCGGCTTTGGAGGCGGTGGATTCGGCGGCGGAGCTGGAGGCGGCGGCGGCGGTGGTGGTGGAGGCGGTGGAGCTACCGTTACCACAATCAGCCAAGCTGTACCAGTTGCTGTACCTCAACCCTACCCTGTCACTGTGACCAGGCCTGTTCCAGTTCCCGTTGCCCAACCTGTCGCCGTCCCAGTGCCCAGACCTGTTCAAGTAAGTACTCTTATGTTTAAATTATAAGCTACTTGTTTAATTTTCAATGAAAATATTATAGATAGGCGTTAAAGAACCAACCCCAATAATACCATTTTTCGTTCATTCAATCAATCGAGATTGTACTTTTGATCATATTTTTTGTTAGTAGTTGAAAATAAGCTACATATTTAATTCCCAATACATATGTTATACATGGGTGTTAAATAGAATCAAGGATAATGCATATTTTCATTAATTCAATCAATTGAAAGTTTGCACTTTTGACAATATGTTTCAATAGGATTCAATAGAAGCTCATGGACTTAGCAAAAATAATTTCCAATGAATATGTTACAGATTGGTGCCAATTAAAAAGCGTAGCACTACTTTCTTTTCATTAATTTAGTCAATTGATATTTTGCACTTTTGATAATATTTTTTAATTGGAGTTAAATTACAAGCTACATATTCCCAATAAATATATTATAGACAGGTGGTGAATAAACAAGGGTAATACTAATATTTTTTGTTAATTCAGTCAATTGAGATTATACATTTTTGATAATATTTTTCAATAGAACTTATGGAGTTATTAAAATGAAAATTAAATTTCCTTTTTCCTTGACATTGCCTTAAGTTATTTGCAACTCCCTTAAGACACTTAATAAATTATTTATTTTTAGGTCGCAGTACCTGTACCTCAACCCGTCGAAGTACCAAGACCCTACCCAGTAATTGTCAGAAGGCCTGTCCCTGTAGCGGTACCAACTCCAGTTCGGGTACCATACCCACAACCCGTTGGTGTCCCAGTACCTCAGCCTTATCCTGTAACTGTCGCACAACCCTATCCAGTTAGAGTACCACAAACTGTCGTCGTACCAGTTGCTACACCTGTCTTCGTAGGAGGAGGAGGAGGCGGTGCCGGAGGTGGTCTTGGAGGTGGAGCTGGAGGCGGCGGAGGGGGCGGATTCGGCGGTGGATTCGGAGGCGGATTAGGAGGAGGATCTGGTGGTGGACTCGGAGGCGGATATGGAGGCGGATACGGAGGAGGATATGGAGGCGGATATGGCGGTGGATATGGGGGTGGACACGGAGGTGGATCCGTTTCAATCTCTCTTGGTCACGGCAGTTCTCTAGGAGGTGGTCTCGGAGGTGGGCTCGGAGGACATGGTGGTTCGCTATCTTTGAGCTCAGGTGGTGGTCATGGTGGCGCCACCAGTTACTCTAGTATCTCCCTTGGCGGAGGACATGGAGGTTACTCCAAATATTAGAAAATTTAAGACTTAAGCGAATCATGCTCATCAGTATCATCTCATCATAGCACAAATTTGTACCATTTATGTTCGTTACCAATGTGATAACAGTATTTTATGTTGTTTAAATGGTTTCCTCAGCCATTTATGTACATATTTTACATTCTGTAAGAAATAAAGCTATATTTTACTAAGTACTTTTTTATTTAAAATAAGATAATATAATTTGTTGCCAAAAATCATATACTAATTACTATTTTAAAACATATCTACAAATACTCTAACATGTCTTTTAATATAATTAACTGCAATAATAACTGATGAAGACCTCCCCACTTATAGTAAAAGATCAGAATTTACACCGTATTATATTGAAGAAAATTTTAAATTAATCCTCATTATCATATATTATGATTTTTAGATTAATGTTGAATACAAGTACCTATGATAAAACAATATGTTATATATTATTTATTATAATATCCTCCTGACTGAAACCATATAAATTAAAAAAAAAAGAGTTGTGCTCAAGAAGCCATCCTGGAAAATAGTGGTGAATATACTTTTAAGTTATTTTTTTCAAAACTGTCCATTAAAAAAAAAACTAAATAAAAACTGTTTTGTATCCAATTATCCACAGTTTTTGTTTTTATTATTTCTTTATTTGGGCGGTCTTGAAGGCACAAAGTGACAAATTTCTAATTTAAACTGAAATTTCGGATAATATTTAGGTACTTATTTAAAGTCATTAACACCGCAATTCAGGGCCTACTCTGGCGAGAAATCGTGGCAGTTTTAAGCAGTTGTAAATTACAAAATAGGTAATCCTAAAAGGCAAAAATAACCCCAACACTTCGTGTTGGGGTTAAAAGTTTTACAAAAAAAATCAATATGCATTTTAAAAAAACAAGTATATTGTTAGATATCTACACAGGAAACAGAATGCTTAAAATGCCTTCTTACTTCACAAGGTAGGCTATGTTGATTATTGAACCAACATGTTATTGTTGGAGGATGGTTGAGCAGTCGTAAATTTTGCTTGGGATCGATCCTGCTACAGTTGAGATTGCTAAGTCTTCCTTAAAAGAAGATGACGGCTTATCAATCCCTAATGAATATCTTGATGCAAATCAGCTTTTTTTAGCGCTTTCTTAAAACATTTTCCTATCCGTGTCTCAAGTCACTCCAATATCTACGAGTCTAGGATTTTATGTCACGAGAATAATACATTGTGTGATACGAACCATTTAAGGCATCTACACTCTTCCATATTCCATAGTCGGAATGGATGGATGAATTCCAATCATCTATCTTCGCTTCCAAGAAGATAGTATAAGGTTTTGTGCCACACGATTACGACTGGATTAATTACATTCAGGGACCTACGAGTTACTAAATCTGAGGAATAGACAATTGAGATGTGCAGTTGAATCTTAAAAACTGTACACTAATTAGACACTTACCATCTTAACTCTTTGCGGATCAGTGGCTATCCTGTGGAACCACCTTATGTACGTAAAAATGAACTTAAGACAAATAATGAATTAATGAAATAATGAACTTATATGAATTTTGTTACAAAAAAAAAATGTATCTATCTTCTTTTTCATTATTTGAAATAATGTTGAGAATCGTTTGTCAAAAGTTGTTTGATCTTATGTAGTCGGTAGAACAATGATGTCTGGGGGTTCCACATGTAGAGGTACGCAGCACTGAAGATCCACTAGTATAAAACATATTTGAATCCCGAACTGTCCATTATAAAGAATATTGGATAGTGATAGTACTACTGGTAGACAATACCTTCACCATGAATTTCTTACGATAGCTAGAAATTCAAAAAAAATACAAGTAAACTAGATAAAAAAGTCTATAACCGGAAATTATTTTCGAATATACAGGGCGAGCCAAGACGAAATTACAGGATCAAGTGTCTTTGTTTAATGGAATGCATACATAGCATTACACCTACATTTTTTGAAGTCTCTTTGTAGACTCTATTTCATTCCTATATTATTGTTGACTATCTCTCAACCACTTGAATGTAATGAATTTTTTTTGTTGAAATAATGCCATCTGCAGATACATATTGAAAAAATCACCAATACTCCAGTCAATAAAGGAGGTGTAGGGTGCGTGAGCAGGGACCTAAGCGATTCCTTTAGAAAGTTGTTCAGGGTGCTTAGGGAATGAACATACTGAAAGTCCTGACGTCTAGGAGGTGAGCCGGAGGGGGGGCACAAAGAAAGTCCCACTTATGTTTTTTCGCTTATATCTCGAAAACAGTGCGTCGCAGGGAAATGATAATTCAAAATAAAAGCTCATGAAATTCTCTACAACTTTCATTTTATACGATTTTATACACTTTTTTCGAATTCGCATCCGTTTTCGAGCTACACGCTCCGGAATAGTGAAAATTTTCGAAAAACAGATTTCTATCTGAAAAATAGAAAAAAGTAGGACCTTCGGTGCTTGTAATTGGCACCAGTGTGTCTCTTATATGTTTCCATCCCCACTCTTGAGCGGGCAGCTCATTCCCGAGCCACTGCTGCACTTGTTGGTAGGTGCGCCAGGAATGCTGTTTAGTTGCGCTCTCAGTTGGTGGGAGGGAGCTGATGTCAGGCTTAATATTGCCACTGACCTCATGAACAACTGGACGCGGTACTGGTTGAGGGAGGTCTGTCTTGCTGGTGCCCCATACTATTTGAGGAAACAAATCTTCCCAGCCTCTTCAACCTACCTACCAAAGTACAATTTTAAGAAACCCACCTTGCTTTTCCTTAAAGTTGAAGAGGTAAAAATCTGTTTTTCGAAAATTTTCACTTTTCCGGAGCGTGTAGCTCGAAAACGGTTGCGAATTCGAAAAAAGTATATAAAATGAAAGTTGTAGAGAATTTCATGAACTTTCATTTTGTATTTTGTATTTTTCCCTGCGACGCACCATTTTAGAGATATAAGCGAAGAAACCAAAAGTGGGACTTTCTTTGTGCCCCCCCCCCTTCGGCTCACCTACTAGACGTCAGGACCTCTATTCTGTAAAAGCGTGAAAGCACATTCTCGTGAGAAGTGGGCGGAGTTCACTTGAAAATGAATAAAACTCTATTCTGTAACTACGGGAGCGATCACCTCGTACGAAAATGCGCAAATTTACTTCTACTGGACCTCTATTCTGTAAAAGCGTGAAAGCACATTCCCGTGAGAAGTGGGCGGAGTTCACTTGAAAATAAATAAAAGTCTATTCTGTAACTAAGAGAGTGATCACCTCGTGCGAAAAATGCGTGAACTTACTTCTACTGGTAAATCGTGAGGGAATCCGTCAGCTCCCCGGGAGAACGGCGATCCTAACCGTACTTTTATGACAGTTTGCGTAGGCCAAAAATTATTGTTGTTAAATCTGTGACTCAGAATAGACATTGCGGAGTTGCTCATCGTCAATGAATTAACAATAATATAATTCTTAGCAAATATTACAATTTCTCTTTTATTTTATTATAGTCATATTTTTTTAAATATATGTTACCAATAACGAGGGTATATCCTTACGGAATTTTTGGTCAATAAATAAATTCTAGGTATTACGAGATCTTCCTGATGCCGAGGAGAATTTGGAAGGGGAACGGCAAGTTGTATTTCATAAGATTAACCCTTTGACCATTAATCGACCGAGCATTTATAAGGAGGGTCAGCAAAGAACTTGCCCGTGATATAATCCTTTCGTGCAAGCCCCCAAACGACGTTCAGGAATCACCATCGAGCATACAGTAAATACTATCACTAAGTTTCTCCAAAGGTGGACCCAATAAAATAACAACGGAACACTGAACAGCTGATGCTTTTGCGCCAACCTAATTGGTTGTAAATTCGTCTATTCTCGCTGAATGACTTCACGTTCACCACCTATTCACTGCACTTACGGAATACAATCTAGGACGGTCGGGTGAGATGCGTGTGATGGGAGCTCTCACTTCGCACAATGAATGCTCACTCTCCCCATAATTACGGAATAGAGGTCCTGGTATATCGTGAGGGAATCAGTCAGTTCCCAGGGAGAACGGCGATTCTAACCGTACTTTTATTCCAGTTTGCGTCAACCAAAAATTATTATTGTTGTTAAATCTGTGAACCAGAATGGATTTGCTCATCGCCAATGTGGCAGTAATAATATAATTTTTAGCAAATATTACAATTACTCTTTTAGTTTATTATACTCATATTTTTTTTTAAATATACATTACCAATAACGAAGGTATATCCTTACGGAATTTTTGGTCAATAAATAAATTCTAGGTTTTACGACATCTTCATAATGCTGAAGAGGATTTGGAAGGGGAACGGCAAGTTCTTCATAAGATTAACCCTTTGCATCATTAATCGACCACTGAACAGCTGATGCATTTACGTCAACCTAATTGGTTGTAAATTCGGCTATTCTCGTTGAATCGCTTCACGTTTATCACTTATTCACTGCACTTTCGGAATGCAGAGTAGGACGGTCGGGTGAGATGCGTGTGATAGGAGCTCTCGCTTCGCACGATGAATGCTCACTCTCCCCATAATTACAGAATAGAAGTCCAGGACTTTCAGTATGTTCACTCCCTAAACACCCTGAACAACTTTCTAAAGTAATAGCTTAGGTCCCTGCTCACGCACTCTTTAGATCATTCGTTGACTGGACTACAAAGTCACAATTATAGGTTTTAAGAAAAACTTACGTGAATACTAGATACGAGACATATCTAATCAATGTTTTTGAATCATATTGACTTCCTAAAAATGGTGGCCAAAAATTATTTTTCAATTAAGAACTTTTTAAATTGAATTTCGACGATGTGATGTAGAAATAAAAGACGAACATTTTTTATAAGTACTTCCCTATGGCTAATTGCAACCATTTTCATTTTATTGAGCAATAAACACAAAATTCAAGAATAAACTTAAAAAATGGAGGTTTCTGCAAATAACTCATTTGAAAAAATTGTAATAAATGGTCTGCATGTTGCCCATTTTGATTGACACACATCTCTATTCGCCCTAGAAATGAGGTTTCTACTGTTCCTAAAATTGCCGGTGTGATAGATCTAAAAGCAGTTATTATCCTTTTTTTCATATTTTGTACTGTTGTTGGTGTGTCTTTATAAACAATTTCCTTCACGTATCCCCATAAAAAGAAATCAATTTTTGTAAAATCTGGGATCTAGCAGGCCATTTAGTGGGTCAATTTCTTCCAATCCAATGAAGTAGGTAGGTATTATTTAAGTGGCCTCTAACTGCATTTATATAATGTGGTGGAGCACAATCTTGCTGAAACCACATCCTATTTCGAATCCTTTCAGAAAGATTTACCAATAATTGTGACAGATAGTTTTCCAGAAAATGAAGATAAATAGCTCCAGTCAATGTACCATGGAAGAAATGTGGCCCTATTGCATGTTCTGGCCTCATTTCAAAATTGCATAAAGACGTGTGTCAATCAAAATGGGTAACATGTGGAGCACTTATTATAATTTTTTATAATAAATTATACAGGTCCACAAAAAAAAAAAAGTCTTGTCCTAAGGTTTTACCAACTTTTCTGAAGTATTTTGACGCTCTGAAGCCAATTTTGGACAAAAAAAAATTTCTACCGGCTCAGTTTCCCTCTACCACCCCCTTCATCCCCTAAAAAGGGCAAAAAAAAAGTCTTGTCCTAACCTTTCTGAAGTAATTTGACGCGCTGAAACTAATTTTGGACAAAAAAAAATTAGGGGATGAACGGGGTGGTAGAGGGAAACTGAGCCCTTAGAAATTTTTTTGTCCAAAATTGGCTTCAGCGCATCAAAATGCTTCAGAAAAGTTAGGTCAGAACCTTCGGACAAGACCTTTTTTGCGCTTTTTAGGGGATAAAAAAGGTGAGACAAAATGAGACGGTAGAAAATTTTTTTTTACCCAAAATTCGCTTCAGCGCGTCAAGATACTTCTAAAAAGTTAAATGAGAACCTTAAGGCAAGACCTTTTTTTTTTTTTGTAAACCTGTATTATTTGAAGAAATCTCTAAGTTTATTCTTGAATTTTGTGCCTATTGTTCGATAAAACCAACATGGTTGCAATTAGTCATAGGGAAGTAGTTACAAAAAATGTTCATTTCTACATCACATCGTTGAAGAATATACAGGGCGTTCCATTTGAAAAAATTGAGAAAATTCAATTTAAAAAGTTCTTAATTGAAAAATAATTTTTGGCCACCTTGTACATTTTTAGGAACTGAAAATGATTCAAATACATTAAGTAGATGTTTCATAACTAGTAGTCACATAAGTTTATCTTAAAACCCGTCATTGTGACTTTGATGATTTTTTTAATATGCATCTGCAGATGCATTATTTCAACAAAAGTTCGTTATATCCGAGTGGTTAGCAGATAGTCAATAATAATATAGGAACGAATAGAGTCTAAAAAGATGCTTCAAAAAAATTTACTGATATACATAGCATTCCATTTAAAAATATATATTCGAAAATAATTTCCGGTTATAGGCTTTTTTACTTAGTTTACTTGTATTTTTTTTTAATTTCTAGCTATGGTAGAACTCGAGATATTCAACTCCGACACACTATTACCCCACCCTGTATATGTATATGTATTGTACGTGCCCTCCCTGCCGTTTATTTTGGCGAAAGGGCCGAGCATAAAAAATTTGTTGATATTTGATTTGTGAGCGGAAAAATTTTTAGTGATTTTCTTCCACTCTCGGTCGTTACATTAATTTCCATTGTTGAGTAGAAAATTTTGTGCCCCCATTCATCAATTTTTTCATTTCCGAATGAAAGAAAATATTTGTTTGTTTGCTGTTGCGGAGCGGCGCGTTTTTAATGGTTCTGCCTCACCTGTTAATTTGTTCTGAATCCACCACTGTCTGAAGGCTAGAAGGCTTTCACACTTCGGAGTACCTTTTTATTCACCGGAAAAAATGGCCAAGGCTCCTATCGACCTTCCTCGCCTCTCTGAGAGGAAGGGGTTTAATGAAATAATAATACTATAGGTTACATACATCATCCCCATTGTCAACGCATAGAAAGGGAAGCCACTTGACATAGAGCGGGAGCTATAGGTGGCTTTTTCGGCAGCTCATCGTTTTATGAACTTTGAGATATTTTTATGATTTAATGGATGATAACGATTCATAAAATCGACTACTGGCGGGGCACCTCCTGTCAGGAGCATCACGAACACGGTTTAAAAATCAGTGAAATCATGTCATCGTTACAAGGCTCATTTTTTTGTGTGTACACATTTTATGTTTAGAATGAATAAAATATGATCGCCAGAAAGTGTGGGCCGTCAGGAGGTGCAGCCAGAAAGGTAATAATGATACAATACATCTGAGGCACGGTACGGAGTCAAGTTAGCCGAAAGTGTTAAATTCCTGTACATGGTACTTTTGTTGACACTAAGAACTTTACGGGGAGGCTATTCTATTATTGAAGGAGCTTATATTTACGTTTTAAAAAGGGGCCAGAACATGTAACGATGAGTTTAGAGTTCTGAGATGAAATATGCGAAAAAAAAATCAATTTTCTTCAAAAATCCTAAACATTTTCTTTCTGGCTAGCCTTACTGACGGGAGTTTCTTTCTGAGAATTTTTTTCTGTGTTCAAAACATTTAAATAAACATGCTCAACCTTAAAAAGTTTGTAACGATGATGTTATATAACTCCGTTTTTTTTACCTCTTTGACCTCTCTGGTTGCGCCCCTGATGGTCCACACTTTCTGGCGATCTTATTTTATTCATTCTAAACATAAAATGTGTACACACAAAAAAATGGCTTTGTAACGATGATATAATTTCACTGATTTTTATATCTTGAGCCATGGCCAACTCGACGGGCTGACATATGCCAGAAGTCTATTTCGTCGTTATTTAAGTTCGATAGAATTAATCAGCGCATAGAAAATGCTTATAACGATGAGTGTCCGAAAAAGCCACTTAGCTCCCGCACCAACATCTATCTCTCTAACAAAACATGATGGTCACATTTAGCAAGAAAAAATCGCCATCACATATAAATGGTGTATTTTAAGAAAAGCATTCAATCTTTTTTTTATAAATTTTAAGTTGTATGAAAGTATATAAGTTTGTCCCTAATTGGAGGACGTACTGAATGAAATGACGAACATCTCCAATCAAAAATCAGGTTCTTCCACATTATCTATAGCCATATCATCCTGAACCTTTTGTTTTGTATATTATTGATTGAAAACAAAAAGAAAAGATGCAAATGCAAAGCTCTTCAACTACAAGCTGCAGCTGTATATGCTCCCTGACAGAATGTGTGCCTTTCCTGCTTGTCAATTGCAAAAATTGCACCAGTGTGACTAGACGGTGGCTATTTTGGAAAATATTTTGTTACGGGATAGGTTTCTTGTGGTTCTCCTACCTAAACGCTGACAATGGAGTGGGTACGATTCACAGCAAGTTTAGTGTTCTCATAAAGTGAAGGTTTTTTGCAATAAAAGGTGCTTAAATAGTCAACTAGATGGAAATGTCGGAGGTAATGAATGTGGTACATGATAGGAAAATGTTTATTTACGAACTTAATATTATCGATAACCAAATGAAATTCCCAGTAAAACGGCAAATAATTTATTTTGGAGGAACTATCTACTGTAATTTTCACACAGTCAATGCACACTTTGTAGATATAAATAAAATCACCAAATTTTACATTTTTTGTAAGGATTCATAAAACTTCCTCTAGGGCACTGAAAAGCTCTGGCGAAATCCTCAGAATTCTGTAAAGTACCAATAACTCTAATAGCGTTTGGACAATGTTCATCATATTCAATTTGCTCCTGAAGGTCCTGTAAAGTCGTAGATTCACACCATATCTAAAACAGATTATGAGAAGATGACAATAATTTTTGAAGGCATTACACAAGGTATCCAAATTTTATGAAGTAAGTGATGAATGAGGGAATACTTCTATAATATATTAGGTACTTAAATAAACGGTATATATCATCTCTAGATAATACCAACATGGTTGGCGAGACGTGCGCTGAATAACAGTAGTCAAGTTTAATGTTCAAGTATTTTAGTATTTGTGAAAACAAGCACAGAGATGGCAACTTTCTCCAGGAAATGGTCAGACAGAACTTGAACCAGATTTTCCGTAAACGAGTAAACCTGTGCAGTATATGGTGTAGCTTATTAATATTACTGTGTACCTGAATTATTTTATTTTCCCCCGTTATCTTTTATCTTTCAATTTAATGAACCTACTAATCGCTCATATACCGCCTTATTTTCAATTTATTATTCATCCACTCCCACTACTAGCCACTAGGAGAGCCATGAATATTTTAGGTTCAAACAATATATTAATTACAAAGCCATAGTGAAAAAAATGTAGTGTTATATATCATATGTATTTTCTTTTCTTAACTATTTGTTATTTTATAAATTTTATATGGATTTTGACTTGCCTTATCCACTTTATTGTGGCCAAATAAAATTATTATTATTATTTTTTTGTTAAGAACCCTTCTCTATGGCTCCGACCCTCACAGAGGGGAGCTGGTAGTACCGGCAGCCACTCCCCACTCGGTGGGGTAAGTGACTTACTGGGTCCGGAAATCGTATGCTATGAGTAGACGTAACGAACCGAGGATGACGGCCTTCTGCATTCTGCCGGCTAAGATCTCTGCCGAGTTTCGGCATGCCAGTATGATCTTCAATTCCGAAAGCAGTGTGAGTCTTGCTCCACCGAGGGTTCCTATGATCACTACCACCAATTTAACAGTATGGTCTGGAAAAGGCCTGCGGAGTTCGAAGAGCAAATCTCGATATTTTGTCCGTTTTTCCTCCTCCTTCAGGACAATGTTGTTCTCGGAGGGAGCCGAGAACTCTACAATATGCATTGTCTTGAGGTGGTGATCGAGGAGGACTACGTCAGACTTGCTGGCTTGTATTTACATGACAGTGGAAAACGAGTAGTTCCAATAAAAACCGCTGCCCAAGGAATCACTACTTCCACATCCAAATTTTTTATCTAAGTCATTCACAACGAAAAAATTTTGTATGTGAAAATAATTGTTTATGGAACTTTAATAATATAATATTTGAAATCCTCTACCCCAAAAACCGATGAAACGATACCCCACATCGGTAGCGGCGTGGGGGTGGTGATAGGGGGTGGTAGTGGGGGTGGATGAAGTAAAAAACATTTTGAGGTTTCTGGTTCTTGTACACACCCTAAATCACATTTTTTTTTCATCCCCTTTAATAATGGGGTGGGGGTGGTAATGGGGGTGGCTAATGCCAAAATTTTTTTTGAGACCTCAGCTTCTCTTGTATATACAAAATACCAGTTTTATGGACTCTTACCTGCTTGATTTACCTATTTTCCCCAAATTTACCCCAACTTACCCCCCAACCCTTCGACGGAACAAGACGAAAATATAATCTAGTTTTAGATCTCGTTAAAGTACATATGTGTACCAAATTTCAAGTCAATATCTCAAACGGTTCCAGAGTAAACGTGCGCACAAAAAAGTTACAGACAGACCGACAGACAGACCGACAGACGGACCGACAGACAGAAATTTTTTTTTCGCTCAAACTTAAAATCTCGACGTTTCGTGACATTCTAAGCCTATTCGAACAATAAAAATTTTTAAAAATTTTTTTGTCGTTACTATACTTCCACTGGATGTGGAAGTAATTAGACACTTCTTATTTCCCACAACGGACTCAATATCCCCCGAGAGCGTAAGGCAGCACTGGTGTCTCGTTTATTCCATACGGGTACCTTAGATGGTAATAAAGTACTCGTAATGCTCCGTCGTGCCTTTGGATATAGGCCGAGACTGCATATGTCGGGTAAGCCGACAGCAAGTGTCTGACGCCCTGCGGCAACCCCTGCAGCTGACATCAGGGACCTCTATACCCATGACACGACTACGGTAGATGAGGTTGTTGAATACACCATCCTGACAAGCCGATATGAATTCTTCACACTTCTCCCACATATGAGCTGGAACCGGTATTGCAATTTTGCCTCGAGGTATGATCATACTGATACGCAAGCATAATTTGAGCAAAATAGGTTCAGTGGCGGTTTGACTTCTACCAACCATTTTTTGGGTTCAGATGACTTGAAGCCGTGTAAATTCATCAAAAACCCAGAATCGAATGTTTTCATGGTCACGGGACTTCCCCTATAAACATTACTACATCTAGGGGAAGTAAAAAATTAAGACATATTTACTTACACTTCCATAAGCAATGAAGAACATTTGGTAATTGGTGTAATTTTCAAATCCAGGTAATTTGGGTTCTTCTCCAAAGTTCTTAACGTAGTTTGTGTAGGCAGTAAAGGCCTGGTTTATACCTCCATTGTCAGCTAAGTTTTCTCCTAAAGTATTTTTTCCCCTTACCTAAATAAAATGAAGAGAACTTTTAATTTCTGTACATCTGTTATTTTAGGTTTTGGTCCATATTCTTTCTAATTTTATAAAGATATTATAAATAAGACTTCAAAATTCTTTTTTATAGGTATATCTTTTGTTGTGATTCTGTTTTTAATAATAAAATATAAAAACATTAATTTCAAATTATTCTGAATGTGTCACAATTGTTTTTGTTAGTAAATATGAAATATTTAGTGCAAAATAATTCAATAAGAGAAATGTACCTATCGTTTGTCAATATGGTGCTAAGACAAAATTTCGTATTTTATTCATCATTGGTTGCCTATCTTAAAGGTAGGTTAGGTATTAAGCACGAAGATATTAAATGTATTTTTACATATATGTAGTATGTAAATGTAAAATACGAGGTTTCAAGAAAACTGTTACTGTCAGACAGCGTGTTTATAATTTTTTTGTAATTATATTTCCTCAAGAGCAAGACTTCCATGCTCAAATCTTACCTTCTATGGGCGAAAAGTTAATGAACAATAAGCAATGTTTCACAGAAGACTATTCAGAAGAATTTAGAAAAAAAAACTAGTAGAGGCATTATACTTTTCGCTGATTTACTTACTTATTTATTTAAAAAAAATATATGAAAAAAAATCACCATGTGAGGGATCGAACACAAGGCAAATGCAAAATCAAAAATCAAATCAAATCAAATCAAACAATACTTTATTTATATTAAATTATAAATATGTGTCTCCCCGGAAAATGCTTTGACCATTGGGCCATCTCACCTTACCAGAAAAGTTGAATGAATATCGTTCAAGAATTGTATTTCAACGTATTAGATACATTATTATGAAATATATATATTGGTAAAATGTAAAAACAAAAAAAATTATAGAGAATAATATTTCGCAAGATTTCTATTTAAGTACAAATGACAAAAATTTTGAAAAAAATTTTTTTTTTATTTAAATGATTAATAACTTTTTTATTTACTGATTGATTTTTTACAAAAACAATACGGTTCTTCCTCTAGCTAACGCTAACTTACTTTCCAAATTTCAATACAATCGGACTTTCCTTTCTTAAATTATCGTGCTTACAAGAAACGTGACGTACGGACGGACGGACGGACGGACAGACGGACGGAGAGACGGTCATTTTGAAAGTTGTTCAGAATTCGTTCACTAACATAATGATATGAAAATTTTTCCTCTACGAGCGATATTTACTGATTTAGAAATGTGCCGATCAAATACAATATACTCTTCGTTTTTGCGAAGAGTATAATAATAGTCGACCAAAAGAAACATACCTAAATGTATTGAAATTGTAAGAGAATCATGACTTATTACCCTATGTAATCACATGGTAATAAAGAGAAATCTCTTTTTGTGTTCTTCTTTTAAAAAAATCAATTTTTCAAACATCTGTTCCTGATATTTAGCATCTTCAAACCAAAATTGCAGAGAAAATCGACGGATTCAACAACTATTTCATTTCTCTGCAAAATATTTTTGATTTATTAAACAGAGGCCTCAAAAATGTCTGGAGCAAGGTGGCGGACACTATCAGCACATTTTGTAAATATTTTTATGTATTTTTATCGTACATAATGTAACTATACCTTAGACGAGAAAGAAGGAAGGCATTGTTATCTGCTAATATAAAGAGTGTAAATTGGCAGTTTATTATCTGAGAACTGAACGGCAAAATCTAAATGATCTATTATCGCATGTTTGTTAATTCTCTACGACGAATATTAATTAATTTATTTTACAGCAAGGACAATTGAAACCAAATTTGGAGTTAGTTCAATAACATTGATTTCAATTACTTACATGACCTTCCACACCCTCAATTGTAAAGTTGTCGTATTGTTTAACAAAACATTCAGTTAAATCTTCAAAAGTTTCAATGGTTTTGTTTGTCCACCATTGAACATAATTGCCATACTTATCATGTTTCCTACCTAAAATATAAAATATTTTAAATAATTTTTAATGACTAAACTAACAATATGTGAATATTTTTAAAAATTGACTCCTCCCCAAACTGCAGTAGGGTCCAATTTTTCGCCAGTTTAGTTAGATTAATTATGGTCAGAAACAGATAGTAAAATTTAAATATTTGTTTATTTATCATCTACGTACCCATATTATCAAAACCATGTGTTAGTTCGTGACCCAAAATAGCCCCTATTGAACCATAATTTAGTACCCTAAAAAAGACTGATAAATATTTTAAGTAAAAAAAATCATTTCTGCTTACTCTAATCCTAAATTATACATTGGAAAATTTAATATCGCCATCGGTACATCTGAAATCAGACAAATAATATTTGAAAACTATAAACTCACGCTTTGGTTAGCAAATTTTATTTTTAAGTTAATTTACTATTGAATAAATATTAGAAAACATAACTTCTTACTTATGGCATTGTCAGAAAATGAGTTAAATGCATTCACTTCGATGGGTTCGCTGTACCAGTCCCTTTTATGCAAAATCCTTAAGGAAACAAATTGTTTTAAATTATGGGATAAAATCAAGCTGATCATATTCTCCAAGTATGTGTTTGGTTTTATTGTGACCTAAAATAATGTTTTTAATAAAATAATAAAATGTAAGCTGAACATAATTGTTTAAGTATGCTGCTATCAAGTTAATGCATAATAAAATTGGTAGATTGTTCGCCACATTGGTCTTCAAGCTGTAGAAAGTTTGACCAAAATGGATCCAAAAACAGGTTTCACAGAATGTTTTCAGCATATCTGTAGGGAAAAAAATGCAAACCGAAAAATCCTAACTGATCCCCTTCGCAAGATATTCAATTTCTAATTACACAGCCCCACAAAAAAAAGTGGTCTGTCCGGTATCCTTGTGCATTTTGACCCGCTGAATCTGAATCCGAAGTCAGAATTTTCAGATTGGCTCGTTTTTCATCCCTAACTTCAGGAAAACCCCTAAAACGAAAAAAAAGTGGTGTGTCAGGAGGATCAGACCAATGTATCCTTATGTATTTTGACCTGTTGAATCCGAAGTCAGAATTGTCAGATTGGCTTGGTTTTTATGTCTAACCTCAAAAAACACCCCCAAAAATCCAGTTTATCAACTTTCACACTTAAATGAGTAGTTAGAAATTTTTTAAACATGTCTATTTCATAACTTTAATTTCCAGAACCTCATATCACACTCATAACACTGTGAAAGGCGAAAAACTGGTTTTTACTGGTGTTTCTTGAGGTTATAAATGAAAACTGTGCCAATCTGATAATTCTGACTACGGATTCAGATTCAGGTCAAAATACATTGGTCTGATCCGCTGGACAGAGCACTATTTATTTAGGGGTGTTTGAGGGGTTGGAGATGAAAAACGAGCCAATTTGAAAATTCTGATTTCAGATTCGGATTCAGCGGGTCAAAATACATAAAGATACATTGGTCTGGCCGTACATACCACTTTCTTTTCGTTTTTGAGGTGTTTTTTGGAGTTGATGAAAAACGAGCCAGTAAAAAAATTCTGACTTCGGATTAAGATACAGCGGGTCAAAATACATAAGGATATACCGGTCTGGTCCACCGGACGGACAGACCACTTTTTTTTGTGGGGCTGTGTAATTAGAAATTGAATATATCGTGAAGGGGATTTTCCGGTGTGCATTTTTTTACCCTACAACTATGCTGAAAACAATCTGTGAAACCCGTTTCTGTATCCATTTTAGTCAAACTTTGTACCGCTTGCAGACCACTGTGTTCGATTTCATTTGAATATTTAATATACGTTTATTTCAGAGCGAGTTATTCAAAATTACTCTCAATCTATAGCAAATATCATTTAGAGTAAAGACGAGAGCCAACACCATGACAGATAGGTATAGTTGACTTCAAATTTATTCTGCATATGAAAAATGTCGGCGTTTTTTATCTTTACCGCACCATCAATGACGCCGACATTCATTTTTTATATGCAGAATAAATTTAAAGTCAACTATAGTATGTCGTCTATTTCGTTATTTGTTTTAGATGACGAACTATTTAGGAAAGAAATTTATAAGTATATCACAAGTGCTATTCAGTGGACTCGGTGCTTACGCATTAGGCTTGAGACCACGGGGCCCCGGGTTCGAATTCTGGCTAGGATATGGCTGTTTAGTGGTATTTTAGTGTATTAACAAGACGATAACAGTGGCTTAGCTCACTGTTGAATGAGACAACATGACCGTCTCTGTTATTTCTCCTGGTTTCGAGCCTCAGCTGCGGCAGATGGTAATGTCGCAGAGAGTGGTTATTGTCTTGTTTTCTGTGTCCTAGTTTAATGGTGGAATAGTTATGGTTAACTCCGTTAGGACAGCAATATGAATAAGACGATAAAAGAAATAGTAATTTTGTAACGGTTTCTGGGAATCTGCTCGGGCGCCAAATTATGTAACGGTTTGTTGTCGGGTAGCTGGTTCGGAGATTAATCAGGGTCCAGATTAGTTAATAAGACAGCCCAATAAAAATATAAACAATTTATTTACTTCTTCAAACAGGCAGTGTTACATAACATACAGGTACAGGTTATATATCCATATCTCTTACGGTTCTTAGGACAACATTTTCTATTATCTGAGAGAGAGAGAGTGTGTAACGACTGCGATGCGACGTTTGTTGTTGCTACTGGAGTGGCATCGGGCGTCGGGTGAATATCGTCAACTCAAGAAGTTTCCCAGCTCAACGCGCTGTAGCAGGTCTCCAGGTCAGGCTCATTCGCTCTGGTTTTGGCGGCGAAACGGCGTCGGGAATGACTAACGACTCAACACGCTGCAGGATTCCCAGGGTCAGATTGCATTCGTTCCATCTTATTTGCGTCGGGAGATGTACAAAACTGTAATATGTCTAGCTCAGCACGCTGTAGACAGATTTTCAGAGTTGTTCACACTGAATTATGTTGATTTGGGGCTGGGCTTTTATATCCGAGAATCCTACTGGTGACGTAGAACTGCGTATAGTTTAGTGTCGTGTGTAAATCTTTGCCTCTAGACGGGAGTTGGGTAGATTTGCGTGCCGTGTGCACATTGGTATCGAGTGTAAATCCGGAATCTTAGTAATGGAGCAAGAATTTAAAGAATGCTTCATTACAATTTCAATGCCAATCCTATTAATCATGTTAACAAATATCAAAATCAATAAAGTATTCCAGACTCAATTATAGAAATAGCGTCTTTAAACTTTTTAAGATAAGGTCACATGAGGTATCGAAAGCAGCTACTCGGTAGACTCAGATCATTATTTACTTGACCACATACATTACATTATTTATTCCAGATACTGTAATCGCTACAAAAGTTTTCCTATCTTTTAAAAACATACTTATATTTTGTCACTGCTCAAACTGTGTTCTCCTATCGAACGATATTAGGTCCATTAGTATTCTACCCACTACACAAAAATACTTGAACGTCTTATCTTTACGATTAATTGTTTTTTATTTATTTGCTTTTATCATGATTAGAGAATATTATTTAGGTATTATGCAAATCACAACTTACACGCTTTTTTATTTATTATGAAAATACCTACTTTCTGTATATTGTTGCCGTAATCTGGGCACGCTAATATACTAGTTAGGTAAATATCTTAAAACACTCATTATTGGAGAATCAATCAAAACAACTACTTTTCTAGCTAATACTGAATGAAGTATTGAATTACATGATAGGATTCCTAGCATTTTAAAGCATTTTAAAGCAAAAAATATATTGAAAATACTTAAATCATTTATTCAAATTTAGTCATTCACACTTTTTTATTTAATATGAAATTATCTACTTTCAGTATATTTAATATACTACTTAGGAAAACACTTTAAAACACTCATTATTGGAAAACCTATCAAAACAACTACTCTTCTAGCTGATACTGACGAATTTAAGTATTTTCAATACATTTGTTTGCCTTAAAATGCTAGGAATCCCACCATGTAATTCAATACTTCGTCAGTATTAGCTAGAAGAGTAGATATTTTGATAGGTTTTCCAATAATGAGTGTTTTAAAGTGTTTCCTAAGTAGTATATTAGCGTGACCCAATTAAGGTACCAATATACTGAAAGAAGATCATTTTATATTGAACAAAAAAGTGTGAATGACTAAATTTGAATAAATGATTTAAGTATTTTCGATTTATTTTTTGCTTTAAAATGCTAGGAATCCTATCATGTAATTCAATACTTCGTCAGTATTAGCTAGAAGAGTAGTTGTTTTGATTGATTCTCCAATAATGAGTGTTTTAAAGTATTTACCTAACTAGTATATTAGCGTGCCCAGATTAGGGCAACAATATACAGCAAGTAGGTATTTTCATAATAAATAAAGAAGTGTGTAAATTGTGATTTGCATAATACCTAAATAGTATTCTCTACTTATGAAAGAGTATTGTCTCTGAAGTAGTTTCCACAAACATCGAAACACTTGAATACTTTTATTCGACACGCGTTTTGTCAACCATGTTGGCATCTCGAAATGATTAGAACTAAAGTGTAACTAAAAACGTTCCTATATTTATACTAAAATAACGGCATGGTGGAATGAACCCAACCAATTCTGCTATCCCTACCTAAACTTTGTCTCCGCAAAAAAATGATTTTACGCTGATTCGACCCTTCCTTCACCCTTAAACTGTCGGAAACCCTTTCATAATAATAATAATCATAGGTAGCGACTTGGCTGATATTAGGGACTGGTACTATCATTTTATTTGTTTTTGCCGCCTTTACTGTTTTCTGGGTAAATCTTGTATCCTTGAGGTATCCAGAAGATCAATTGGTTCCTGACTTATTTTTTAAAGATTATAATTGTAACTGTAAGGGCGGACGTGCGAAACGTTGCGGATGTATAAAATTAGGTTTAAGATATAACGTGTTTTGTCAAGGTAAATTTTGTGAGAATTGTGCGCCAGAGGATGAAGATGATGAACCACGCATAGAAACAAACGAATTCAATGATAATAGTTATGATAATGCTGTAAACTTCCTAAATTTTATACCCGAAGTGTATATTTCCGATCATGAATCAGAAACGGACGATGTGTGCGATCAAGAAGAATGTGATGTTCATTTCGAGGAATATGAACCATGCAATTCTCTTTGTAAGCGCCCTGGGTTATATTAATGTGTTGTAAAAAATATTATAGGTATAGTACTCAAAATCATGTCCTGTATATATAATTTATTAAAAACAGACATTTTTACCCATAGTATTCTCTTCCTTATATCCCGTTTTAAGGAACATGAATTTCAAATCCTTGCGAGGATTCATTATATCATCAGGTTCATTTTTGATGAGGATGTAAAATGGACAAATGATGACCTTGAAACCACTCCCACTTAATATACAAATCAGAAAATAGAAAAATCAATTTTCCAGCCCCGGAGGTGGGGGGGGGTGGTAACAACACAATTCACTCTTACCATTGTCCCTGATCAGTGTCCTCGAAAACGGGGAGTAAACGTCTTTAACAAAAAAAAACAAGAAACAATTGTACACCCCCTAACATGATAGAGTCCACCCTTGAGGCGGTTGCGGTCTACTAGCTGACGTCATATTTCACCCTCTGTTATATCTCCATGAAAAAACAAAGAATCCCTGCATAAATAGTCGATGCCAAGCTGTCATATGAGAAATAGACAAAAAGGAGTGGTCTTTAGCCGTTTCAGGGGGTGCGCATGACTAAAACTGAAATTAAATATGAACTTTCTACTACAATACCACTCACACAACCGATATAATATCACTAGAAATAGAAAAAGTACCTCGATGCTACATTTTTCTCTACAATATTTCAGCACCTCCACGTTTTTATTTTTTTTCTTAGATAATATTCAAAAAATATTCAAAATACTATTTCGGCGTTATTATTGTAGTCACCATAGATTATTTAACCTCTTTTTATTTAACTTGTGGCTTTTATAGTTTTCGAGATATACCTAAAAAAACTTAAATATTGTGTATCGCCGAAATGGGGTGAAAATTAATATAGGGGATGAACGCAAGTTTACATTGCAAAATGGATGAAAACATTTTTAGTTGTATCAAAATAAATATCTTAATATTTCGGTTTACATTATTGTTCAGAAATATTATTTGGTATATTCAGCAGATAACTTTCAAAGAAACCATTCATTCCTTTCATATACCATTGATCTAAGTCTGGCCGTGCTAGTATATCAACAAGAAGTTCCCCCTATGACAAAATGTATGAAAGAAGTTGACAAGCCTTTTCATAAGATTAGTTCAATGCTATATGAAAGGAACAAATGATTTCTTTGAAAGTTATCTGCTGAATACCGAAAATAATATTTTTTAACATTTTCAGTTATTCTATAGTTTTAGTCGTCTCCTGATCATGCCAACATGGTTAATGAAACGCGCGTCGGGCAACAGTATTCATCTGTTTTGGTGTTTGTGGAAACTAGCAGCGTCTCCCCGAAGGTTCCAGCCCTCTCCGGGACTATATTTTTACTATGCTCTCAAATAAAAAAAAATAAAAATAAAATATTTGGTCAGGATTTCGTGACCAGCACAGCACCACTACTGCTATATTAAATGTTACCGATGACCTATTGATGAAGACAATAAGTTGTCTTGTTGAATTAAATTATAGTAAGGTGTTTGATAATTTAGATCATTATTTGCTATGCTATCTTTTTTCGGTTTCGGTAATACCTGTGTTTTTGCACGCTCAGGTAATTTGACACCTTTTCTGAATCGATTGAGATATTTGTGAGTGACGTTTACAAATAAGCCAGCGGTAAGTAATTACTTACCGATCAGGAGGCGGTAAGTAAACTAATATACAGAGATGGATCGAGAAAACTTTCCATATTTGATAAAAGTCTGCAAAAGTCATGTAAATAATATAATTGTATGCACTTATTTAGTATCAAATTGAAGCTTACATGATCATGAATCATATTTCACCATTAAATAAGCTATCAATATACCCAATGGAAAGTTAGAAGGAAAACTTCCTGGAAATTCTCGGAATTTTCAAAACGGAAAGTTTCCAGGAAGTTTTCCTTCTAACTTTCCATTGGGTATATTGATAGGCTACTTTATGGTGAAATCTGATTCGTGATCATGCAAGCTTCTGCTAATAAATATAGAAATTTAAAAATTAAGTTTTTTTAAAGACAAAATTAAAATTACAATTTGAACAGTTATTAAAATTTAATGGAATAATAGAATTCGGGTTTAAAACAACGTTCCCTTCTGAATCATAACTTACAAGAATCTTAAGTTGTGGCAAAAATCTCATCTTCGAGAAATTTCTAATGACAGCAGATGTCACTTGACAATAAATATTCGGTCTCATAGTAACCAAAGCGAAAACTTATTCGTATACGATTTGTTTGTTTTATATATTTTTAAAATATTAAATTTTTTAGTTTTAATTAAGTTTATTCAATATTTTGGCGTGCAAAGAACGTCATAAGCACTGCGGTTATTAAGTGTTTTACTGATTTCGGATGTCCTCAACCAGTAAAGAACACTTACTGTATAAGTATTAACTCAGTATACTATAAAGTTTGTATAAATATATTTGCATTTGTTAAAAAAAAACTTACGTCTTTGTAATACTGATCCAGTTCTCCTTCTTCAAACAGCCAATCTGGGTAACCAATAAAACTAATCATTTCTTTACTTTTCTCTAATGTGACTTTTTTTGTTTCTGGATCCATCCAATTTATAGTGTTCACATGTCGAACAAATGCATCTTTTATATCTTTTATCATTCTCTCTACCTAAAAATATAATAAGTTAAATGGTGTTATATTATCGCTTATGCGTTTATAAAAATATTGTCGAGTAAATTTTCATAAACAACCCCCACTAGGACAAAAGAGGATTTAAAATAGTCTCAATAAGCAAGAATAGTGAACATCAGGTATCTGTGTTATCGATGACACACTAAAATTCTAGAGAAGTGTTACAGATTATTATTGATAACACAGGCATACAAAATTTAAAAAAAAAAAAGGTCTGCTCCTGGTACTTCATTGGGTAACTCCTATGTATTTCGACGTGCTGAACGAATCAGGTGTCCGTTTGTGCGACCCATGATCGGCCGTTAACAAATATAAGATCAGGTCGGACACGGCAGGGATCGATCCCACCGCCGACCATCGATCTCGACGGCGAATAGGGGTACTGGGACGATCGCGGCGAAGCGCGACCGCCTACTAAAGTCATATCGTTTTGAGCCTTTTGACTCTCGGAACTCCAAGATATATCGTTTCCACCTTCGACAAGAAAGGATACGGCCTTAAAGGCGTTCAGGCATAATCCCACGGATGGTAGCTTCGCACCACCGACCACCCTCTCGAGCGAGTGCGTGAATTAAATGGCCGAACCTGCGGTTCCTCTCGTACTGAGCAGGATTACTATCGCAATGACAAGTCATCAGTAGGGTCCCACGACGGTCTAAACCCAGCTCACGTTCCCTTTTTCCATTTTTTTTGTAAATCGCGAAAATATCCTTAAAAAAACTCATAATGTAGGTTATTTTCGCGATTTGCTAAAAATTGGTGGGTCATGGAGCTAAACTGACAATAGAGTCCCAGAAACAGACCACTTTTCACTTTTTTTGTATGTGTCTGTGTAATAGATTTGCATACGCCGTTTTCTAGAAAATGGCGGAGGATCTGGTGATATTCATATTGCGGCATGTTCTACTCCCCAGAGACATCTTTGTGAATTACCTCCAGGTTCTCATGTATATGTAACAGGAAACTAAATTAGTTGGTAGGTTCGGCCATCATCCCATAGATGGCACGCGCGGTGTCAAAACCTAGGCATCTATCTGTAAATATCTAGAAATTTGTTAACTATCACATATAAGTCTTATTTAGTGTCTATATCACTTTCCAGTCGAAATAATTCAATTATCTTCACTGATTTCCAAATAGAATGTTCTAGAAATTTTCTTAAACCATTACAAGCAAGTCTTATTTATACAATTAATTATTTATTATTTATTTGCTTTTATCATGATTAGAGAATATTATTTAGGTATTATGCAAATCACAACTTACACACTTTTTTATTTATTATAAAATACCTACTTTCTGTATATTGTTGCCCTAATCTGGGCACGCCAATATACTAGTTAGGTAAATACTTTAAAACACAAGTAAACAGAGCAACAGAGTGTGCCAACAAGTTAGAGGCAAAATGACAGGCTATCTACAGTTTCACATAAATTAATTCAAGTTATTTAGTTATTTATAATTAGTAATGCAGGTAATTTTAAGTATTTCCAAATTTGTTAAATCTTACTTTCCATATGTCTATATTACTTCTAGTGTCTCAATTATCTTAAAGATAATAACAAAGTAAGCAAACCCAAAATGGCATTTGTGGAAATAAGTTATGAAATAGATCATTTTTACTTCCAGTAAGTATAGTAACGACAAGAAAATTTTTAAAAATTTTTATTGTCCAAATAGGCTTAAAATGTCATAAAACGTCGAGATTTTAAGTTTGAGCTAAAAAAAATTTCTGTCTGTCTGTCTGTCGGTCTGTCGGTCTGTCGGTCTGTCGGTCTGTCGGTCTGTCGGTCTGTCGGTCTGTCGGTCTGTCGGTCTGTCTGTAACTTTTTTTTGTGCGCACGTTTACTCTGGAACCGTTTAAGATATTGACTTGAAATTTGGTACACATATGTACTTTAACGAGATCTAGAAGTAGATTATATTTTCATCTTGTTCCGTCGAAGGGTTGGGGGGTAAATTGGGGTAAATTTGGGGTAAATAGGTCAATCAAGCAGGTAAGAGTCCATAAAATTGGTATTTAGTATATACAAGAGAAGCTAAGGTCTCAAAAAAATTTTTGGCATTAGCCACCCCCATTACCACCCCCACCCCCTTATTAAAGGGAATGAAAAAAAAAGTGATTTAGTGTATGTACAGGAACCAGAAACCTCAAAATATTTTTTTACTTCATCCACCCCCCACTATCACCCCCCCCACCCCACCCCACTACCGATGTGGGGTATCGTTTTATGGGTTTTTGGGGTAGAGGATTTAAAATATTATTAAAGTTCCATAAACAATTATTTTCACATACAAAGTTTTTTCATTGTGAGTGACTTGGATAGAGAATCTGGATGTGGAAGTAGTGATTCCTTGGGCAGCGGTTTTCTGATATGTTAAAAATTAGTAAATACACTTTCCGAAGATGTAACATGGGAACCATTTTGTTTTCCAAATCAAAGAGTTACATAGACGAATAGAGCAATTATCAAATAAACACATGTTACCTATATGTGTTTATTATTATCGAATAAATTGTTTTATTAGTTTCTTAATTTATTTTTTATTATTATTTTTAATTTTATAATATCGCATGACATTTAGTACTGTGGTACTTCTCACAAACATCAAAACTAAACACTATACTAGATGCACGTTTTCGCCAACCAAATAAGTATTATCATATTTAATCATTTTCAAAGATGAAAAAATATAATCCCGATACAAATCATAATAACATCTATGGAAGATAAGTTTTTCTAGTACAAATTTAAGTAAAAGAATAGTAATTTATGCAACAAGTTCAGTTAAAGTGATACTTTTTTCATGAATGGGAAGTTTCCCATAAGTGAAAAAAAACCGCTTTGTGCATAAGTTTGAGATTGTTCCATAATCAGATAAATAATAAATTTCAAAATTAGCTTAAAGGTTCACTCTTAATATAACGTATGTTTAACGCACAAAGAAGTAATGAAAAAAAGTACAGTTTCTGTCGTAGAAAAAAGTAATTCTTAAATGACTTCTCATTTTACCTTACCAACTAACCTTTGGCTTTGTCTTATTTGGAAATGATTCATCTGCAAGAGCATAACTGACAGCAAAACCCATGTAATTGTCTACCAATAGGGCGCATTCCAAGGACCTGAAATGTAATACAGGATATTATCAAAAAAATAACTTACAATTTCCATGACCCTAATGATGGCAAAACTATTTTCATCGATTTAATGATTAACTTTGAACTAGTTTGATTAAATGTACATCAATAAACATTTCAATATATCATTAGCGTGACATCATGCGAGGGATCCTAGACAAAACTTTCCAGACAAATATGTTAAAAAAAGGCCATTACCCTCCATAATTACTACAACTTTTCAAAGTAATAATGTAGTCCTATATATACTACTTTGAGTAAAAATAGTAACACGAGCAATTCGTTCAATAATTTTGTTTGATTGTAGCTAAGAAGCGATTGAATAGGCAAGCTTTTCTTTTTAGTTTAAGGTATGTACTGATTATTTTTCACATTTTTTACGCAATCTTATCGAAATAGAGCCAATTTGGATATGTTCAATGACACCATTTCAGTTTTGAATATCTTTAGAAATTTCTAAAATTCGTGAATGAACCAATTTTTGTCAGTTACGTGATTTTGAATGAAGCCGAAAAATCGGTATCTCGGTATGAGGGAATCCAGGCGTTCTTAAAGGTATTGTCGGCCCTGCTGGTCATAATGTAGCAACGCTATATGTTGGTCAAAGTGGTCTAAAATTGACATGAGAGACAATGCGAGTCCGGACGTCATAGAATAACGACGGATTGGGAAAACACCATCAACGAACTTTGGTCATACTATAGATTTTCCACGGTGCGAGTTTTGGGAAAATCAGTGTTAGTTTTCATGTTGGAAAATATTATTATAGCGTCAGTATGTCACTGAATTGGAAGTTTGGACTTAATTTCCACCCTACCGTATCATAATACCCTCGTGTTATAATGAGAGAGAATAATTGATCACCTGATTGGCATCATTCTACTAATGAGTCTCGATTTAATTTGTTGGTCCATTATAGACGTAGGAAGATAAGACGCCGACATGACAATGCTAAGGGATTGCTTTTCCTTAAAATTTACCAGCAAATGCTTAGATTTAAATGAATAGAACAAGCATATGCATATATGCATAACCTTAAAATAATAATTGTTGTAAACCCAAGTAGAAGCTTGAAATTGAAGCTTTTTCTCAGCTTTTGCTTAAAATCCCATAAAGTTTTGCTTTTATTGCTAACCAATAATTGTTTAGAAATATTCAAATTCATTTGTCTTGTTATTGGACAATTACAAATTGTATAACAATAGTCAGTGATAAAAATAATTACAATTGGTATAAATAAACGAAAGATAAAATTAAGGGTGACTTAAATTAACTTAAGCTAAACAAAGAATTTAGAACGAATAAAAACATTTATAATCCAGTCACATGAGGTAAAAAAAAAAGTAAACCTCGGAATGAAATATAATAAGCTGTAAACGTGTATAAATCTTTGTTTTGGCATTTTATAAGTTGGCTCAAAAGTCTCATAGAATCTCGTGTACGCGAGTCAAGATATTCAAGGTCAAAGGTAGAATGAATCGGTTTTTTGTAAATATCTCGTTTTCTATGCTCTAAATGATATTTTGATTTATTATAAAAGTTGTAGAGCATAAAATTCTCTACAAATTTTGTTTCAAGCAATATTTTATACATTCAACCATTCTTGAGATAGAGCGCGAAGAGTGGGGAGCGCTTAGCCGTATATATCATAACGCAAGGTCAACTGTGGAATCCAATAAATAATACGATTTATAAAGTTAATTATTTAATAAAAATGATATATTTATGAAAAGAGTGCCGTCGTCATAGGAGAAGATATTGATCTGCTAGTTCTTTTAATAGGACCTACTCAATCACATCAACAAGAAATTTTCTTTAAAAAGAATTGGGAAAGGCAATGTGAAGACACAAATATATTCCTCTGAAAGTGTCGACAAATATCCTCGTTCTAAACAACACATTTTATTTTTGCACGCCTTCAGTGGCTATGACACGACTTCTGCGCTTTTTAAAAAAGAAAAAAAATAATTTCTTAAAACCTTAGAGAAACTTCCTAATTTGAATCAATTAGCTCAAGTATTTCAGCAGGAAAACTGCCCACTAGAAACATTGTTTGAAAATGGAGTACGTATCTTTTTAACAATATATAATGCTCCAAAATCAGAATATAATATTGACAATTTTCGATATGCGCAATTCATCAAATCAAAAAGACTTAACAAACCGGTGCAGTTATCAACTCTTCCACCTACAAGTGCAGCACCTCGACAGCATATCAATCGTGTCTACTACCAGATCCAAACTTGGTTAGGGAATGATTTAGAACCCCAGGAATGGGGCTGGGTACTGCAAAATGAAATCCTGGAACCGATAACAACATTATTACCACCAACACCAGATGAACTGCTCAGTACAATATTTTGCAACTGTAAGAACGGTTGTAGTTCGCGCTGCGGATGCAGAAAATCAGGGTTGTAATGCTCTTCAACTTGTGGTCATTGTAATGGACAGGCATGCCTCAACGCTTCATCATATCCAAACGATCTCGATGAAGAAAGTGAATATGTACCTGAAATCCTTCAAGCTTTAGAGTCGAATGTAACAACATCTCAAGAACGGTTGAATGTATAAAATATTGCCTGAAACAAAAATTTGTAGAGAATTTTATGCTCTACGACTTTTATAATAAATTTAAATGTCATTTAGAGCATAGAAAACGAGATATTTACAAAAAACTGATTCTTGCGACCTTTGATCTCGAATATCTTGACTCGCGTACACGAGATTTTATGAGACTTTTGAGCCAACTTATAAAATGCCAAAACAAAGATTTATACAAGTTTATAGCTTATTATAATTATTATATAACTGGATTATTAGTCACTAAGAACAATTTATTATTATTTTTTTTTTAATAAAGTAAATTAATATTATCTTGTTTCAATTCAACCGGCAAATGATTGGGCTGTAAGCAGCAATTGATACTCTAATATTTACTTCTACTACAATGAAAATTCCTAAATCAATTGCGTAATTTTTATTTATTAGCCTTAATGTGTGTGTAGTAATGACATTTTGTGTATTTGCTTATGTTACTTATATAACCTTTAGATAATTTTTTTCAATATTTTAGGAAATCTAAGTATCTAACTTGACAGTCAAAACGTATGTGATTTTATAAATGCACTGTAAATATTTGTCACGCCACTGGTTTTATTGTGTATGTCATAGTACTAAATATTTTATATATTTTCGTTAAGTATTAAATGTATTCTAATGATCTAATGAGAATAATATCTTTAGTACATTCAGTCATTATAAATATCTACCTTTCCGTTACCTATATTACAATATACATTCTAAAAATATATAACGTTCAGATTTACCTTGATCGTGCGATGTTACTTGCACCACTGTCATCGTAGTAAGCCAGCTGCCTCGTGATATAATCGACAACATCTGAAGAAGTGTTAATGACCATAGCATAAACAGTTGCCCACCACATGTACAGCTCTATATATATGTCAGAAGTTCCTAAAACGTAACTCAGAATTCGCAGCAAATATTGTACGTCTAATTCGGTGGAGTACAGTAGGTCTGTGTCTGGGTTTATAGTCACATTAGTACCAGTGAAAAGGTACTTGAAGTATTTTATCCAAATATCGGGGTGTGTCTCGCCCAGAAAAGCATTTGTTTGGGATTGGAGACTGTCAAATGTTACAGAAAATGTGTCGTCTTCAGTTTCTTCTGGATTTGAATAATTGGCATTTAACTAGAAAATTGGAATTTCTTAAGCACTCATATTTTTACATACAGACTTGAGAGAAAATTTGTAATTTTTAGTGACAATGAAGAAACACGTCTTTTTACCTTATTTTTTTTAATAATAAGCCTCTACTATTGAATATACTAATAATTAAATGCATATACAAATTCCTTACGTTGTAAAAGTTCTATGAAATAGAATAATCAGATATATTATCAGAAATTATTTTAACTTTTACAAAAACCTTACAAAAACCTTATCACAGATAAGTATAAACGTACATCCCTCCTTCTATATCTGTAAAAGTTAAAATAATTACTAGTATTTTCTGGTAATATTATATTTGACTATTCTAGTTTATAGAACTTTTACAACGTAAAGAATTTGCATTTGCATTTCATTGTTATTATAACCATCCCTTTATGGGAAATCTTCCTAATCCAATTTTTATTATTCTGTTCAGGTAAATCACTAATAAATATTGCAGGGGCATTTACTAGGATATTTTTCAGTTTATTCTAAGCTTTAAAAGAAGTCACACTGACGAGACTTAGATGTCGAAACACGTGTGTGTGAGTGTTTTAAAGTTTGTTGTAACTGTTATTTTGATAAGTGCTTTATTTTTGGTTTCATTGAACAGAATAGTTCATATTAAAAAATAACATTACTGTGATAGTTGTACTGTAGGTACATAACGTGCATATTCTCTTTCTTTTAATAGAAGCATATATGTTTATACTTATCTGTTAGAAAATTTGTGTAACAGTTAAAATAATTACTAATATTTTCTGGCAATATACAGGGTGTAATTAGTTTCATATCATTAAAAAAACTGGTAATGGGGACCGACTAGATAAACAAACTTTTTTCTCTAGGAGCACTTTGAAAACACTGACCTAGGTCAAAATTTTAATGTTTGAGAACCACTGCTTTTCTAGGTCAATGGACATATAGTTCCAAATCATGAAAGTTTCTTACTTACTTTTAAAAATTCATAAAAAAAATGTAAAGATTACCGACTTGTGTCCTCAAGCAAGAAGCGCCACTTTGATGTTACCACTTGAATCCAACAGTTTATACTATTACTAATTATGAAAATGTAAATAATTCGTTATCTCTTTCTGCACGCCGCAAGCACAGGATGGCCGCAGGGGTTTAAACAGACCGACGCTTTGTACGTGCCGGCTTATGCCTTTGCCGGCATACCCCATGCTATCTGTACAAATGTCAGAGTACCATGCGCGACCAAACGCGATGATAATAAAGCCTACCCCAATATTCCAGCAGCTCTCAAACAATATTATTAAATATTTTCGATTTTTTTTTTTTAATTTTCTTTCTCCAAGACACCATGTTATATAAGGTTTTCTTGTTTGTCTATTCATTCCTCACCACCAGTTTGTTTTTTTTTTTAATTACATTTATTTTGGTTGATTTATTTGATAGTGGATTGTGTGAGTCGGAAAATAACATGAAAAACCCGACTATTGCCTGATTTAATGAGTATAGTTCTCCCCCCATTTTCGAGGATGCTGAACACCGTGGTGGTGGCAGAATTTCTCGTTGGGGTGACCGCAAACGCCCAAAAACCACCACCAAACGGGGTCAAACGCGTATTGGGGTTTGAGGGACTCCCCCATTTTCGAGGATATTGAACACCGTGGTTGTGACCGAATTTCCCGTTGGGGTGACCCATTTTCGAGGATATTGAACACCGTGGTTGTGACAGAATTTCCCGTTGGTGTGACCCACCCCACAAACGGCCAGAAACCATCCCCAAATGGAGGTTAACGCATATTATACTACTTGGTGATCCCCGTTTCGAGGATTCTGAACACCGTGGTGGTGGCAGAATTTCTCGTTGGGGTGATTTACCCCCGCAAACAGCCAAAAACCAACGCCAAACGCGTCTTGATCATGTTTCACGGAATGTAACTTATTGATCCCCCGTTTTCGAGCATGCCAATTATGGGACGCGTACCTGACATCCGCCCACCCCCCCAACGGTCAATAACCACCCCCCAAAGGGGTGAGAGAGCGCTGGACAAAAAGCATTCCCTCCCATTTTCGAACACGGAGAGGACCACGAATCGAATGCTCATACCTCGGGTTAAAAAAAAGTAAAAAATAAATTTAAAATAAAAAAAATAAATAAATAATTGTTTTACTTTTTTTTGAGTCATAGTATTTTATAAATTAAGAAAAGCCAGCGTAACAATGTATGCAGCAATTGTCTGCATCAATAAAAAATATTTTATATAATATATAATAATTAAATTAATCAGATGTTTCAATTATTATATAAACCTATTTTTTCCCAAAAAATATGTACAAAAAATATACACTCATCTTTTTGCAGCTCAATAGTAAATGAAGATGACTACTTTGTTGACGAGATCGAGGTGACATCTTAATGTTTTTTTTTTCCTGTGTAGCATCTTCAAAGGGGGGGGGGGGGGAGAATGCACTCTCACCCTTTTGGAGGGTTGTTAGAGACATTTACGGGGGTGGGTCACCCCGGGGAGCAATTCCACTATCACCACGGTGTTCAGCATCCTCGATAACGGGGGATGACCAAGTAAGAGTCCCTCAAACCATTATAACACGTTTGGGTATGATTTTTGACCGTTTGCGGGGGTGGGTCACTCCAACGAGAAATTCTGCCACCATCACACCATGGTGTTCAGCATCTTCGAAAACAGACAAGAGTCCCTCAAACAATTATAATATGCCTTTGACCATTTGAAGGTGGTTTTTGGCCATTTGCTGCCACCACAGTTCAACATCCTCGAAAACGGGGGGAGAACTAATTTCATTAAATCAGACAATAGTCGGGTTCTTGTCCGACTCACACAATCCACTATGACCTAACTACAAATTTTCATTGTGTGGTAAATAAATATGTTTAGACTCGCTGACATTGCTGAAATTAAATATTACCTCCTTGATATAATCTGTCATGTCCATGATAACATCAACTGCCTCTTGCATAATACTTTCAGCTGGTTGGTCATTTGTAAAATTGACTATAATTTCCTTTAACACATATTTTATAATATTAACAGTTACTTTCTTTTCTAATTCTTCAATATCATCCTCGTCATCTTCTCTTTTGGTATACTTGGAACGGGATTGCTGAATTTTCTTAATAGGACTGAAAATTATCAAGTGAAAGAGTTTATAAGATAAAAAGAACTCTACACTAGAGTCCAATGCAATTATTAGATATAAAATTATGCCACCATACTAAGGAAATAATATTGCTGATCTTCATCACTGAATTATACGATTTAAATACATACCAGTGATAATAGTTGTATGTACAGGAACTTTCAAAGATGTTTATGTTTACTGTTTCTAACAACTTAATTTTTTTTAAGAATTTAGTACTATAGTAAAGAAATCCATGCATTATATGGTTAGGTCCAATGTAGACTGTAATGATTCGGTATTTCACTCACAGAAATTTTATTGTACGCTTGCAATTGGGATGAATGTTCCTTACCTCAAGAAAATTTTCTATTAGGATGCGTCAACATTTTCCGTTAGGAACCATTTTAATGTAAAATATGACGGCCATATTGATTATTAGTAAAAAATAATGACTTATTTTCGTGTTCGGAAGGTCAAAGTTAATTAGAAATCAGGTTACACAGAGAATTTAGACAAGGCTTAATTTTTTAAAAAATTATTGCCCTCTTGGTTCCTAAGGGAAAATATTGACTAATAGTGGAAGTACGGAGCCGGGATTTTATCGAAAAAAGCAAAATCGTGCTAAAGTTATGAAACCTATTCCTCGCCCGTTTTCGAGGGTGCTGAACATGAATAACAGGGTGAAAAAAGTTTTTAGTCATGCGCACCCCCTGAAACGGCCAAAAACCACCCATTTTTGCTTATTTCTCATATGACAGCTTGACATCGACTATTTTTGCAGAGATTCTTTGTTTTTCATGGAGATATAACAGATGGTGAAAGGTGATGTCAGATAGTAGACCGCAACCGCTGTTAGGGGGTGTAAAATGGTTTCTTTTTTTTATTGTTAAAGACGTTTGTTTATCCTCCGGTTTCGAGAATGCTGATCAAGAAAAAAATGGTTCTACGCTGGTTCGATTTCTTCACCCTTAAACAGTCGGGAACCACCCCTCTCATAATTTTAGTAATAATAGATAGCGACTTGGCTGATATTACGGGCTCATACTATCATTTTATTTGTTTTTATTTGTTTTTGCCGCCTTTACTGTTTTCTGGTTAAATCTTGTGTCCTCGAGGTTTCCGTAGTCCATCAAATTTTCAGATCAATTGGTTCCTGACTTCTTTTTTAAAGACTATAATTGTAATTGTAAGGGCGGATTTGCGAAACGATGCGGATGTATAAATTTAGGTTTACGATGTAGCGTTTTTTGTCAAACTTGTCAAGGTAAATTTTGTGAGAATTAAGCACCAGAGGATGAAGATGATGAACCAAGCATAGGAACAAACGAATTCAATGATAATAATAATAATAATGATAATAATAAATTCTTTATTCAAATAAGCTGTACATAACAGATATGAAACGTCATGGGTGATATAAAATAATGAACAATACATTAAAATGGTTACAAATTCCAAAAGTTTAAGATTTTATCTAGTACAATTTAAAAGCACACATGTATTCTAAAATTTAATTATGTACAAAAAAAAAACAAATGAATAAAGGGACGACGATAATATTAATGCAAAGTGTAGATGCATTTTTCAATGAGAAATTCTTTTAATGTTTTTTGAATTTATTTAAGGTGTTGTTTTTAATATTTTCAGGCCATTTATTGTAAATACTTGCAGAACAGTAATAAGGCCTTTTTTGAAAGTTTGTTAGATTGTAGTTATTTATTAAAATATCATTTGCACCTCGTGTGTTATGATCGTGAACATTATTGTTACGGGTGAATTTATTGAAATGCTGGTGTGCAAACAGGGATGCTTCGTATATGAAATTTGAGGTTAAGGTTAAAATTTTGGAAGTTTTAAAAGTCTCTCTACAAGATTCTAGCGGCCCTAATGAGAACATTGTCTTATAATTCTCTTTTGGAGTATGAATACTCTTTGTGAAGATGTGAAATAATATCAAGTATTTTAGATATGGATAGACAATACCATAATATATATTTATTAGCTCCGATTTTGTTATGACGTATTTCAGATTTCGTAAGGCAAAAAATGCTGAATTTAACTTATTGCACACACTGTCAATATGGTTTTCCCAAGTTAATTTTTCGTCTAACTGTAAACCTAAGAATTTATGATTGCTGGATTTTTTTATTGTACATTCTCTTATAGTTAAGTTAAGCAAAGGTGGTACGCGTCTTATGTAAAATTGTAAGTGAGTGGTTTTGTTTGAGTTTAATACTAGTCTGTTGTTTTTACACCAATTCAAAAAGTATTCCAAGATTCTGTTAGCTATACCTTGAAGTTCCTCGATTGATGATGCAGCTACACCAATGGACACGTCATCGGCGTACATTACCACTCGGATATGATTTGATACGTCAAAAAAATATTGTTCTAGGTCATTTATAAACATGATAAATAATAAAGGGGATAGTACAGCACCCTGGGGGACGCCTATGTTTACATTTTGATAGTCGGAATATGTATTGTTTATTTTAACTAAAAATTTTCTGTTACTTATAAATGAATTTACCCAGTTGTTTATGTTTCCGCGGATTCCAAGAGCATCTAGTTTTTCTAGCAAAATTTTGTGATTAACACAGTCAAATGCTCTAGTTAGATCGAAGAATAATGCCATTGCATATTGGTTATTATCTAGTGACTGATAGATGAACTGTAAAGAGTCAAATGCTGCAGTATTAGTAGAGTGTTTAGGTTTAAAGCCATGTTGACTTTCGCTAAGCAACTTTGAATGAATGAATAATTATATGTTCTATTCATGTATTATTTTTTCAAATTATTTTGATATAATTGAATTTTGACCGATTGCTCTATAATTTTCTAACATTTGCTTATCTCCGCTTTTGTGTAGTGGTGTAACATATGAAAGTTTTAACTTGGAAGGAAAAATACCTGATTTTATAGATAAAGCACAAAGGTTTTGATATGTAATGTATACAAGAATTTATAATATTATAGTTTATTTCATCAGGGCCGGTAGAGACCCTATTTGTTATCGATTTTAAAGCTGTAAATAATTCATGAGGTTGAATATCATCAAAAAACATTGAGTTTCTACTTTTAGTTATTGTTAAGTGATAATCATTATCTTGTTCATTACCTAACACTGTTGTGACACAATGTTCTGCAATTGTCGCAAAATATTTACAAAATAGATTGCTTATTTCAACTTCGTCTGATATATTGTTGTTATTATGTATAATTGTGATTTCTTTATTATCCTTTTGGTTATTACGTGCTGTGGTAGTATTAACAGTTTGCCACATTGTTTTGTTAGGATTTGAGGACTTGTTTATAATGTCTTCATAAAAGGTTTTTTTTTGCCTCCTTTATTTTTAATGAGAAATTATTTTTTTCTTCTAAATAATCTAGACGTATTTCATCTGAACCACTATTTTTATACAACCAAAATAATTTTTTTAATTGTTCACTCTCTTGAATAAAATTTCTGTTTACCCAACCTTTTTCAAGAAAATTATGTTTTTTTGTAGTTTTTGTTTTAGGACACGACACATCAAAACAGTAATAAAAATTATTCCAGAAGTAAATGTACGCATTTTGAACATCAGACATGTTATACAATTCTGAGAAATCAGTTGAAGAAAGCAGATTATTGAGTGTACACAAATTTTGTTCTGATACCTGTCGTTTCCAGTAGTATGATTATTTTTTTTAAAATGTTGATGATGTATTGAAACAGCAAATCTGTACTTTATGGTCAGATATATCGTGGTCCATATTTTTTGAATCTATATAATCTAGATTTGACACTATATAATCAAGTTGACTCTGCGAACCGTTGAATTCTCGTGTTGATTGTAATGGAAGGCATGAAGTTATACTGAAGCATTGGAATACATCATCAAGTAGAGATTTGCTTTTTCCGGGTATTAGATCATTTATATTGAAATCACCACATAACACTAAGTATTCATGGCTTTTTGAGACATAGGTAAGAATATTGTTTAGCAAATTTAAAAATGTTTCTAATTCTGTACAAGGAGATCGGTAAACCGCAATTAATGCAAATTTTAAGTTATTAGTGACAGTACTTACTGCGCAGCACTCAAAAACTTTTTCACAAAGAAGATTAGTTGGTATGTTGATGTATTTGTAGTTAACATCATATCTTCCATAAATGACTACACCTCCAATAGTTATGATAATGCTGCAAACTTCCGATCATGAATCGGAAACGGACGATGCGTGCGATGAAGAAGGAGGCAATAGCATTGGATGTGATGTTCATTTCGAGGAATATGAACTATGTAATCTTCTTTGTAAGCGCCCTAGGTTATATTAATGTCTTGTAAAAAATATTATATTGTACTCAAAATCGTGTCCTGTATATATAATGTATTAAAAACTGTAACGTGGTTTGAGCCTGCCCTCTATGAGGTCAGGAAATTAAGCGCACGGCACTGACCAGTGCGGTAGGAAAAAGAAAAGGAGTCAGTCAAGAGATAGATAGTCGAACGCGTGTTCCTCTGTCGAGGGAGCCAAGTGTTAGTTTGTTACTAATTAATATAAAACAATATACGTGGTATATTATACGCCTATCGGCGGAGTCTATATTTACAGTACAAGTGTATTTATTGAGATTGTGTGTAGAGTACTTATTCGTAATAGAAAGCGTTCGACATGTAATCAAAGGCCATACTCCTGTTTGTAATAAAAGTGTTTGAGTGAAATTTCGGGTCTTTCTTTGTTTTCCCTTATAAATGAAGTGGTGCCCAACTCTGCCAAAGGCTAGCGTTACTGCCAATATAAGAAGCACGACCATCTCCCTGCAGCAGCCGAGCCACCCACATGGTGCATGGGTGTTAAGCACCACAAGTTTTTGTAACCTTTCCCGGTTATAAAACAGAAATTTTTACCAATAGCATTCTCTTCCTTATATCCCGTTTTAAGGAACATGAATTTCAAATCCTTGCTAGGATAGGCTCATTTTTTATGAGGATGTAAATTGGATAAGTTTCTACTTTGAAACCACTCCCACTCAATATACAAATTAGAATATTAAAAAAATCAATTTTCCATCAACTCCCTGAGGTTATCACAACTCACTCTTACCATTGTCATTGATCAGCATCCTCGAAAACGGGAGCAAACGTCTTTAACAAGAAAAAGAAAGATACAATTTTACACCCTCTGATAGAGTAGATTCCACCCCCAAGGGTGGTTACGGTCTACTACCTGATATCACCTTTTACCATCTATTATATCCCCATGAAAAAACAAAGAATCCCTGCAAAAATAGTGAGAAATATGAAAAAAATATGAGAAATAAGCAAAAAGGGATGGTTTTTGATTGTTTCAGGGGATGCGCATGACTAAAAACTTTCTTCACCCTGTTATTCGTGTTCAGCATCCCTCGAAAACGGGGAGAGGAATAGGTTTCATAACTTTAGCACGATTTTGCATACTTTCCGACTCCTTACTTCTACTAATCGAAAATGAATCTCCTTGGGGTAAGAGTTAGCTGCACCAAATGACACCCTGTGAAGTTGAAGTGTAGTGTTCACCAAATTTATGTGTGGCCTACCGCTCCGATCAATTAAAAAATATTTGTTAATACAGTTTAATTTTACATTGAGTAAATAGATAATTAATTACCTTGGAAGAGGGCACCTCTGAACCAACTGACCGACATAAATAACATTTTCAGACCCATTATATATATTTGCATCTATAACAAATCCAATAAATACATCCATCATAAAAATTTGCTTAATCAATGTTTCAGTCTTCATCCAGTCGAAGGTAAAATTTTCCTTTTCACCGTCATTTTTTGTAAACAAACTTGGAACTACGGGTAGTTTCGCCCTTTTCAAATATTTGTAAATAACTGTTAAGCCAAGTTGATCTAAGGCTCCTGAAAGATATTAAATTATAATATAGACATTGTACAACATAATTATAACCTTGTCAATGAACGTTCAATAAGAAGGTCTAGAGGGAAATGTCGAGATCCCATTTTTTGCCTCGTGGGCTGTGTTTGGACTATTTAGGAGGTAAACATACCAGAAGTCCCCGAACATAGAATTTGGGGGGGGGGCACGAAGAAGGTCTTCCCGGTTTTTGGCTTTTCGCTCATAAAGCTGACTAAATTTTCTACAATAATGTTTCTATTAATTTTTTTCGTATCTGTTATAGTTCAGTAATGGATTGTATATATATTTTAACTGTATTCTAACTTTATTTTTAAATTTATTATAAATTGAAAAAAAATTTTAAAAATCATCGTAAAAAAAGTTTTTGTACAACAGACTGAACTCAAATATCGAATAAAAAATGTCTTTGTGTCTGTAAGTGTGTGTGTGTGCGTGTATATGTATGTGTATGTGTATACCGCTTCTTGTAAACACGATAAATTCTGTAAGATTTAAAATATTTAATTACAGTTTGGAACATATGTAAAACAGCATAATACAATAATCCCTAGTGAAATTGGGCCATATCTGGAATAAATGGTGATAACCAGAGGCCTACAAACTTTCACTTCATAATAATCTTATTAAAAATACTATGTTCCATATTTTAGGATAACATTGATATATCACCTAATTTAAATAAAGTTGGTTTCAACCTAACATACACCCGGTATATTGCAGTTTATAAATCTTATACATCTTCATATTCTTGTATGCTTAATCAAAAACCTAACGTTTTGTTCTGAAATTAAAATAAAACCTATTTTACGTAAGAGTGAGAGTTTGTAGGCCTCTGATTATCACCATGTATTACAGATATGACACAATTTCGATAGGATTATTATACTATGCTATTTTACATATGTTCCAAATTGTAATTAAATATTTTAAGTCTAACAAAAGTTATCGTGTTTACAAGAGATGGTATACTACACACACACACACACACACACACACACACACACACTTACAGACACAATGATATTTTTTATTCGATATTTGAGTTCAGTGTACTGTGATATCTGTACAAAACTTTTTTCTACGATGATTATTGAATTTTTTTTCAATTTATAATAAATTAATAATAAAGTTAGAATACAGTTAAAAGATATACAATCCATTATTGAACCATAACAGATACGAAAAAAATTAATAGAAACATTATTGTCGAAAATTTAGTCGGCTTTAAATTTGCATTTAGCCACTTTTTGATATGAGCGAAAAAACAAAAATTGGAACCTTCTTCGTGCCCCCCGCACCTCCGGTGTTCTGGGACTTTTTTACCTCCTAAATAGTCAGCTCTTAAGTCAAAAATTGGGATCTCGGTATTTCCCTCTAGAAACCATTCATTTACAGGACTATTAGCATTTAAAAGGCTAGGATTTTGAAGAGAGGGAGGGAAATATGCGTTTATTTTCGATTTATTGTAAATATTTAAAAAACTACACATAGTATAATCTTAAAACTGCTTTAGATACTTACTATTGATCTAACGAATACAACTATATATATTTTTTATTATAAATTTCTGTTATATTTAAATATCGTAGTTTGTCAATGAAAATAGTGCCTAATTTCATTATTAAAGTATGGCATTTGCCTATTTACAAAATTAATGATAAAAACTATATATGGTTATATTCCTTATAGCAATGGGAAGTATCTGAAATTATTTTAAAGATTATAGCATTTACTATTTTTTAAATATTTATAATAAACCGAAAATAAACGCACGTTTTATTTCTGCTTTCATAATTATTGAAAAATATTATTTTGGATATTTAGCACGTAACTTTCAGACACAATCAACATGAATATTTAATACGAAAAAACAAGAAATTACGTATTATTTATTGTATATTCTATATATACCCAGACATTGACATATTGTTATATTTTTATAATGTTGTCATTGATTAGCTTTATTAGTAAACCAGCGTGGCCAGAATTAGATCAACAGCATATGTAAAGAAATTTCTTGTTTCTTCACATTAAATATTATATATTCTATATTTATCCAGATAATGATATATTATTATTTTTTCATAATGTTGTAATTGATTATCTTTATTAGTAAACAGATATATAAAGACTAGGTAATTTCTTTTTTTTCAGATTAAACATTAAGTATTAAGTGTTATCTGCTGAATACCCAAAATAACCAAAATTTCATTTTTCAATAATTACTCTAAAATTTAATTTTTTGCCAGATAATAAAATTTATTTTCGACGAAATAACCTTACATGCGTTTTTTGAGTAGAAAGTAAAAGTAGTATCCGAATGAGAAATCGTTAACAATGAAAAATATGAAACGCTCAGATGAAATTAGAAATTTATTAACCGTTACTTTCAGAATAATATGAAACCTAACATGCCATCTTCTATCTTCTGACCAATGATTTTAAAACCTGTGAAAATTTCTCACTTCTACCATTCATTTGGTCGTTATATGTCCAAAATGTGTCTATTCTTAGACAAAAAGTGTAATAATTATCGATTAATAGTAAATCATGTAGTTTTTTCTGAAACAAAAAATTGAATTTTTTTAGGAGGCTTTATCTTGCTGCTGTTTAAAATTTGGAATCCAGATTTTGTTATTAAACAAGATCCAAAACTAATTTTTCAGATCAAGTTTACTTTGGCAGACAGAATATAAGTTATCATTATTTACTCAAATGAAAACCGCTAGCACTCGTAGAACAGTTTTTAACGAAAGATGTCTCGGTAAAATTGTAGAGCATCAGTACTAATCAATTTAGTTTAAAAATTTAAAAGAATTGGTTCAGTGTTACCAGCACGGTAGCCCAGTCGGCTAAAGCGTATGGTGTGACGAATATGTCGGTTGCACGGTCTATCGTGTACTGAGTTTGAGCCGCAGACTCGACACTGACAATGTCGACGGGTATGATTGTATGTCTGCGTTTTTCTAAATATACAACCCCCTTCCCAACGTCCTTGGTTTTGGATCTGGGAGTTGTCTATTTTATATGGTGTGTTATGTTTTAGTTTATAATACAATAATCGGCCAAAAATCAACGAAAAGTCCTAAATGAAGCAGCACAGGTCGAAGTTCCAGGTCACCTCCTTATGGATTCAAGCATCAGCTTTTCATCAAAGGCAACTAAGTTATTCCACGATTTTTTGGTTTGGTATATTCATTGCTTAAATTAAATGAGTTCAATTTTTAGAGTACAACTTCTTCAACAGGTCGTTGAGGATGATTGTGATAGAAGGAATCAATATAAATGTATCGACAAAAGTCAGGGGCGGACTGACAACAGTTTAGCGGCGCTGAATTTTAGAACTTGCAGGCCACTTATTACTTTATTAGCCGGTCATCTTGCCGAGCAGCCGGCGCCAGCAGCGTACTATTGGAGCGGGCCACCGGGATTCGTCCCGGTGTCCCGGTGGGCCAGTCCGCCCCTGCCAAAAATATTCTCTCGCCCTCAAATTTTGTTTTAAATTAAGTCCTAAATTATTGTTAATAATGGGAACACCCTGAATATAAAACTTCAAGATTAGCATATGTTTGGTTTTTGAGATATGAAGGATTGAAGTTGGCGTGATGCAATATACGAGCATATCAAAAAATACCCAGCCCCACAAAAGATGAATACTCATGGCGGGGCAATCAAGATATTACATAAATACATAAATAATTTGTTGAAACTCGTTACTCAGTTACGAGGTATTGAAGAAGAGTTTAAAGATAGTCGCGTTGCTGCTTTGTTATTATGTAGTCTGCCAGAATCTTATTCCTGGTTAATAACTGCTTTATAGTCCAGACTGAAAAAAGAACTATCACTGACATTTGTCAGAGGAAAATTAACAGACGAGTTCAATAGACGACGGGAACTGAACTCAGAGACCGGAACGAGTGTAATTTCTAGCAATTCAGCAATAAAAACATCTGATAATAAATACTGGAATGTCAAGGAACGTCAAGGTGCCAGTAGCCGAAATAGTATTCAAGGTGATGATACGGTTTGCCATTATTGCCAAAAACGTGGTCATCTTAAACGAAATTGTAGGAAATAAAAAGCGAAAACTGATACTACATTTGGTAAAAGTAAACATAAAGCACATATCACGAAAGACGAAAGCGATAATGATGATGACAACTTATTTTGTTTTGACGTAGGAATCGAAAAGAAAACAAAAGGTTGGTTCATAGATTCGGGAGCAACAGCTCACACGTCAAATGATGAGAAGTTTTTTGAGACTCTTCAGCGAAAAACTGATAATATTTATCTTGCCGATGGAAGATCTATTAAAGTTGTTGGAGTTGGTACAGGATTTTTAAATTGTATGACACAATCAGGAGTTCGTAAATTGTTTTGTAAAAATGTTTTCTTCGTACCGGAACTGAATGCTAATCTTCTTTTTCAGTTAAGTGTCTTGCAAAAGAAGGATTCAGGATTACTTTTGAAAATGACAGATGTGAAATTTCAAAGAATAAGCAAGTCGTTGCTGTAGCTACGTCATCAAACCTTTACGAGTTAGATCTCAAACATCATGCTCAAGTAGCTCAAAACAAAAATGTTTCTTTAACTGAATGGCATCGTCGTTTTGGTCATCGTGATCCTGAAGCAATCAAGAAATCGTGCAAAGAAAATTGTGTAATCGGGTTGTCAGTTGGGGATGACAGATTCCTGCTCTGTGAGGTATGCATCAAGGGGAAGTTGACAAGAAGTCCAGTCTGAAAGCAAGTCCCACAACAAAGTACTGGAGTTTTGCAGCTGATTTACAGTGACGTGTGTGGTCCCCCATGGAAACAGAAACTGTTGGAGGCAAAAGATATTTCCTGACTTTTATAGATGATTTTTCTCGTTACACGACTGTGTATTTACTACGTTCTAAAGATGAAGTTACTCAAAAGTTTCGTCAATATGTTGCTATGGTGTAAAACAAATTTTCAAAATCAGTGAAAGCAATTCGCTCTGACAATGGAGGCGAATATCTTGGACATGAAATTCAGGCTTTCATGAAAGAACATGGAATTGTTCACCAGACAACAGCGCCTTATACGCCCGAGGAAAATGGAGTATCAGAACAGTATTGTTGAAATGGCAAGGTGCATGCTACTCGATGCCGGTATGCCATACAAGTATTGGGGAGAGGCAGTGGTAGTGGCAACCTACCTTCAAAATCGTTTGCCTACAAATCCTCGTAATTGTACGCCTCATGAATTGTGGCATGGTACAAAACCTAATATCTCACATCTAAGACCATTTGGAAGCAAAGTCTTATTTTAGGTACCTGAAGAAAAACGCACAAAGTGGGATAATAAGGCGGCCGATGGAATTCTTGTAGGATATTGCCTTACAACAAAATCATATCGTATTTTAATCCCAAATACAAACAGAATTGTTGTGTGTCGAACAGTTATATTTATTGATTCAGAAAATAATTCTGATAAACAAAACAAACAACCTCTTAGATACACTATGGAGTCTTCATCGAAGCGGGATTATTCTGCTTCTGAAGTTGAAATTGTGGACAATGGAGCCATTATAGAGACAGTACACAGTGCAGATAGTTCAAGTATAAGAACATCATCTCGTGAAAACAAGGGAATGCCCCCTAAAAGATTAGGTTACATGATCATAGATTCCACGATATCCGAACCTCAAAGTTTAGAACAGCTTCATAGTCTTCCACAATATGAACAAGCCTTGTGAAAAACTGCAATGAATCAAGAGATGAAAGCTCTGGATGAAGCAAATACGTGGGAACTTTCTACGCTACCCCCTGGAAGAAAAACCATTGGGTGCAAATGGACATTCAAAAGAAAACAAAAATCAGTGGGGGAAATTGAAAGATATAAGGCGAAACTGGTAGCCAAGTTTTGCCCAACACCCAGGAGAAGACTGTGATGAAACCTTTACAAAGCCACCACCAAGACCATTATTTGAGGACTTACGTGAAAAGCTTTTCCTTAAAGATTAAGATGAGGCATCGTTGAGTGGGGGTGTTGGAATAACAACTCTGCTATGTGATACCTATTGTTATTTTCTTATTTTTAATGTTATTATCATGTTATCTTTTACTTGTCAGTCTATGATTGAATTGTAATTTAAACTAAATAAAAGTTTGTGTCTAGTTAAAATATATCGAACACATTTCAATATTCAATAAGCCTTAGTCAGCACCTTCGTTCATGCATTCAGCCAATAGATTTATATTATATTTTTATTCAAGGAAGCTCTATAACTCAATAGCATCATTTTTCCCTATTTTCATATCTATATAGGGGATGTTTTTGGCTCTTCTGAATTAATTAATGGAATGGATGCGTCGAAAAATACTAAGAATATCTTCATTGCTATGTCATAACTGATAAATATTCACTTTTGGTATGGCTTTGTATTTTTTCACGCTTATCACAATTTTGATCCCTCAAGATGTGCTCATCTTGAAATTTTTTATTCAGGATGTTCTCATCATTAACAGTAATTTAGCACTTAGTTTGAAACGAAATTCGAGGTCGAGAAAGTGGGCGATTTTTTGGAGTCACTCAATAATCCACTTCTTTCTTAAATATGATTTTGTAGAACCATACAGTTTCTCGAGAAGATCAATGAGTGGGAAGCTGTATTTATAACTCTTAAAGAATACTCAAAAACGGCCAGCAAGATATTCAGATTTAACGCCAGTTGAAGTCAAACTCTATCTGACAGTTCTTTTGCATTATACAGGTGACTTTTCCTTTAATAATGTTTAATAGAACATATGTGGATATAATAAACGCACCGAAAGCTTGTAATGATAATGCGCACGCAGTATTTATCCAAATCCAAGACATCCTGATTATAAAACTATAACAGTTATCGAAACACATCTTGTGAAAACGGGATATGTAGCTCTAAAATATTTCAACGTCCCAAAATATCGAAATAACAGAGATTTAAGGTATTGAAAATAATTCTTCTGCGAATATACGAATATTTTTATAAAATTGATGTCTTCTCCGCTTTACTATTAGAGCTGGATTCGCATTAGAATTTATAATTCTACCACTTCTGGCTTTTACCTCCACCAATCTGTATGGCAAAATGTCTTTCTTTTGGTTCACTTATATATATATAGTGTTCAAAATCTTTGCTCGGTTATTACACAATTTTAAAATAGACCAAAGATGATATGTTCAGGCAAGTATGGCATTTATATGACTCTCACCAATCCATATTTTCAACTTTCGTTTCAAATTTCGTCACGAAATGAATGCAAGGTAGAACTTGTTAGTAGGTATATAGAAAGAGATATCTACGTTTATTATACACCGAAAAAAAATTCCACATTATCTACCCCTCTGCTATATGGTTATCGACGTTATTAATGAACACACTTGACTCAACATGAAAACAGATAGTATTACCGATAACGAACCACATATGCAAGTTCTGTATTTTCGCTTTATAAAAGGTCAAACCTATACTCATATCAATTTCAATGTCAGTTCAGACCTTGGTAACCTGGCGATAATGAGTTGGGACTAAACTTCTATAATATTAAATAATTTAAATATTTCATAATATGTGTAATATATCAGGGCTTATTCTAATTGGTAGTCATGGCTGTATTGGCAGTCGTAAATTTAAAATAGAAAAATCTTAAAGGCCGGTTTTCGACCCTTTTTATTTTTTTCCTCATATATATTCAATATCTAATCCATTCCACTTTAAACGGAACTTCCTCTCCCCTCTCCATGTATCCCCCTTAAATTACACAGGTCTACAAAAAAAAAGGTCTTGTCCTCAGTTTCCCTCTACCATCCCCTTCATCTGAAGTAATTTGACGCGCTGAAATTAATTTTGGACAAAAAAAAATTAGGGGATGAAAGGGGTGGTAGAGGGAAACTGAGCCAATGGACATTTTTTGTCCAAAATGGTAGAGGGAAACCGACACGATATCATTTTTCTTTTTTTTGTCTAAAATTGGCTTCAGCGCATCAAAATACTTCAGAAAAGTTAGATCAGAACCTTAGGACAAGAACTTTTTTTTTGTCCTTTTTAAGGGATAGAAGGGGTGGCAGAGAAAAAATGAGACGGTAGAAAAATTTTTTTTCCCAAAATTTGCTTCAGCGCGCCAAGTTAGATGAGAACATTAGGACAAGACCTTCTTTTTTTTTGTAGACCTATGTTATTAAAGAACTAGTTTACATTAGTACACATGTTTAGATGTTTTTGAAATTGAAAATCATATTTCCTTTGAACAAACTGCACCCTAAGCTTCCCCTACTACTATACAACACCTCAACACCCCCAACGACACCCCTACTCCCCCCCCCCCACTAACATAAACCTTTATGCTCCTAACAGGCATAAACTAGTTTTCAAAGGATTTTTTATTTACATTATTGTGACGCGTTTCCACCCTTAGGAAACTACCCCTTGCAAAATCCGTGGGTTCCAAAAATTATAACAAGAGATTGTCCACTAACACACTTTATTAAATATTTACTGGATACTTCACAATACTATTGTTAATTTAAATACACTTTACTGACTAAAAATCACAATGTTTATCACTTTGTTTCTCTTTGAACTCTTAACCTCACTTTCTATACTTTCTGAACTTCTGAACTACTCGCCGAGAATGCGGTTGGTCTTTTATATCTAAAAATGACAGATCTCGATTGTTCTGTGATGACGCCACCATTCTCTAGAGAATTCCAGATGTCACTTTGGAATCTTCTGGTAGGTTCTTTTTCGAGTAGGTGCAAATACACTACATTCATTCAGACATTCGATCTGTTGAAGTCTGCCTACTTTTTAGTAACATAACCTTAAATTTTAAGGGGTGCAACATATTACACTGCCCCCTCCTTAAGCCTGAACGTCCCGGTCAGGCAATTCAGCCTCTTTCACATACTTCGCCAGTCTATCCAAGTGTACGATCTTCATCTTGGACTTTTTGTTTCGTTGAATACGATAGACGACATCATTAATTCGGGTAATAACAGTATACGGTCCATCCCAAGGAGGTTGAAATTTCGGGGATTTCCATTCCTTCCGCTGTGGGTTGTACAGCCAAACCAGATCCCCCACCTTGAATCCCCCTGTACTGGCATTCTGATCATAACGAGCCTTCAAGCGGTTACTAGTTCTGTTCATCTGCTCTCGATCATTCTTTGGCTGTTCTCGACTTCCATTTCTGTAGTTGCTCATGGAAAATGGTTCCCCACGGGCAGCACAATTCTTACACTTGCGACACCAGGCCTCCACATCCTGGCGACTATTAACCCAATAGAATTGTTCCCGTGCTCTACTCAATGTCTTGTTTATGCCGAAGTGTCTGCTGGACGTTTTATTATGTGCTTCCTGAAGTACTTCTGGTACACGACACCTGGGAATCACTAGACGCATGGCAACCTGCTTCCCATCTGGGCTTTCCCATGCTCTCCTCAAAAGCCCATCTACGACCGTAAGTGAATCCCATTGTGACCATAAAGCCTTCAGCCCCACTTCTTTGTCGGAAACATCCTTCCATGCTGGACGCGTTCCCTCTTCTTTTGCTCGCAACATGGGTCCGATTTCTACATCGCGCAATTGCTCTCGCCTCAGAATTTTCTTTGACCAACTGTCTGGAAGATCGACCTTGACAGTGTTCACTTCAACCATGTTTGGCAATTTTCCCACCTGAGGGTAGCGCTTGCAATCTTCCTTGTCTGGTTTTCTGGATAATGCAGGAATTTTGACTGCCTGCGTTGTCAACAGCCTGGTTTTCTCGTATTGGTCGTTCACTTTTGACAAAATAAATTGTTCGTTCCCAATCCGTAAGACTCGCTTTCCTACGTCAACAATAAATCCATACTGTTCCATAATGTCCAGTCCCAAAATGAAGTCATCCGTGATGTCAGCCACGATGACCCTGTGGTCGAACCTTAACTGTCCAATCTGCAAACCCAGGTCTACTTCTCCATGAACCGTAGCCCTGTCCCCCGTAGCTGTCCGGACGATCACCTCATTTTGCCTCTTGATAATCTTTATGCCCGATATAAATCCTGGCCGTACTATTGATGACGTAGTACCTGTGTCGATGGTAAACAAACATTTTCTCCCATTCACATGGCCTTGTAACAATAGACTATTCGAAATTCCTCGAAGCTGGGAAATCTTTATTTCTCTGGGGTCACTGCATTCCCTAGCCAGAACAACCCCATTGGTACTGCTTTCCTGCTTCTCTTCAAGATTAACAGCATTTATTCGACTCTCCGAATTCTGCTGTCGACAGTCTCGCTTCATGTGTCCTACCTTGCCGCAGTTGTAACATTTAATACCTCCACTCGGCTTTCCTTTATTTTGTTGTTTTCTCTGCTCCCTAAGATCATCCACTTTGTTCAATAATTTGGTAAACATTTTCTGCATCTCCGTCAACATAGGGTGCTGGTTCATTTCTGGTTGCGATTCTTCGAGAGTCACAGCTCGCACTCTCGACCTTGGCGTATCCCTGTAAGCGGCTTCTACTTCGAGTGCACGCACCAAAGCTTCGCTACTACTTTGGTGTCTCGTCAGCCTCAGAACTCGCCTGACCTCTTCGTCCCTTATACCATCTAAAAAGGCCCCCACGGCTAATTGTTCCTGGAATTCTTTAGGTGCATTTGGATACGCCAGGTGTGCCAGTCTCTCTATCGCAGCTTCAAATTCTTGTAAACTTTCCCCAGCTTTTTGCATCCGGGATTTCAGCTGAGCCTGGTATAATTGGGCGAGATGTTGGTCGCCATATCTTAAGTCCAATGCAGCTTCCAAGACTTTGAAGTCCCTTTGTTTATCCACTGGGATAGTTTGAAGCAACTCTGACGCCTGGCCCCTTAACGCCAGAACTAATGCCATGGCCTTTTCCTCATTATCCCAGTTGTTCGCACACGCTGCTGCCTCAAACTGCCTCTTGTACGTTGTCCATGAGCTTTGGCCGTCAAAGGAGGGAGGTTTTAACCGGTGACCTGATGATACCACCTGCTGGCTTCCTCTATCTCTCAACTGTCGTTTAAGCCGGTCTATTTCTCCCTTGACTTCTTCTTCGAACTCACTCATCTTTTCTTCAAACTGATTTACTTTTCCTTTTACTTGACCGACTTCGGTCTTGACTTCACCTACTTTATCTTCGACCTTATCTACTTTTTCTTCTACCTTGTTTATCTCTTCTTTGACTTCACTTTTGACAGAAATGATTGCGTCCTGTTGTATTTTTATTTGATCGCTCAGGATTTTCCTTAATTCCTCCTGGCGTCTTTCTTCCAAGTCTTCCATTATTTCTTTCAATTCGGCTTTTTCTTCTTGGCGTCTTGTTTCTTCATCCTCTTTTTCTTTCTGACGTCTTCTTTCTTCATCCTCTTTTTCTTTCTGACGTCTTGTTTCTTCACCCTCTTTTTCTTTCTGACGTCTTATTTCCTGATCTTCCATAATTTTCTTTAATTCGTCCCTTTCTTCTTGACGCCGTTTTTCTTCCTCCTGGCGTTTTCTTTCTTGCTCTTCTTTATCTTCCTGCCGTTGCTGAGCCATCATTTTTTGGAATTGTTCGAATAAGTCCTGTATTTGTTTATCGGATGCCATACTTCTTGTTGTTACGGGCATACGATGAAATTAAAATAAAATAAATTTAACTGTCACGTCAATATCGGTAATGGAACTTTTCAGACAAATCTCGAAATAGCACGAAAAAGTCTTATCCAGAGTCTTTTGTCACTATCCAGTTCAGAGAATTTAATAATCTCCACTAATGTTCAAATAGAAGTCCTAGTAATTTTTCACGCACTAAATAAGTCTTTTTCAGTGTCTCTATCACTTCTCAGTTCAAAGGATCACACTAATGTCCTAATAAAATGTTCTACAATGTCTCAAAAAAATGCACTTAACACTATTTTCCTGTCCGAAAATAACCCTCGAACAATGTCCAGTAAATTAGTCCACTGTGTTAGCACTAAACCTCGAGAATACTTCTCGAACACTCCAGCACAACTTCAGAGCTCCTCTTGTCATAAAATTCCGCTTTCTGACACCAATTGTGACGCGTTTCCACCCTTAGGAAACTACCCCTTGCAAAATCCGTGGGTTCCAAAAATTATAACAAGAGATTGTCCACTAACACACTTTATTAAATATTTACTGGATACTTCACAATACTATTGTTAATTTAAATACACTTTACTGACTAAAAATCACAATGTTTATCACTTTGTTTCTCTTTGAACTCTTAACCTCACTTTCTATACTTTCTGAACTTCTGAACTACTCGCCGAGAATGCGGTTGGTCTTTTATACCTAAAAATGACAGATCTCGATTATTCTGTGATGACGCCACCATTCTCTAGAGAATTCCAGATGTCACTTTGGAATCTTCTGGTAGGTTCTTTTTCGAGTAGGTGCAAATACACTACATTCATTCAGACATTCGATCTGTTGAAGTCTGCCTACTTTTTAGTAACATAACCTTAAATTTTAAGGGGTGCAACATATTACATTATTAATAAAATGTCAATTCCTCTTATTCCTCCCCCCCCCCCCTCCAACACCCATTCTCCCGAAGCATTCCCGCGATCATCATACTGCTTACAAGCTCGAAAATAATATAACGAAGACTTTTGTAATACTTCTTTTTATGGGAAGAAAGATATAACCTTGCGCCCGTTTCACTCCCTGTCTCTACGTCCAACGTAACAAAAATACGAACAAAAATAGTTAAGCTCTAAGTTCTGAAAAAAGAAATCAGACAAAAGTACATATACTATAAGCCCTAAATCAAGACACAAAAAAACAAATTCTAACCTGAACCTCTCTACACAACAGAATGGTGCGGGACAGAGGGTGTTGGAATTGCCATTTTATTAATAATGTAAATAAAAAGTCCGTTTAATAGTAATTTACGTTATAAGTCCGGTAGGTGACTTATTACAGTACGAGTTGTTTTACGGACGAGGCGACTCAGGAGCCGAGTCCGGAATATAAACGAGTACTGTAATGAAACCTACCGTGTATCGTATAATATTTTATTTCATACTGTCCAGTAAATCCTTTTTAAAATGAATAAATGTTATAATTATTGTAATAAAATAAAAATTACCAACTTTAGTTAAGCAAAATATTATAAATTTTGTAAGTAGAAGCCTAATCTATAGTTATGTAACATTCTTCATTTACTAAAGTTGGTAGAAAGTATATTTTACAGTAAAAAAACGCTATATAGCGGTGAATGATTTTCTTCAACAAAATACTTCTCGGGACGCATTTTTATAGTTGGCTATGACTCCATTCTTGTGTGTTTCGTTGAATTATGACAGTTGTTTTTGTTATAGATATTGAATAACCTAATAGATATTATTATACCCTCGTTTTTCAACAAAATGGCAAAAAGGTGTACTCAATTTTGTAGAATTTCGTGATATTAATCGTCATCATCATTTAACGTACTTAACTGACTTACTTCGTAATTGTACTTTAGAAGCGGATGATAAAATGTTGTTCCGGAAAGTTCAAGAAGCTCTTTTAGAGCCTTCTGTCAAACAAGACGAAAAATCGAATTGTTTCAAGGTATTATATTATATGAAACATAAACATTTGATCGTCTACGATTTTCATTCCACATATTCACCATTAAGGAGAGAAATTCTGAAAGAATTTGAAAAGCATTCGAAAATAGTGTTAATAAATAATTGCTAAAACTGTGTATTTAAATATTTTATTTCTTATACTTTTAGGTGAAAAAGTCAAAAGTCAAAACTTGCTTACTAAAAACAATAATATGATAGTGTTGCTAGGTAACACATTATAGTATCAGATACCGTAATGTTCGCAAGTAACACATTACGGTATCAGATACTGTAATGTTGGATTTACCGGCCGCAAATGAGTCCGGGAAATAGTCATTTACCGGACAGTATGAAATAAAATTATTTTATATCTGGTAGCAGCATAGAGATTTATGTTGTGGGAGGAGGGGGTGCTTCTCGTTTGGGGATGTTGGGGTATTCTATAATAATAGGGGGAGCTTAGGGTGCAGTTTGTTCAAAGGAAATATGATTTTCCAGTTCAAAAATATCTAAACATGTGTACTAATGTAAACCGGTCCTTTAATAATTTATAATACATGGAGGGGAGAGGGTTGGATAAGTTCCGTTTGAGGTGGAATGGATTAGATATTGAATATATATGATAAAAAAAATTGTTTCGAAATTTTTTTACCAAAAATAAAAAGGGCCGAAAATCAGCCTTATAAGCCATCCTCCTTTGAAAATGGGCCAGCGAAAAAGGCAAAAATATAAGAATTTCAGAAATACAGTACACACCTACGTCCATACAAGATTTATAAAAATCTCTGCTTTTTTGCAATGCCTTTGGCTCATCTGTCGTAGAAGGCAGAGTAGTTAACGCGTTCAAAGACGCTATAGCTACTCTTTCACTAATTGTAGTGAAACTAGAAAAGGAACTCCACCATCCATGATTCGGATGTTCCTCAGGCCATTTTCCACAAGTAAATTGGTAAAAATTATCACACGGGTCAACACTAAAGTCTATGGAAAATTTTAAATTAGACGCTGTCCTCAGACATTCGTCTGAGGTGCAAATTTTTTGTTTCGTTTTTGTATCTGCAATATAAAATAAGTATTGATATAAAATTATTTAATATTAAGATGAAAATATAAAATAATGTTTCAATGAGAACGAATAGTTTATAGAATGTTAGTTCAGTAAAACGAAACATATAATGAAACATATTACTGATAAAAGCTAATGTAGTTTATAAATATTACACAAAGCATCTTCTTCTTCATTTAGCGGGGTGACGAAGGGTCGCCGCACTCAGGCCTTGTGGCCCATTGTGCTACCGCTACGAATTTATTGAATTCCCCCATACAGGCCGGATTCTAACCCAAAGGCCAAGATCCTTCCTATAGGGGCATTCCTTATTTCCTCCAGCACCGGAAAACCAATGCCGAAGTGTTTGTATGTTTATACAAAGCATTCTCGAATATTACCTAATTTTTTTGAAAAACCAAAAGTTCTTGTCATTTAAATTTGTCGTTATGGCTATTGTTTATTACACAGTCAAAATAGTGAAAAAAGCGTCAGATGGAGAACAAAATTCGTAACTGATTTTTTTACAGATATGTTATCTTGAAGTTGCAGTATATTTTCACTATTTTCAAAGAAACTTTTCTTTAGCTCCCGATTTTAACATTTTACTTAGAATTCATTATTAGTTTTATGTCAAAATTGGATTCCATATGGTCGAAAAATGTTTTAGTTCCCTTTAATACGTTTCTTTTGCATTGCCGTAAGATGAGAATTCTTCAAAAGAGAGGAGTATATGTTAAATTACGACATTAAATTGAAAGTAGGTTGCCTTTATTTTGTTTTCTTGTAAGATGAAAATTCGCCAAATTAGAACATTTTGAAGTTGCGACCGCGCCCACTTCAAAAATGCTCATCTTCACATTCACATTTAGGCTATCATTATCTCCGACAGGAGCCAAACCTAGTTTTTCAAATATATTCCAGTGTCATCGAGCCAAAGAGTATGAAAAAGGCTCCGCCTGAAAATACATTACAATTCGTAAAACCTAATCAACCTATCAGAAAATACTCGCTGCGTAACTAATCTACCATAACTTAATTTGTATGCTTCTTACATTAAAAAAAATAAATATTAAATTTGTAAATATATTAATCTTTTTAATATATTAATTAATCTTTTCTGTATCATTCACTGGCGAACAGCATGTCTGGAATATAATAGCGCTAACGATGGCGCTGGTAGAATCATATTCCAGTTCTATTTCTGATAGCAGGACCATGGATACATAATTCCTATGGGCGAGTCATTGGTCAGTCCTGTTTTCACTCATTATGTGATTAGTCGAAGCTCTTAAGACGGCTTTAGGATAGTCTGTGTATTACAGTATCTATGGTTTCAATGCGCTATTTTGTTTCTTGGTTGTCATTACATTACAAATATGAAAAACTCTGAGCACATCAGTTTCTGCAGCTGCATAATATGTTAAACATTTATATCTATAAGTATCGACTTTTACTAGATGAGTAGCTTTGGAAATACAAATATGTGACGTAAATGATGAAATTGAAAAAAAAAAAAAAAAAAAGGTCACTGAAGAACGCGACTCATGCTTTTAAATATTAGCTATAAAATTTTCTCGAGCTAAATTGCTGAAAGTAATATAATTGTGTAAATTCAAAGTAAGAGAATTAAGAGTCTAATCAAGCGCTCAAAATATAATAAGATAATAAACTATCGATTTACACTCTTTATATTTGTTACTAGGCAACAACACTCTCGCAAAAAATATTATGACCAAATGGATGAATCAAGCGGCATATTGAAGGTAATTTATAATCTTATAATTCAGGTACAATTTCATCATTAAATTTGTTTAAACACGTTTGCTGACAACAAACTAAGAAGAAAAATTTTTTAGTAATTTACTTATAAAATTGAGACTTGGCTGATCCATATTTGTATATTCGAGAGAGGAATGGCATTTTAGCTTTATATGTAGATGGCGGGTTGGTTGAAGCAACTGATCCACAAGATTTAGAAGCCATTCTTACAGAATTAAAAAGTTTGATGAAATTAACATTGTGATTAAAGGAGCAGCATATTACTTAGGATTTCAAATCGAGAGGGAAGATAGCAACATAGAAATTAATGAAAAAGAGTATACAAGAATAATTCTTCTGTTTTAATTTTTCAGAATGCAAGCTGATTTCAACTCCTATGCTGAAGGGTATAGAAACTTCAAAAGCAGAGAAAGATGATGTCAAGGAGCATAATTTTCCATACCGACAGGCAGTTGGTACATTGATGTACTTGATACTCGGCTCTAGATCCGATCTAGCCTAGAGTGTGGGATTTTTATCAAAATCACTTGGGTCAAAAGAGTTTTTAGATACATTGCTGGTATTATCGATTTAAGGATAGTCGATCAACTTCTGGAGTAGTTGTCACATACACAGAAATAGCTATTTCTTGGCTGAGTCAGAGGCAAGCAATGGTAGCTACTTCGACGACAGAAGCAGAGATCGTAGCGACGGATAAAGCAGCCAAAGAGATCATTTGGTAGATCAGGTTATCCAAAGGAATCGTGGAGCTGAAATATGTTCCTGTATTTCACGTAGAAAATTCTGTGGAGGTAAGACTCGCTCAGAATACAGAGTTTCATCTCAGTACGAAACACATTTCAATTAAGCATTTTTAACACTTTTTACAAAAAACTGTTCGTGAGTAAAGTTCGAAAAACGATTGTCCGACAGCATTAAAGTAATTCTCATCATTAAAAAACAATCAGTTTTTATCATGCGGCAATAAAAACATTTTAAATGTTTTTTTTGTAAGTATTAAGAATTTCCAAAAAAATTTTGCTGAAAATATCTGCAAAGAAAAACCACCATCTTGGTCCATATTTTCCTAAACATTTAGTTACAAATTTCATTCCATAAATATCTAATTTTAATCTAGCATACTGTTTACTGAGCAAAACAAAATATATGAATATTTTAAATCTAGTAAATATCTGACTATCATATGCTGTTCATCATTGAAACATTACTTTACTATTGTTTAATAAATTATTACATTACTTACATAGCACTATTATTACAATTAACCCAATTAAAAAAATTAAAGCTAAAATAAATAAAACTACTGACAGTCTCTTGTAAAATGTTGGTTTTTTAAATCTGAAAAAAAATATGTTAAAAATTGTTTCTCACTTAAAAATATACTTAATTATATATTTAAGCAATTTATTAAGAATGACGGAAAATTTAGTAACTAAGGAGCAGCAGACATGCATTTATTTAGAAGAATAAATATTCTCCCACCCTTACTGAACTTATTACTTACATTGTTGCTCTCGAATTTACTTCAACTAAGTAATCATTTGTCCGAGTCCGAGAGGGATAACCTGAAACAATATTAGTATTTGTGAAAATCAAGTAAATCAAAAATAATCCCAGTCTTTAAGAATGGCGATAAATCGAAATTTTCAACTACGGCCGATAGTAATAAATAATTTTGCTAAAGCATTAGAATTCTCTTCCATCATTTTATTTTCAACTCTCAGGTATCAAATATGAGTAGTTGCCAATTTAGTTAATATCACAGAGTTTATTTCCGATTCTATTTATAAGAGGGTACGAACAGTCGTTTTATATACCGAATTTCAAAGGTCTTCGATAGACTAAACCACAATGGACAAATTTGAAATTTATAGCTTTTTAGATTACTTTATTGCATTAATTAAATTCGACCAAATTGATAGAAGGAAATGTGTTGCAGATGATGGTGTTAGATCTACCGAAGTTTTAGCTACATCAGAAGTCCCCGAAGGTTCAATCTTAGGTCCCCCTTATTTAATTTGCTTGTGAACGACGTATCTAGTAGACAATTTTACTGTTAACTGCCTTTTATACGCAGATGTTTTTAAATTCGTTTGTAATGTTGTGGGTGAAAATGATTGTCTTAAACTGCAAAATAATATTGATCGTATGTATACACGCTGTATGATAAACAGATCACCAGTGAAGCAAAATGTAACGCTATGACATTTATAACAAAACAGAATGTTATTCTGTTCGATTATTTTGAACAATCACTTTTCTATTCTGATACATTTTGTGATGGTATGACTGATAAAAAAACTAACATTTGTAAACGACACTAAAAGTTATAGGCTTTGTCATAATAAACTCCTCACATTATACAAAAGTAAAGCAACTATACATTACTATTGTTAGACAAAAACTTGAGTATGTCTCACTATTAGTGTCCAGTTTAAAATGTAAACATACATAATTTGGAAAGGACTTAAGACCGTTTTTAAAATATTTGTCTTTCAAGGCTGAGAAGGGACTTATCCTGCTATTGATTACCCACATCAAGAACTGCTCACTAAATTTTCCCTAGATAGCCAAGAAATCTATAGACACCGAACATATTTTATTTTCTTATGTAAGGGTACGAACATGCCGAAGATGCTACGCAGCTAGAAGTTCAGGCCACAGTTTCAGTCGATGCGTCGTCACAGGGCGGCGATCTTATGGGGCAAATGGACAAAAATCAGAACTCCAAAAAAAAATCAATAGTATCATATGATTTATTTACCATATTTACCTCCAAAATTTCCGAAATACCACTTTACTTTTTTTTTGTTTTGAGGTAGTCGAACTGATATCGGTGAATTTTATGAATCTTTCAGAACAAGAACATCAAGAACAAATATAAATAAATTATCTTGTATAGTTTATATAACAGTTTAAACAATCATTTAGTTATATTCACTTGCAAACATAATAAATCTACCTAAAGTATTTTTTGTTCTTTGTTATTATAGGCTAGTAAACTATTTAGCCTCATATTACACTGTACTCCTTATACACACTTTAATTTTCGTATGTTAAATATGTATTTCACAGGGTAGCCGGAAATTCCTGTCGTAACTTTTTTAGGCGAAGATAGTTTGAAAAAGAGTATGAAAAAAACTTAGTGGCCATGTGTTCCAAAATTCTTTCTAAGGAAGCTAAAGCCCTTTGAAGTGTGGTTGTAAAGTAGGCTTTTATTTAATATTTCCTCTGTTCTACAGCGACCAAATTCGATGAGCTATTTAGGATCAAGAAGGGCGTAAGAGAGGGGCGAAATCCCTCTTTTATAATCCAAAATTTTACTGTTTCTTTTTTTTATTTTGGTACCGAAATATGGTTTTCTGACTAAAATATAAAACCGGTCTTCTCTACTAAAGACCTTAGGAGTAATCATTTTTCATAAAAGCTAGTTTAAAATAGTTGTTGACGAGTCATTTAGTCGGTCGATTTCAATTAGGAATTTGCTATTAGCATTAAAATGTAAACAACATTTTACTGACAGAGATGAAGGATTATCGACGCAAAATGTTGAAATTCTTTAACACTTCCCGCCATGAAAATGCGACTAAAATAAAGTTAAGTAATTCTCGGCTTCATTAATTCGAATTTAAATTAACCAATCGGATGATCGCCGCAAAAATATAAATCGCAAAATGCATCTGTGAGTTGTCACCTTTATCCATTCTACAGACTGTACAGAAAACAGCAAATTTACATAAGGGAGTGGAAAAAATAATTTAATAGTAATTTACGTTACAAGACTGGAAAGAGGTGTTTTGCAGGTCGACCCAAGCAGATTCCAGAGCGAGCCGCAGGTGAGACCTGGAAGCTTGGGGAAACGGGAAAACGTTAATTTCTGGCGGATAATTTCTCCAGGAAGGGTGTACTTTCCGGTCGGATGAAAATGTAGATATTGCCGATCGATTTCAGAAAAAGTATTTTTCGTATGTCTCTAAGGAAAACATCTATTTAAAAGAATGCTAAAATTTATGTTATGCCTACAGCTAATTGTCAATTGATGTTTTTAAAAATTCGGATTGTAGGTTTAATTAAACAAACCGAAACTTCACTTATTTCTCAATATTGAAAGTTTTGCATTTTTTATACCACAGCGACAGTCGCCAATAAAGAACACTTATAGACCACCCATTACAAATTCCAGTTAAATATATCATTTATAACGGCAATACGTGTTATGTATGTGAATATTCTCATAATAAATATTTCAAGAACAATCACTATTGCATGTGAATCCATAATATAGATTTCGTGTCATTAGCTCCATGTAAATATACCTCGTTCCAATATAATAACCCATATAAAACGTCTATCTGTCCATCTTATAAGGGGGTACATTCATAAATAGAATATCTAACGTAATTATTATTGATTTACATGCACTATTGACCTGATTTTATATTATGGTTCCTCCCATATTGGGTTTCACACCCAGTTATGTATAAATATAGGAACTATCCCATTGAATGATAAATACGTTCTCCGAAACCGCTATTTATCTTATAGGCTTTTCAGAATTATGTACAAAAATAATTTAATAGCATTTTTATTTTTCTCGTTCTCGAATTTTCTACCACATATGCGCCTCTAATAATAATATCCAAGAAATCTACAAAATAATACGAAAGAAACATCTTCGACAGGGAGCTGGTGCCTGAAAACTTGCGTCATAAGGTACAAAATTTTTGAAAGCTAAGTTTGATGTGCGTAGACAAGCTATTTAAGATTTTCTTTGTCTTTCGCGTCAGACGGGGCGTTTAATCAGTAGCGGCTCTCAAATTTTCAAGAAAGAGCCAAATTTTACGTGAAAAAAACCAACAAGGCTTTGTGTGAAAGGCTCTCCCTAACTCAAAACAAGATCGTAATACAAAATGTTCGAGGGCTTTAGGGTCGTACGACAAGTTTAATTTTTATAAAAAAGGGCCAAAATGTACGTCACAAGGTACATGAACATCTTTTTCGCCAAATTGTTCATTTCCATGTTCTATTCAGGAAATTCCATCGTAAGACATAATTTTTGTGGGCTTGGCCGCTTTAAGATAAAATTTTTTGTTAAGAGTTCCGAAATTTACGTCATATGGTACATGAAAAAAATTAACGAGGTATTGCGCATAAACCCCCTCTTAGCCGTGAACCGAACAGTAAGCCAAAATATTCGGGGGCTTTTGGGACGTAAGCCAAGTTTGATATTTATAAAAAGGGCTATACGTCATAACGCACATTAATTTTTTTTCGACAACCTGTTGGTTTCCATAATGTCGGAAAATATCAAAAATTAAATTAAATTATTGTATTTTACGTTAGAAAATAGAAATTATTTAAATCGTGTAATTATTAGAGACATAACTTCGCGTATAGGCAACGGAGGTAATAGGATATTTCCGTTGTCTATGCAATCTTTCACATATTTATTGGTGTTCTTCCATAGAGGCATTGCTCTAGCAATGAACTCGGCAAATTGCTGAGTAAGGAAGAGCACGAATAAGTATTGATGAAAGAAATTAGTAGAGAGAATTCATTATCGCGTTAGCTCCGGAAGGAGACGGTAGCCGAGAGTCATTGAAGAGAAAAATCCCGAAAGGGTGAAATTAATATTCATTACCGCGTTAGCTCCGGAAGGAGACGGTAGCCGGGAGTCATTGAAGAGAAAAATCCCGAAAGGGTAAAATTAAAATTCATTATTGCGTTAGCTCCGGAAGGAGACGGTAGCCGAGTGTCATTGAAGAGAAAAATCCCGAAAGGGTGAAATTAATATTCATTATCGCGTTAGCTCCGGAAGGAGACGGTAGCCGAGTCAGTGAAGAGCAAAGTCCCGAAAGGGTGAAACTAATTATTGAAATTTTCTAAGTCCAGCCGCCAGCCGCCTACCCATGTTGAGAGTTCAGGGAAGAATACTCCTGTAAGTATAATCATTCTTTTGTGTACCAGTTTTCAAATAAATTGTATTTGCCGTTCAGTAACAAATAGTTTCACTTGTGTTCGTGTGTGTGGTCCTACCCCTTTCTGTTGAAGATACCCGGTTCCTCGGGAAAATTAAGTCGAGTACCCAAGCGAGTACCCCATTTTGAAAGGGGCCGCCCCCAGAGGCTCGACATATGGTGGAAGCGCGGGCAAATTAAATTTTCACATGTGTTAATGTAATATTTTATATCTAATAAGGGAGGTGCCATACTTAACGAAGTCGTTTGAAAGGGCTGTTTGGTGAAAGCACCGAATTGTTAATTTTTTTAAAAATTTTTTTAAGTTACTGAACGACAAATAGCGGTAGCGTTAGGTTCTACGCATTTTTAATTTAATAAGTTACTGGGCGACCTAATTTGAAGTGATTTTTCTTTTTTATTTCTTTTTCTAAATTAGTGTAGAAATCAGGGATTCAAAGTTTTAGTGGTAACAAGTGATCTGTGGTACTTACTTAAATTAAATTTAAAATTACGCGTTCATTTAATTTTCTTTAACGTAGCTATCCTTTCTCTAAGCGCCCGTAGATCTGGCTAGAGACAGCGTAGCAATATATTTTTTTTCTCCCGTTTTCAAAGCAATTGTCAGGAAAGTCTACACTTTTCCCGATCAGCCTGGTTCTCAGGCCGGGAAAATTACAGGACAAGTTGTAAAGTCAAGGCCCTTGACTATCGCCCGTATACCTGGCTAGTTAAGTTTGACGTCCAACTGCACTCCTATAATTGTTTGAAAATATATTTTTATTTATTCTTTTTATCATATGTTTATCATATGTTAGTAACCAGTACCTCAAGTCACCTTGTTTGTTAAAATTTATTTTTTGAATATTTTTTTTTTCTTACTTTAATTTTTATTTAAATGCCACGCCTGAAACCGGGCAAAAAAGAAAGGCAGGAAAGAAGGGAGGCAAGGAGGAAAGCTCTTGCGTCGCATTCATTAACCCCGATTGAAGTTGAGTTAAATCAGTCAGGTCTGCCTATAACCCCACGAATTGAGGGAAAAAATTGTGAGGAAAAGGAAAGCAATTATTTTTGTTTTCCGGAGGTTACAGTTGCTGCAAATAAACCCGTAAAAACGGAAAATATCGCGCTAAGTAAAGAAATGGCAATTAAATTTAAAATTTTATTTGGGGATGATGATGACATGCAGTAATTGAAATTTTGCATTTGTTGGGGGTGAACATTTGTTTTCTTCTTGTACACGAATTATTGAGGGAGGTTTATATAAGTAGAAATACTGAAATATTTGAAATTTGAAATTTTCACTTGTCATATTCATCTGGCATAAATAGACACATAGTTCAGAGGAGAAAAATTATTATTTCTTAGTTATTTTTATCATTCGTAATTATTTTTATTTTGTTTAATTAAAATCATTTTATTTAGTTATTATTTAATCTAATTTTAATTTAACTTTGTGTCTGATTTAAAAATTATTTTTACTGATTTATCTCAGCTGTCTGCTTGCTGTCTGCTTGCTATTTATTATTATTTTTTTAAATTATACTTAAAATATACCTATAACCAAATGAAAATAAAATAATTTTACCAAAAGAGGTAACCGAGCTGCCAGAAAATGAAGATAAAATAATTTTCTTAGGTAAACACAGGGCGCAAGGCCATAAAACAAAGAAAATTGTCGGAAAGGACAATATACTTTCGGAACCGGAAGGTAGTCCGACAAGTAGAGTCTGTGGCAGCGAAAGGCTGTCGCCCCTAGAGAAAACGACACCAAAGCGAAAATAGTAGATGAAGAAACTTACCCAAAATCCCTTATGAACAATGTGGAAATAAGAAATAGTAATAAAGATACTAGTTTTGAAATCGACTAAAATAATGTACAGAAACTTGCGCTTATCTACGCAGCAATGTTTATGTACAATTGTTTGGCTGCAGGGAAATGCAGAAATAAACAAGTATAATGTAATATAAGTAATTTAAGTAAAAACACATGTAATATAAGTAAATAAATCAAGATGGCATAAAAGTCGACCATAATAATTAAGAAAGAAGTCAATTAGAACGTTTATTGAGTAAATATTGTTGTAAGTATTAACTCTAGCGAACACCCGAGATATGTAAACAAATTAGGGAAAACATACTAAGGCCGGATTTCCACTGCACGTGTACCCCCTCTTAGGAGTAATTTACAAAAATCAAAATCGTACATTTTAGAAACGAGCGGCGACGTTGACATAATTACCCTCAAAGAAAAGAAACAGTTTGAGTGTGTTCTAAGGCAAATTGATAATCCGTCACAAGGTACAAGCAGTGAATGTGTCTAATCTAAGTAAACAATATGAACGTAGTGTAGATTAGCATATTTTGAGTCTATTTAATCGCAAAATAAATTATTATCTGTAGAAATATAAGTTAGATGTAAAGGTTATAATAAATATTTTTTATTTCTTTCAAATCGATGCTCAAATTTAAAATTTGAACTTATATAAATGATCAGTTTAAGGTCTGGTTAATTAGTTAAAAATAGTTGAGAAATAATGAGACAAATTTCTACCAAATAGCATCCCTTTAGGAACTTGTTAAGTTCGTTCATTCACCTGACTCACCCGAATTAGTGATAAATAAGGAAAATTTATAATCCCTCATTATGCAAACTGTGGTGTAAGTAATTTATTTAAAAGTAAATAAAATATAATTACGACTGGAGGATAGGTGTGATAATCTCGTTCAAAGTCATCGGTGTTTAAAAAAAATCCAAGAATCACTGATACCAATAATATATCTAATTAACTATCATGTTTCAGATTGTTATCAACCGAAAATAAGGAGTCCTATAATTTAATATATAAAAAATAAATCGCAGCGTGCCATGAAAGTATTTAACACCAAAACTATTTTTACCCAGTATTATTTTCGGAAACCCGGACCAAAAATGAAAAGTACAATCATGGAATTTGTAAATATAAAGGGTGTGCCAGGAGTATAATTAACACCCAACGATGCAACCAGATTGTTATTAAACTTTTTTTAAGAAAGCTACCGATCAGTATAGTTCGAATTTAATTACCTGTAGGAAATGGAAATCCGTAACACTTAGCAACTTTTCCACACATTGACCATAAAAACACTCGATCGAAAAACACACTCACTTTCACCATATTCACTTTCAGTTTCAGTTGTTAAATTTTCACAATCGGGAAGCTTTAAAATAAAAACGATTTTTTTTCGGGAATATGAGTTAAATTAGAGCCACATTAGATTCACGTCCGAACTCAACTGAATAGAAATCCAGCACATACTTCTTCGTATGGCGAGAAGATAAAAAAAAGTGCGATTAGGAAATGCTGAAATTATACTTTGGTTATCTCAACGGTCTTTAAGGTCATTATACAACGGAATATTCTACTTCTGTAAAACAAAATCTCTTTGAGGCATATTACAGGGTGAACCAATTAATTGCGAATCTCATGCAGGGCAACCTCAGCAGAGAAAAATGTTTAGATACATTTTTCTTAGATTAACAGACAGTATAAATTGTCATTTGAAAGAAATTTGTTAGTTAAAATTAGCATCAAACACTAGATTGTAAGCACTTAATTAAATAATATTTTAGTCTTGTTTCACTTTAATTATTATTACTTATTTAATAGTAGATAAATATTAGGGCCTGGAATGAGCTTATATTAGTTAGGATCAAGTAGATATTTTACCAAAATATATGTTGTCAAATGTGGCGAAAAAATTCGCAGGCTCAGATGTTTACAAACTATTCTTATCCATAGCCCTAAATCTAGTATAGAGCTTCATTTCTTAAGATTATTATACAAAGTGGAGAAAATGTATTCTCTAATTCTTAGGTTGTTTTAAGGATAGAATTACATTTTATTTGTATTAAGAGTATATATCAGAGTATGTGCTAACACTGTTTTCTTTTATTTTCTATGTAAAATCCGGCGAACACGCTAAGCACAATAGCAGAAAATATCAACGGATCCCTCACCCCCCACATACAGTAACCAATCGAGCAAGGGGACAACCTGTGGACTTCTGGAGCCAGCCGTACAGATACCTAGATATAAAGAGAGAAATCCAGCCTTTTGTGGAAATCCAGTGAATTTGAAAAACAAAACCGAAGATGAATGCAGATGATTAATATGTGCCAGCAACGCCCCAGTATGGCTAAATGTGGATCACTCTGTACCTACCAAGGTATAGAATTACACCCCAAACATTTCCCAGTAAAATGTAGCTGAACTTCGAGAAAACCTTGAGAAGATATTCCTGTGACGGAGATAAGATATGAACTAGAGCAATGAAACATTCTCGCCAGTCACGTAATTAATAATATAATATAAACTATTATATTTCATTCGTAGCAAAACAAAAAGTGTAAGTGATAGGACATCATAATGGTACTTAAAAAAAAAAAACCAGGATCGAACTTAAATAATACAGGCGGGCCAAATAAACTCTCACAAATGAAGTCTTACAAATAAACTCTCATAAACTTAGTGCGGCTAGGGACTCTTACAGTTCATTAGGCAATCCCCATAGACATAAAACTTCCAGTGGCATGTAAGAGGGTAAACGAAAACATTAACAAAATTGTGCGTGTTCCGTCGAGGTTATTTTAAGATGTTTAAAAATTGCAAAGATTTTAGGTTAAGTTAAATTGTATGTCAATTCTGATTTTGTTAGAATTATAAGGATTAGATTAAGTCAATTTTTTTTTATCTTTTTTTCATTCAATTTTTTAAATTGTACTTCATAAATGGACGGTGGCTGGCGTATTTGGTTTGGACCGGATTTGAGGAGAGACAAACACTGGCAACACTCTTCCCACCCAATATTAATTTTTCATTGTTCTTAATAAAAGTTGGCATCACTGGAGGGCCAGTGATCATTGCGGTGGTGGGGTAATGTCGGAAAATATCAAAAATTAAATTAAATTATTGTATTTTACGTTAGAAAATAGAAATTATTTAAATCGTGTAATTATTAGAGACATAACTTCGCGTATAGGCAACGGAGGTAATAGGATATTTCCGTTGTCTATGCAATCTTTCACATATTTATTGGTGTTCTTCCATAGAGGCATTGCTCTAGCAATGAACTCGGCAAATTGCTGAGTAAGGAAGAGCACGAATAAGTATTGATGAAAGAAATTAGTAGAGAGAATTCATTATCGCGTTAGCTCCGGAAGGAGACGGTAGCCGAGAGTCATTGAAGAGAAAAATCCCGAAAGGGTGAAATTAATATTCATTACCGCGTTAGCTCCGGAAGGAGACGGTAGCCGGGAGTCATTGAAGAGAAAAATCCCGAAAGGGTAAAATTAAAATTCATTATTGCGTTAGCTCCGGAAGGAGACGGTAGCCGAGTGTCATTGAAGAGAAAAATCCCGAAAGGGTGAAATTAATATTCATTATCGCGTTAGCTCCGGAAGGAGACGGTAGCCGAGTCAGTGAAGAGCAAAGTCCCGAAAGGGTGAAACTAATTATTGAAATTTTCTAAGTCCAGCCGCCAGCCGCCTACCCATGTTGAGAGTTCAGGGAAGAATACTCCTGTAAGTATAATCATTCTTTTGTGTACCAGTTTTCAAATAAATTGTATTTGCCGTTCAGTAACAAATAGTTTCACTTGTGTTCGTGTGTGTGGTCCTACCCCTTTCTGTTGAAGATACCCGGTTCCTCGGGAAAATTAAGTCGAGTACCCAAGCGAGTACCCCATTTTGAAAGGGGCCGCCCCCAGAGGCTCGACAATATTCTATTCAGGAAACTTCCACATAAGACAACATTTTTGTGGGATTAACTGCTGTGAGACAGTTTTCTTATCAAAAGTATAAAATTTACTTTATTCGGTAGATAGGTACATGAAAAAAAACCAACCAAGTATTGGGTGGAAATCACCCTCAACTGAAAACCGAAACGTCAAGCAATATATTGGGGGTCTAGGGGTCAAAACAAATTTTACATCTCCAAAAGGGGCTACAATTTAGGTCCAAGGGTAAATAAAAATTTCTTTCCCCAACTTGTTCACTTCGATATTTCATTAGGCGACCCGAGAGGAGGCCCTCACAGGACAACATTTTTGTGGGTTTAACGCATGTGACAACTGGGTAGATTGGGTAATATAAAAATGGTTTCTAAGAATTGTTTATACACCTGTTCGGGAAATAATCAAGCCTAAGGTGTTCTTTGTTTTACTTCAGAAAATATAGGCGGTACATCATAAGCTACGATAATAAAGCAGTATTTTAAAAACCTAGTTAGTCAAAACAAGACAATTTAACTTTGAAAAATAAAATAGATTATTTCATAAATCAATTTCTAAAACGAAATAAGTTTGTAGAAAAATACTGTTGTAATTACAAATACTCTTAATTCTGACTTTTTGAAATCCTCTTCTGCCTCTGAGTTTTCAGAATATTCCAATAGCTCCTCTTGATATTCGTCCAGAGCTTCAGGGAGATATGATACCTTATGACGTAAATTTTGGCCCTTTTTATAAAAATCAAACTTGTCTTACGACCCAAAAGCCCCCGAACATTTTGTTTTACGGTCTTGTCTTCAGTTAGGGAGGGCCTTCCACACAAAGCCTCGTTGGTTTTTTCATGTACCTTATCACGTAAAATTTAGGCCTTCCTTGAAAATATGAGAGCCTCTACTGACTAAACGCCCCCAGTCTGACGCGTAAGAAATAGCTTGTCTAGTTCCCTAAAAATCACAGAGAGAAAAACAGAAAATGCTACAACTAACATTCATACAAATTAAAAGTGTTTAGAATAAAATATAGTCCACGCCCACGTCTATATATCGAAAATGGTATGAAAAACGGATACGTTTTATTGACTCCTAGAGAACGAAAGCCTTAAATAAAATATAATAAGATATAATGTATATTTCGGCAACGTTTTCTGAATACTTGTCTACCGGAAACTGTTCCAAGTAAAGTACAAAATTATGCAATATACGCATCTAAATTGTTATTTGAACAATGCACCTATACCATTATATACATTTGTATGCATGTTAGATAACTCATGAGTAATGTTTCAATTTGTACAGTATTTACATTTTTATTGATTTATCCCTTTTTGATTTACCAACTTGTTTCATGACAAATTGTATTTAGAATATGGAGAACGTTCAGTGTAAAGGTTGCCATTTGGTTAAACTTCAGCATTTTGTTACTTAAAGAAATTTATCTTTAGTATAATAATCAGAAGGCCCAATAACTAAATCTCCCCACAAGACTATTGCTATTCCGAGTTAGTAAAGTAGTCACGACTAACTTTAACCGAAGTCTGTTTACAGGGTTTGTTGCCTTAAGGCATTCAAAAAGTCTTCGACAAAGTGTGATGCCCTGGGCTACTTTACAAGCATACCATTACGTAAATAGAAATTTGCTACTCTATAGAAAGTACACAAATCATTTCTTGTAAATATACGTGAAATATTTGGTTGTCAGCATTTTTTTCATTCCAAAAAATTAAGCAAAAGTTTTGCAAATTTACGGGGGGAGATTTATACACTGACTAACATTTAAATCTAAGTTTGCTGCTCTTGTAACCTTGCTCCTAACTTCCCCTATCCTTAAATACGCCTCTCCCTTTTGGTATAATTTAATCACTCTCACATTACAAAAAAATGCAAATAATTTAAAACGAAATCCTCAGGATAAAAATCACCCTAATACCACTCCTGCATGATCTTTCAGCCTATCCTACATTAAGTAAATTCCACTAGTAAACTTCTGCCTAATTCTGACAACCCCCTAGTAAAGTCAACTAACTCTACCAATCCACTCACATCCAAAGGACAATGCTAAAAATGGCTGATTTTTGGCCCCCATCACGGAACACATAAGCCAGAGAAAATGTTTGGAAAAGGCTCGAAATTAATAAAAACACATCTTCGTGGCATTAAAAGGCTGGGGAAAATTCTATTTCACCTCTAAAAACATAAAAACAATTCCTAAAATTGCTTTGAATAATGGCTTATACTGAATATGAAAATTATATTTATTTTATGATAACTATTAGGTGTCGATTCAATAGAGGTAAAAGAATGGTAAAAACTAGCCCTATTCACACCCTATCCAGGAGATGGAACGCCATACGCAGCAATATTGATGATTAAAAATGGTTAAAAATGGTGAAAAAAGGTGATTAAAAATGTACAAAATGATTTTTTAATACTAGCTGAGCCAGACCTTCAAATGACCCTAACCTCAGCAACCCCATTTGGGATGAAATAATATTCGTAGCAAGTATTATTACAAAAAAGCGCTTTAGTTAACGACCCTGGAAAACACCAAACTACCTTATTCGGGGTGCATTCTATTCACAGTGTCGCATACTAAAAAAAATGCCACGGCACTTAGTAATGCACCAGATTATTTTTTACTAGTAAAAGGGTCACTGTCTTGACGTGAGTATCCTTATTACTGAAAACTACCTCAATATGAATATGAAAAATATTTTCAGCATGTAATATTGCATGGTTTTAGTCAACAGATTTTTTTTAACAAAGAACAAATAGCGAGTTATTTAGCAACCTCGAAAACAACCAAACTACCCTATTCAGGTGGTAGAATCGTATTCACCACTTCAAATACTAAAAAATAGGAAACAAGGCGACTAAAATGAATCAAAATCAACTCCAGTTTAGACAGACACTTTGGATAATGTAATATTAGAAAGAGAAAAAGATTTTCATTTTATGAAATACATAGAATCATAATAAAATTATATCAACAGTTATACTGATTACTTAATAGTGTACCTATAAAGAAAAACTGCCGTTGAAGATGATAGAACAGCAATCTAGAATATTTACAGCGCAAATTAAAATAAAATGAAAGGTTTCTTAATGCGGCGAGCGTAGAGGCGACTTCAATGTGAATGTCAGTCGATGTTCCGTTGAAGCAACATCGAGCGCGGTTAGTACTTGGGAAATACAGCGTTCTCGTCCCACCTTCTAGCTGCTTGTATATCAGTGTATACACGGAAGCTACGTAATTTCAGACGAGGATTACGTAGTGGATATACCATCCTTCGGAAGGGATGTAAAGCAGGCGGTCCCTTGTCTATTAAATGTTAGGCAAGTAAAAGATCCCTACTCTTCTTAAGAGAAGAGGTTCGGCAAAATTTCCAGGAGTAGCTCGTCTCCTGGCGTCGGTGATAGGCCCTGGTAGCGGAAATAGGCCGACGTTAAATAAATAGATTAAAAAAAAAAGGTTTCATAAGTCCGCATTTAATAGATAGATATTCAAGATGGCTAATAATCACGGTAAGGGATATTAGTTTATTCTCTGTTATATTATTCCATGTAAAGGTACTTCTGGGTAAGCCATAGAACTTCATTTGTTGGAGAAAAGGGTACAGTAAATATGCAAACGAACACGATTCTTTTTACATTCCGAGTTTTTTAAATCATATTGATACATATTTTTCTAATATTAGGTGCTCTGTATGGCGTTCCACCCCCTACATAGCTTGTGAATAAGGGTAGTTTTTACCCTTTTGTTATCTCTACTGAATCGATACCTAATAGTTATCATAATATAAATTTTCACATTCAGTATAAACTGTTATTCAAAGCAATTTTAGGTTGCTTTAATGATTTTAGGGTTGAAATAGAATTTTCCCCACCCTTTTGGTACCACGAAGATGTATTTATATTAATTTTGAACATTTTTCAACCATTTTCTCTGTGTCTTATGCGTTCCGCGATGGGGGCCAAAAATCAGCTATTTTTAACGTTGTCCTATCTCAATGCTCCCAAACATCCCTCACTTAATTATATTTTCGCCTGCTTAAAATTCCCCACAGATTCAGTGTATGTCATTATTCTTACAGAAAAAAATACATTTAAAAACTTACCATATAATACTGTTGAATCATACTTAAAGAAAAATAAAACAACAGAAACAAAAAGAGCCACAGAAATATACAACAGAATAAGCAGTATGCACATCAACCCAACGATTTTTTCCTAACCGTAACCGAAACTGAAACCAAAACCGGAAACCGAAAATGGTGTACGTTAGGTAACCGTAACAGAAACTGAGCAGAAATAAATTTCGTTTTCGGTCCTTGCAAGCATTAATTTAATTTTAACCGAAAACCGCATCGTTATTTTTTATAATTTTTTTAAACCGAAAACCAAATTAACGCAGCTCTGAAAACCGAAACCGTAACCAAAAACCAAAAATGGTGTACGTCAGTTAACCGTAAACGAAACCGAACCGAAATAAATTTCGATTTCGGTCCCTGATTCCCAAGTAGACGAAAGTACTACTCTAGGAGGAAGTTGTTTTAAGATTGCCTATTTTCGTACGCACGGAATTTGTATGTATTTGTAAGGCTTTATATGAAATAATTAGTGGTAATGAAAATGAATTTAACTCCATGTCGTCTTGAGGGTCTACAAGAAGGTCTATCCTGAGCCTGTATGCAAATTTCCAACCTTTGTTGTCCCGGTGAAAATGTAGAAGAACGCACTACCGGGCGTCAAAATGACGCGACACCAATTTATTTCTCAGGGGGCGCCAGTCGCGTATTACCCCGTTCTTCTACCTCCCAGGCGGGTTCGAGATAAGGTGCACTTCGGTAGCCGAGTAATGGACCAAGGCTGCACTACCACAGATCGGAAACTACGCTCTCTCTGGACCTGAATTCCCTCGTTAGGGGTTTAGGCACCTCTTAATTTCCTGAATTTTTGCATAAAAAAATCCCAACCGAAGAATTTCTCTGCGGAGGGATTAGTTTTGGTACGCGGAACTCACGTTTTGGTCCATTAATAACGGAATATATTTCTCAAAAAACGCATAAAAAAATCCCTATCAAACCTCCGTAAAGCAACCAGAAGGTCGAACGTTAATGTGAATTAACTCGACACATCCGGTTTTCTATACGAAAGTTCCAGGGATTATAGACCGTCAACAGGCCTCAAGATCAATTAAGAAACAATAGTTCAAAGAATCCGTTTATTTAACAGAATTGGTTATACAAAATTCTCAAGATAAGAATCGTGCCTTCCCCAATCAAGGTAGTGACTTTCAGACCATACAAGCGAGAGCGCTCACGCTAACGATCGATTAGGTAGAAAAGATTCATACATACCTTCTCAGAATCAAAATGCGAGCTTTTAGAATCATTTCAGACTCTGGGTAAATGAATAATTAAGGCTGACTGAAATTAACTTAAAAAAGTTTTACTAAATGAATTTAGTTTCGCTAGAGACTACTTAGCTTTAAAGTTCTTGTATCGTGGAGATTCACGTACTCAAACACATTCAGAGGACTTATTACTGCATAAGTTGAGTGGCGTTCGATCAGTCCACGACTTACCTTAACACAGTCGTTCAATATTATCGATTTAGCAGCGTCTCACCTTCGAGCGACTTTTAGGCAAAATTGAATTTTTGGATTTTTATGCACAAGGCGTTTTCCTCTATAACTTTGTCATTTGAATAGCCCTGTTATTGGCTTTTCTACCATCGCTTTGTCTGGACCACTCAACGCGCTCGACCAAATTGCGAGCCGCTGGGTCAATCCAAACTCTTTCTATGCGAGAAACCGGCCTTGTACATGTGCATTGATTTTTATCAATTTTTGCTTATCGGCACTACGCCGGCTTTGACAAAATCTTCTATTTTGCCTTTTGGATGCAGTGCATCGTTAAAATTTTATGCTCATACTTTAGAATTGGGCTTTTAATGACCGTACCTCAAAGGTCAATGTCTTTGGTTGAGGAATAAAAAATAAATAATAATTTAAATTATATTTTCGTGGTACTTTTTAAACTGACTTTGTGGTACTTTTGAAAAATCCAATACTTTTGAAAAGTTAATCTGCCGGTGAAATTTAGGCGTACTTTTGAAAAATCGATCTTCAAGCCAAATTTCAACGCAGTTTTGAAAAATTAGTCTGCAAGTGAAACTTTGGCGTACTTTCGATAAATCGATTCCTGGGCCAAATTTTGACGCCCTTCCAAAAATATTATTTTTCAAAGTCCAATTTATGGTACCTTTGAAAAAGTATATTATTCATAAATCTTTGTCATTATATACTTCTACTCTCATATTCTGAACCAAAAACATTTTTCCTAAGTGAAAATTCGGTGTTTCTTCGAATTTTCACCTGGTCATTTCCAACGCCTTATAGAACCCAAAACGGTCCTTGTGGACTGATCTGCGCCTCTGCAGACTCCCAAAAATGTCTTCAAATGAAATTTTTGCCTAACTCGAATTTTGATTATGTCTTCAACTTAGGACGATTTTGGAGAGTTCTACAACAAAAACGCCGCATTCTTGAACTAGTGAGTTGTTTTTCTCAATAATAATTCAAGAAACTCAATACCGTTGGCAGGTTTCTTTTCTCTCAGATTAAAGAACTCCAGAGTACATCTGTCCAGTCTTAAAAGTTTTTCGAATACTTCTTATGAATTTGGAGGTGGTTTCCCCTTAGAGGCAAAGCAGTTGAGGCACTGCGACCATTGCGTAGTAAAAATAAGAAACATTTGCTCTCCCACATCTTCCTCCACCCCCGTCCAGCAGAGGGTAGTTTTCACCCCTCTAGGGGGTTGGTTTTTTGGCTGTCTTCACCCTCCACCGTGCCTCCCGTGCATTCTCAAGAGCTTGTAAGCTACAAGCATTCATGTCCGGAAGGGTATAGAAGAGGTGTAGAAGGTGGGGGGGTTACGCCCTTGGCAATAATAAATGAGAGCACGAGGTTTGCAAAGTGCCCATTCATACTCCTTTCCGGAATGATACTGATATTCATAACTTTACCTCTATTTAAGGGATATGTTTGGCTCTGCACAAAAATGTAAGGCGTATACGAATTTTTTTGACCTCGTATTCGGATTGAGCGTCGAAAAATACATAGAAATACCATGGTCAGTCATCCAGATCACGACTTTTTTGTGGGTCTGTTATTTGTAATTTTTTTAAAAGTGTACAAATTATGTACTTAATAAACAAATTATTGATAATTGTTAATTCACAATTTAGCATCAGTGCATGTAAGTTTTTTATTATTAACAAAATTTGTTGTAGTGAGCGTTGCTTAACAACACTTTTTATTACTACTTATATAATATATCGAACCATCCCTCTACATTAACAACTTATATTTTATAGTTCCCGTTATTGCATTTTTTATATGTCCTATGATCTAAAATAAAGTATACCTATTATATTAGATCGCCTTAATAGAGAAACTTTCGAACAAAAATTGAACAAAAAAACACTGTCATAATCATTATCATCAAAATAATCATCTTCGTTGGTTACAAAGTTTTATATTATTTTTACGAAGTAATTTATAATAATGCTTTGGGGGCAGTACATCCTATATGTGTCATAATTAGAAAATTGTATTTATTAATTACTTAAACTTTTTTATATTTTGGCCGATTTTAAATATTCTTAAAATACTGTAGTCCAGTCTAATTAGACATCATAAAAAATTTTGCGTACTGCGGACTTTTTTTTGTGGAAGTTGTTTAAGAGGGCATAATAAGCAAGCACAGAAAACTACACCCTGCTACAATTTTTAGGGGTTGAAACTTTGAAATTTTACTTATGTGTCCATATCTGTTTCCCTATTGCCCGTAGGGCTCTTTACCATGTTACACTTTTTGGAGATTCATCCCTCCTCTACATAATATTTATATTACACATTTGCCGTAGGACAAACGGTTTTGGCTGTACGAGGCCGGAAAGGTCGCGCTGTCCGAATTTGGGGGTTTTCTGTACAGGACAAACGGCTATTATTTCCAATCTACAATACTACACATACTAATGCACTTAAGTAGGGATGATGATTGGTGAAAAAACTTTCATCGAATACCGCGCGGTTTCCATGATACGGGATGTTGAAATTTTGAAAACCGCTTTTTTAAAAAAAAAGTGAACCTACTTTTTTCGCTCATTTTTTTTTTTTCATGTATGTACGACCCTAATATAAGAAAATTTACGGTGGTTTTATTTTAATACATTCGTTGGTTTAGGAGCTAGACAGCAAAATATGCCAAAAATGGCTATTTTGGTATTGTTGCATTAAAAAAACCAAAACCAGTATAATTCTGGTAAATGTTTTTGTTTATCTTAAGTCCAATTAATTGCGCACAGAAAATGTGTTTTTGTATTTAAGTAGGATCAACACTTATTGTGTAATAACGATTTATGCCATGTGTTCTCCAATCTCCTTTTTCACAATTTTTTTTTGCGGCCTTATGGTTCATAGTAGGGCAGAAAGCATTATACACGTGGACAGGGCACAAATTAGGGTGTTAAAATGGGTCTCTTGTTAAAATGCGATAGGACGTACCCTATATTATGTAGAGGAGGGATGAATCTTCAAAAAGTGTAATTTGGCAAAGAGCCCTACGGGCAATAGGGAAAAAGATATGGGCACATAAGTAAAATTTCAAAGTTTCAACCCCTAAAAATAGGGGACGCACATGGTGTAGCAGGGTGTAGTTTTCTGTGCTTGCTTATTATGCCCTCTTAAACAACTTCCACAAAAAAAGTCCGCAGTATGCAAAATTTTTTATTGTCTAATTCGACTGGAGTAGTGGTATTAAATTTAACACCATTGAATGACTTTTTCAAGAAAATGAACTCGTACTTTATTATTTTTCATTCTTCCGTAGAATTTTTTAGAAATTACGAAAAGAAATATTTTTACGATTACAGCGCCATCTGTAAAACATTTCAGACAAACTTGACGTAGTTCTTATCTTAGAATCCGATTCTGCAACAAAAAATAGAAGAATAAAAAGATTTTAAAGTTGCCCCCCACCCCACCTCAAGGTGTGGGGGTAGGGGGTCGCGTTTGATATCATCGGATAGCCCTTTTAAAATTATTAAGGACGAGTTTTTTCTTTTTTGAATCCAATGTGTATTTCTCGAGATATTTGACCGTTTCCAGAGTTTTTGGACACCCGGTATGTAGATTACATGTACTTTGCAATGATATTAAGGAAAAAAAATATCTTATTGGACTCGGACGAACAGTCTATGCTATGCTAATAGATCTTTCGAGGCTTACAATTATAATCATATAATTGTAAGCCTCAAAAGATCTATTAGCGTAGAATAAAAATGTTATATAATAAACCAGATGCAATGAATTATCATCGAATAAATAAAAACTAGAATATTTTTACATATATAATCAATGAAAAAAGAAAAATATCTATATATACCAATGACCTGCCTCCATTAATTCCCTACAAATCACTGAAGGAAAAGTTCACTTCGTGTAAAGGCTGCTTGAACGTTCGTCTTGGTTGGGTCTCATCTGATAGAGGTTTACTTATTTTATTCGAATTGACGAGAAAAAATCCTGTCTGGTAAACCCTCGCAACCCTAGTACCGGAAAATCGGAAAAGGGGGTGGTTTTTCCGGATGGGGGTGGTGGGTGAAGGGTAGGTCGGGAAACATTATCATCATGACGTTCCCCGCCCTCGAAACCAGGTGTATACCGTTTTCCAGTTTTTGTGGCATTTCATTATTGAGGGGTGGGTGGATCACTTGTGGTCAATCTTTACTTTTTTTATTCAAATTGACAAAGTAGCCGATCCAACAAGCTCTCGCAAGCCTAGCACCGGAGAATCGGAAAAGGTGGTTTTCCGGCTTAGGGATAGTACGTGAAGGGTGTGTCGAAAAATATTGTCACCATCGTGTTACCTGTCCTCGAACTCGAAAATGTCTTGTGGTCCAGTCACAGAACTTTTGCAGTCAACGCTTTACCTCAACTAACTATATAAGAACTTTAGACTTTAAAGGCCACTGACGGCCGAACTATTGAATTTTGAGCATTGTATCCATGGGAACTTTTGTTCAGTATAACCATGAGAACTATTTCCCAATTTCAAAATATTTGACTTATTTGATTTAGGAGAAGGCCGTTCGGCCTTCTCCTATACTTTTGTGCGGGGTCTTTTATATTTCTCTTTCATTTGGACTGGTTATTTTCTAAGGCTCATATTTTTGTTTCTGTTGGTTTCCGATTGTTTCATTATAAAAAATACAATAAATTTCAACTAGCTTTATAACTTTTTAAATTTTTGTCACGAAAAAGAAAAACCAACTAACCTGATTAACTAACTCTAAGTCCATGTACACAGATTTTTAAAACTTTTATTATTACTGATACAATACCAAAATAATGCCACGTTCTGGATTTGAGGGCGAAACATACGCATCCTGAGCTAGTAATTTTACATACTGAGCTACCTGTTAATTAAAATTAGACATGTAATATGTATTTCACGACTTTCAGATCTTTCGGATCTTTAAGGTAATCGCCAAAGGTTCATCTATCGAACGTCTATGAAGTACCTTTTAACAATCGTAGTTCCGGATTATTTCAATTAGTCGAGACAAAAGTATAAGCATTGCTTCAAATCTGAAGAAGAAATAATAAATAATTTGTCTATTTGTAACGGCTCCAAGTGCAAGTACGTCATTAATTATGTTGCGTTTTCCACAGTACAGTGTTTTGAACTTTTTAATTTGCAACATTTTCGCGCTTCGATAGTGATGTTAAAAATACATTAAAAAATAAGTTAAAGCACCTACACAGTTTTACAGAAACCATAAATGTCAATTTATAGAGCAGGAGCTAGGTGGTTTTTTTCGGCGCACATCGTTTTATGAACTTTGAAATATTTTTATGGTTTAATGGATGATAACGATTCATAAAATCGACTTTTGGCGGGGCACCTCCTGTCAGGTGCGTCACGAACACTATCTAAAAATTAGTAAAATTATGTCATAGTTACAAGGCTCATTTTTTTCGTTTACACATTTTATGTTTACAGTGAATAAAATAAGATCGCCAGAAAGTGTGGGCCGTCAGGAGGCGCAGCCAGAAAGGTAATAATGACACAATACATCTGAGGCACGGTAGAAAGTCAAGTTAGCCGAAAGTGTTAAATTCCTGTATATTTAAGAGCCTATGGTACTTTCGTTGACACTAAGAACTTTCTGGGGAGGCTATTCTATTGTTGAAGGAGCTTATATTTACATTTTAAAAAGAAGCCAGAACTTGTAACGATGAGGTTAGAGTTCTGAGATGAAATATGCGAAAAAAATCAAATTTTCTTCAAAAATCCTAAACATTTTCTTTCTGGCTAGCCTTACTGACGGGAGTTTCTTTCTGGGAATATTTTTCTGTGTTCAAAACATTTAAATAAACGCTCAGCCCAAAAAAAAGCTTGTAACGATCGTGTTATGTAACTCCGTTTTTTTTTTACATCTTTGACCTTTCTGGCTGCGCCCCTGACGGCCCACACTTTCTGACGATTTTATTTTACATAAAATGTGTACACACAAAGAAAATTAGCCTTGTAACGATGATATATTTTCACTGATTTTTATATTTTGAACTATGGCCAACGCAAGGGCTGACATATGCCAGAAGTCTATTTTGTCGTTATTTAAGTTCGATAGAATTAATCAACGCATAGAAAATGCTTGTAACGATGAGTTTCCGAAAAAGCCACTTAGCTCCCGCACCCTATGAAATTTTGACGTATAATGTTTTTAAATAAATTTTTAAAACAAATTTAAGTTTTTTTGGAAAATTTTTGAAAGGAAGAGATTTTTCAAACTAGTAATTTTTTATGTTATAATCGCAGTAACAAATTGAGAAAATTTGAACAAGGTGTATTAAAAAAAATAATTTATAGCTCAGAAATTAAAAATTATATTTTTTATACTTTTTTCCGAAAAATTCTTCACTGTTTAAGTGACTATAAAAGTGGCTATATGATATATTAAAGGAAAATCATCCATTCCTGTGTCATTTCGAAGCTAATAATATACATTTTCATGCCTATTAATATTTCAATATTTATACAATATTATAACCAATAGATGGCCAAAAATGATATAAAATTGATCAAAATAGCAGTTTTAGCCACAAAAAGCAATTTTTAAGAGGGATTTTTAATGTTTCTATTAACCTTTAACAATATCTTTTAATGCAAAGTTTAAACTCTCGCATATATTATTTTATTAACAAAAACTACCTATAATAATTATCTTGGGAAATACAGCGTTCTCGTCCCACCTTCTAGCGGCTTGTATATCAGTGTATACGCGGAAGTTACTTAATTTCAGACGAGGATTACGTAGTGGATATACCATCCTTCGGAGGGGATGTAAAGCAGGCGGTCCCTTGTCTATTAAATGTTAGGCAAGTAAAAGATCCCTACTCTTCTTAAGGGAAGAGATTCGGCAAAATTTCCAGGTTGGGGGTAGCTTGTCTCCTAGCGTCGGTGATAGGCCCTGGTAGCGGAAATAGGCCGACGTTAAATAGTTAAAAAAAAAATAATAATAATAATAATAATACTAAAATTACAAGGCACGCTACAAGGGCTTATATAATAATATACATATCACACAATGGGAGATTATATAAATGATATGAATTAATTAGGAACTGAAGATAGAAAAGAATAGATAAAAGATATAAGTAATATCAAAAAAAAATTAAGATTATTTTATTCAACTTTGTTCAATCACGGAATAATTCAATTTGACCATTTTATGCATCTGGTGGACTACAGATAAATTTTTTCACATATTTTACTTCCACATCCAGTGGAGGTATAGTAACGACAAAAAAAATGTTAAAAATTTTTATTGTTCAAATAGGCTTAGAATGAAACGTCGAGATTTTAAGTTTGAGCGAAAAGAAAAATTTCTGTCTGTCGGTCTGTAACTTTTTTTGTGCGCACGTTTACTCTGGAACCGTTAAGATATTGACTTGAAATTTGGTACACATATGTACTTTAACGAGATCTAGAACTAAATTATATTTTCATCTTGTTCCGTCGAAGGGTTGGGGGGTAAATTGAGGTAAATTTGGGGTAAATAGGTAAATCAAGCAGGTAATAGTCCATAAAATTGGTATTTAGTATATACAAGAGAAGCTAAGGTCTCAAAAAAAAATTTGGCATTAGCCACCCCCATTATTAAAGGGGATGAAAAAAATTGTGATTTAGTGTGTGCACAAGAACCAGAAACCTTAAAATATTTTTTTACTTCATCCACTCCCCACTACCAACCACCCCCTATTACCACCCTCACCCCACTACCGATGTGGGGTATCGTTTTATGGGTTTTTGTGGTAGAGGATTTCAAATATTATATTATTAAAGTTCCATAAACAATTATTTCCACATACAAATTTTTTTCATTGTGAGTGACTTGGATAGAAAATCCGGATGTGGAAGTAGTGATTTCTTGGGCAGCGGTTTTTTAAAGGATGGTAAGATAGTATACGACTTTGCTTGGCTTGGCAATATGTTAAATAGTTTTAATGCGTAATACAGGAAACAGTTTTTACCGTAAAAAGTATTGAGAGACTGCAAAACAAAGTTATTTCTTTGACGTGTGTTGTAGGAATAAATGCTGAAGTTTTTGATTCTAGATTCTAATTTACAATGTATTATTTTATAAACTGTTATTATGGATTCAAATTTTAACAACTGGCTTAGCTTAAGAAAGTTACATTTATTATAAATAGATTTTATTGAATCTGAGTCGAATTAGGAAGTTTCCATTTTTCTCATTTTCTCGTAATAAATAGTCGTAAAAATCTAAAAAATATCTGTAATTTTTTTTAAAAATATCTTTATAAACAAAAAAGTTATGCTCCTTCCAAGTTTAAAATGCCTCGATCATCTGGGCTGAGCTCGATTACGTCACAATACATGATTCCGCCAACAGCGAGCGGGCGCGGGCACCTTTATACTCGCTGGCAGGCATCGGCAGTTTTTAGCCAGCTTGCATTTGAGAGCCGAAAAAATTGCTAAAACATGCAATTTTGGCACGTTCATATTTTTCGAAAAACACCATTGGGACGGCCGTATGACGTCGCGACGCAAAGAGGAAGTCTTCCAGATAAACCTGATCGTAAATTGCACGGCGAAATTCGAAAATTCGGCTCGGCACGAACGAATCAAAAGTGACATTTTGTGACATTTCAGAAAATCGAGCACATACACTAAATAAAGGGAACATACAGAGCGCCGCCGGCATGGCAAGTCAGCGCGTTGTATATTGTGACGTCACGGTGGACTTCAGCCGAGGCGAATTATTCAAATAAAAAATTGAATAAGTTCGTGAGTTTTTCAGATATCGAGATAATTTTTTTTTTGTTTGACTAGTTATCTGAAAGACTACTAAATGAGGTTGAATGTACATGATATTTCTAAAATAGGAAACTTCCTAATTGCTCTATTCTGTATAACTTGTACGAAGCCTAGATTTGTTTTGGTTGTGGCGCCCCAAACGGGCAACATATAAACTAACCGTGAGTGTATATGTGCAAAATATAAACTTCTTCGAGCACTTTCTGTTAAAATATACGACACTTGTTTGAACACTGCTACTAGGAGGTTAATCTTTTTTATAATGTACTGTATATGATGATGCCAATTTAAATTTGAGTCTATTACTAATCCTAAATATTTTATATTGTTGACTTTTTCAATTTCTTTGGCGTTTAAATATAATGTTGTTGATGGTATGCTTTTTTGTATAGATGTCATTATAATATATTTTGTTTAAAGAGAGTTTGTTATTTTTTAACCATAGTTCTAATTTATTCAAGTCTCTTTGGATACTCTGAATTAAATTGTCTATATCTTTAGAGAAGTAAAAAATACAGGTGTCATCGGCGTACAGTCGTGTGTCACCCTCAAAATTTTGCATGGTTATATCATTAATATATAAAATATTGAAAAACAACAAATAGAATTGAGCCCTGTGGAACACCATAACTTATATTAACAGTATTACTTTTTGATTCACCTATTTGAACGTATTGCTTACTATTAGTGAGATACGAACTAAACACTATAAATCTCACTCCTAATATTTCTAATTTCTTTATTAATCTTGGTATACGAACTGCGTCAGTAGCTTTCTGTAAGCAAAAAGTCCAGCTGTTATATTGCCTTTATCTATTTGTTGTTGAATTGGTAATAATGTCTAATACAGCAATTTGAGTATTTTTCTTTTTTCTAAATCCGTACTGAAAGTCACTAAGGAATTTTATTTTTTCTAAATAATGTACTAGTCTATTATGCAGTACTTTTTCAAATATTTTTGAAATAGCCGGCAATATAGATATCGATATAAAGTTCTAGTGTACAGTTTTTTTTTTTTTTTTTTCGGATGATTTATAAAGAGGTATAACTTTGGCAATTTTCAAGATATCAGGAAATTGCCCTGTTTTAAATGCCATATTAAGTAAGTCTACCAACATATCAACGATTTCCTTATAGCATGCTTTTAAAAATTTATTACTTATCCCATCATAACCTGGACTACAATCATTTTCTAAGGATCCTATTGCTATTATTATTTCATATTTATTTGTTTCGTGTAAAAATATGGAGTGAAGTGATGAAAAGTTTAATGTAAGTGTACAATTTGGATGTCCTGCAGAGGTGTCACGTGCAATTTTTTCGCCAATACCGCTAAAATAATTTACAAGTCCTTCTGCCACTAAGTTTTGATCTGTTAATAAATTATCTCCTACATCTAAAATTATTCTCTCATTCTGAATATTCTTTTTATTCAATAAATTGTTCAAAATTTTCCATGTTTCACGAGGGTTCTTAGAATTATTGAGCTTATTATTATAATAATGTTTTTGTCACGTTTTTTTAGCCCATTAATTATTTTTTTTAATTTCTTTTAACTTAACTTAATATTTGTAATGTTTACCGATTTTCACGCACCTGACTTTTTTTTATAAACAATTCATAACTTCATTATTTTTAAAGGTAATGAAACGGTTGACCTCTCAAACGAAACGTAAATAAATGTACTTTAAAAAGTTATGTAAGTATTTTCCTTTTGCCCAAACGTTTTAGTTTTTAGGACTTGAGTGCGTCCAAAATGTGCCGAAAGGACCTCGCACATTTTTTATGTAAATTAGGGTACAGTCAAATTGACTGAATTTATAATGTTCTAGATTTCGACTTTCTGATCAAAAGCTCTCATGGGCCCAACTCGATTCTATGTCTAGTTTCCGAGATGCAACTATACGTTCTTGTAAAATTCTGTATCTTGTCGAACTTTTAATTTATTGATCGGATATTAGAGGTCAAAGGAGCAATTTCCGAAAGTTTCTCAGTTAAAGTTTGTTGATCAGGAAGACACATACTTTATGTAAAAAATGTTTTAACCAATTTGACTGAATATTTCTTTTCACTTGTTATTTTTATTAGTCGGGAATCAAGCTTCTCAAAAGACGCTCCTAAAATGTCAGGGTGGGCACTCGAAGATATAGTATTGAAAAAATATATACATTATCTGGAATGACCTAAAATCCAGAGGGCGCCATTCTGCCCGCGATTGCAAAAAAGCGTAAAAAAATATTTTCCGAAATTTTTTGTATCACTAAAAATTGATTAATTTTATATTCCCACCTCATTTACAGGGTTATTTTTTAATATTTCTTAATAATTTTCAAACTAATGGAAAGCTTATTCTTTCTAGATTCTGATGCTATCAAATAATTTTCGAAATTTTTGTTAACAAATGCTACAGAAATTGTTTAAACAAAGGATGCCTGAAGAGTACACGGTAAATTTCAGCATTGAGACATTTTAAAAACAATTATAGATAGATGCATAATTCTATGATATGAAATCTGCGGAATATAATGGAGGAGTTTTTAGTGAAAGAATCATCTGCATTGTTTTATCGTTTTAAAAGATAGGACTATTTTTGTGATTGCAAAAAATTTACAATGCGTATTACTTATACGTAAATATTATCATTTGTCATTATGAAAAAAAAACGAAGGTATTTAAAGATTAGTTTACTAGGGAACCAAAAATTATTATATTTTAACTTAAAATATTGATTAGAGACAAAAAACCGTACAGCTAATTAAATGAACTTAAATTTACTTTTTGTACTTGAGAAATAACAATATAAAAATAATAATAATAAAATATACATACTTAAACTAAATTAACAGCATTTACCCTCACAGTAGCAATCTATTATGTATTCTAACCCAGCTTTGCTACAACTGCAGTTTCCGGTACATTTTTTAAATTTACATTTAAAATATACATTTTGAGGACGAAAATTTATAGTCATTAATTTAGGAATAAGTACATTATTTTTCAAATCCCAACCACAAGTAAAATTGAAAATTTTTAAAAACTCCCGATCAATGTATCTAATCGTACCAGTTTCATATGACCGAATCAAAATGAGGCCTAAATCATGTTCGGCTACCATAATTGTCTGCACATTTTCAATTTTACTTCAATCGGACAATTTCTAGAGAAGTTCAACAGGGCGAATTCAAGATGGCGACCAAACATCAAAATCTAGTAGGCCGATAACCTTCTCGATTAAATACTCTTTCAAAACTATATCAAAATCGGATCACCCGTTGAAGAGATATGAAGCCACAGACAGACAGACAAACATACGCGTCAAACTTATAATACCCTCTTTTGGGGTGAAGGTTTGGGGAGGTAAATTGAGATAAATTGGGGTAAATCGATAAATTAAGCAGGTAAGAATTCATAAAATTGTTATTTAGTATTTACAAGAGAAGCTATAACCTAATTATCATTAGCCACCCCCATTACCACCCCCACTCCATTAAATGTGAAAAATGTGATTTAGTGTGTGTACAAAAATCAAAAACCTCAGAATATTTTTTTACTTCATTCTTTGCTCGGTGTTTGTCGAATATTTTACATGAATTTATAAACAACACAGTTACTGTATACGCTACTCATGAGATTTTTGTTATTTTATTACACTATATCTCAGTGTCTAAGCAGGTAGTCAACAAGCCTAAAGAGAGCGAGGCAATGCGAGACATACATGTGCACTGGATATCTATCAAAAGACGCCGCGGATCCGCGTGCTGCACAAAAAAAAATCGTATCTTTTACAACAGTAAAGCAATGCAGATAATTCTTTCACTAAAAACTGCTCAAATCTATTCTACAGATTTCATGTCATAGAAGCATGCACCTATCTATAATAGTTTTAAAAATGTTTCGATGCTGAAATTTACCGTGCATTCTTTGGGCTCGCTTTGTTTAAACAATTTTTGTAGCATTTGTTACCAACAATTTTGAGAATTATTTAGCAGCACCTGAATCTAGAAAGACTAAGCTTTCCGTTGGTTTGAGAATCATTAAGAAATGTTAAAAAATAATCCTGTAAATGAGGTGGGAACATAAAATTAATCAATTTTCAGTGACACAAAAATTTTCAGAAAAAAAATTTTTACGCTTTTTTGCAATCGCGGACAGAATGGCGCCCTCTGGATTCAGATCCGCAAGGTCATTTCGGATAATGTATTATTTTTTTTTAAAACTATATCTGCGAGTGCACACCCTATGATCGAATTAGTTGCTCCTGATTCCTGACTATATATAGATTTTCCGGCGCCTTCGCCAACATTTTTCAAACTTTAATTTTTTCTAGTAAGGTTATTTTTATTAAAACAACAAACGATTTTAGTGAAAAATATTGTGAAGGGCTATTAGAACGTATCACAATATAAAATATGCAAAAATCATGAATTCGATTTTTTTTTTAATAGCACAAGAGGTCATTCTTGTACATTTCTTGAGCAATTTACATAAGAAATGTGCGGGGTCCTTTACATAAACTTTTAATAAACATAACTCCGTCAATTTTTAAGATACAGAACTAGCCAAGGCACAAATTGAAAATTTTCTTATTAGCTAAAAAAAAGTTGCTGCGGTCTTTTTGTATCTCTCTAGTTTACAAATTGCACGATTATTAATTTATCAATATATTTGAACAATTAAAAATTAAAAGTACGCACTTTTTTAACATTTATATTTGAGCAAAGACAACGACGATGCAGAAGGTTTGATTCACATTGGACTATATGCCTAAAATTTAATTTTACTATACTCTACTTACGTGTAATAGCAAAGGGTCTTCCATTATTTTCATCAGGCTGGTATGCATAATTATCCATGGTAATGCACGAAACTACGAAAAATTACTTCCCGCGGTAGCGCCTACATGCTGCGCGACAAAAGTTCGAATAGATAATAGGAAACCGAATAAAGGCGCTGTACACACTGTACATGCCCAATCATTATTTGTACAATTGACACAACCATATAAACTAATCGATTAACAAAGTGGTATCGATTAGATAAACTTTATAAACATATTAATAATGCAAATTAGAATTACACCTCGCTCTGTTTAAGGAAGTCATCCTTAAAACATACATTACTTGGGAAGGAAGTCACGTACTCTTGACACCAACAATATAGTAACCGGGGTAGAGAAAAACGTTTCAAAAAATTGAATATACGTTTGCGTTCGATAATTATTAATTTTTACACTGACCTCAATATCGATATTACACTGAAAAAAGTGCACGTAAAATTACAGCTTCGTTACATTAGAATTCATGGCATTTTACTTTTAGAATAAGAAAGAAGAAGAAGAAGAAGAAGAAGAAGAAGAAGAGGAATAAATCGCTACAGACAAATACATGTAAAAATACATTCCACAGGGAAATATACATATCTTTCGAATTTATTCCTGTCCTAATGATTTTACATCATCTGTCTGTTAAATTATCCATACTGAGTGCTTACAGCCTTTTTATAATGTTACAACAAATATGTAAATACAATTACTACTGTAAAATTAGAAGAATACTGTAGCACTGTAACCAATAGCATTGGTAAAGGAAATCACAAATTTTATGGGAAATTGGCTTACGGTGAAAATGGCCCAAATTTTGATATGTTGTTCTACTAATCCAGTAGATCAAAAGTCTCAACGGGCACGAGTCCCAAAAACACACCCTTCTACCTTTTTTGGCCCTCTTTTTTATGAAAAGCGCTCGTATACATTTAACAACTACATTTCTCTAAAAAAAATATTTGTATCTTTCAGCGCGGTAAAAAACGTCAGTCATAGGATCTGACTTACATTTAGACCCTTGCACCCTTTTCCACCCCTTCCGGGGAGTGAAAATCGCTTTCACGGCTGCACAGCGGTATCTTTGTTCCAAAAAAATATGAAACTGCTCAATTGAACAAAGAACCTTAAAAGGCGGTGCAAAAATCACTTTGTAGTACCCCCTAATACTTTTCCACCCCTTCCGGAGGGTGAAAATCGCTTTCACGGCTGCACAGCGGTATCTTTGTTCCAAAAAAATATGAAACTGCTCAATTGAACACAGAACCTTAAAGGACGGTGCAAAAATCACTTTGAAGTACCCCCGAATACTTTTCCACCCCTTCCGGGGGTTGATTCTCAATAAAGCGATAGCACATCTCAAAAGAGGCACAGCAATGACTCTGAACTAATCTCTAACCATTTTCCAACCCCTCCGAGGGCTGAAAATCACCTTCACTGTTGCACAGTGGTATACTTTTACCCCCGCGAGGGCGGAAAATGGTCAGGGGCAGAGTAATTGCCCAGCTTTTTTTGAGATGTAGTACTCATCTGAGTGGTTCCATAACTTTTTTGCCAGAAAGATACCGCCGCGCAGAAATGAAAGCCATTTTCATCCCCCGTAAGGGGTGGAAAAGCGTTAGGGGGTACTTTAAACTTATTTTTGCACCGTCTTTTAAGGTTCTGTGTTCAACTGAGCAGTTTCATATTTTTTGGAACAAAGATACCGCTATGCAGCCGTGAAAGCGATTTTCATCCCTGGAAGGGGTGGAAAAGGGTGGAAGGGTCTACGACTGAGGTTTTTTATCGCGCTGAAAGATACAAATATTTTTTTAGAGAAACGTAGTTGTTAAATGTATACGAGCGCTTTTCACCCCAATAGAAGGCAAAAAAAAGGTAGAAGGGTGTGTTTTTGGGACTTGTGCCCATTGAGACTTTTGATCTACTGGATTAGTAGAACAACACACCAAAATTTGGGCCAATTTTACCGTAAGCCAATTTCCCATAAGATTTGTGAGGGGTCCTTTTAGCACGTGATGAAAACTACAAACTACAACTTGAAGTAAATCATAAAATGTGTTGCCATTATGCATTTTTCATTTCTGACGGTGAATTCGTTAAAATTTCAAGTATCATAAATCTACAAAGCACAAGTAAATATATTTAACTAGATGAAGCAGTTTCCTCTCAAGGCGGACAAGAATTTCAAATTTTCACATCCTCTTTAAGAGGTCGTTTTCTTACAATGTTGCTGCTTACGTCAATGGTTTGATAAAATTCAATTTTCTGGACTTTAGTTCAGCACTTACGACATTTAAACTTAATTACAGAAAATATTTACTAAACGCCCAGTAAAAGGCCTACCTTGTTTACTCAAACCCATATTATGTTAAATGTATTATAATCAAGACTATTTTCTTGTCCCTTGTTCATAATATTTAATGTATATTATCAGGTTAAGTATGTGTCGTTGTTTAATTAATATTTGTAATTGTATGGGCATTGGTGGAAGAACAGAATCTGGAATTATTCAGAATTCTGAACCATTTAGCCCTTTATTTACCTTATATAATAATATATCTTATCATGTACATAAATGTGTCTACATTGGGTAAATAATAAATTATTATTATTATTATTATTTTCGCTCTCAGGAGGTTCATACTTTTTCTGATTGCCAGTCGTAAATTTATGATACTCATCGAATTACACGGGTAAACAATATATGCGGTAGGAAGCTCCGATACTCCATCAATTATCGTGAAAGGCAAGACCTTCTCACCACTTTTCAAAGATGGCGAATATATTTTCGCTCTCAGGAGGTTCATAATTACCAAGTTTCTGATTGCCAGTCGTAAATTTGTGATACTCATCGAATCACAAGGGTAACTAGTACATGCGGTAGGAACAGCCGATATGCCGTCAATTATCGTGAAAGGCAAGACGTTCGCATCACTTCAAAGATGGCGAATGTCTTTTCGCACTCAGGAGGTTCATACTTACCAGAATCCTGATTGCCATTCATAAACTTATCATTTTTTTTAACTGGCTTTTTTTTCAAATTTGGGCGAGCGTAGCGCTTCCTTGTACCGCCCAAAATTAATGGGAGTTTGGATTCATAATTTTTGGAGGTAAATTAAGAAATCCCTCCAACCTCCATGCAAAAATCTATGACTTATTTGTGACTTTTTTTCTACTTTTTCAAGTCATATTTCTTACACCTTTGGGGGCCTGCCGTACGCCCCTGCCCCAGAAAAAAGGGCTGGCATGGTCATTTCTGTGCTCTACTGCCCCAAATTAACAACAATTCACACATTTTGGGACTACACATGTGACACCCAATTAGTGGTCAGCGGGCTCCTGGTCTGTTACTTGTATCTACAATTGCATATTGTATATTGTGTCAAATTTACTGTACTTAAATATAATTTAGGTAGTTTTAAAACGTAAAAAAATGTGAAAACTCGTTTTTGTATTTAATCACCTTTGAACCGGTTAAATGCGAAAACAGTTGTCTCTGTTTTATAACTTATTTAAATTATACTTAAAAACAATAAATTTGAGTCACTCGTGTTCACTGAAAATCACATGCACCCTGTAAATTTACAACAAAAATTGTCAGAAATTCGTGGAAAATCATATTGTATAATTACGGCCTTCATGCGCAGTTACGCCGAAGAATTATAAGAGTATGCGTAAAATCACATCACGTTGCGCATGTATTTTTACATCCAATCTGTGAAATTCTAGTCATTATCACTGGTCACAGAACTACATGAAGTAGCACGTAAAATTACACAAGTACTTTTTTCAGTGTAGGTAAAAAGGTTTAGTAAACTGAGCGACAGTGAAATTTTATTTCATAATTTTTAGCGATCCTTTTTGAAGGCGGTTCAATTTTTTTTGTCAAGAAAATGTTTTCGCTCTTTTTAGAAATTCTTTATTTAGCTCCTGCGTAAAAAAATATTCATCGTTTTGAATGTTTAAACTTTAACGTCGGACTCATTATCGGAGAAATATCCATATATCAAATTTGAAAACTGCAAAAATATTGCAGTTATGTCGGCCATATTGGATTAACCATTTTGAATTCTTAATTTTTGAGATGAAATTCGGTATAGACTAAAGCTAATCCAAAGTAATCAATAGATATGTTGTGATTAGTTATTAAGTATCATTAATTTAATTGCACCTAAAAGTAGTGATAATCTGTTGGTATTTTTTTGTTGTTGTTTCTTTTATATAATAATAATAAATTGTCTTTATTTCCAGTATTATACATTAATACAATACCTAGGGCGAAGCCTAGCCGAAGCTACTCTATTGTATATTGTACAAAATGTTACTTTGTCATTATATAGATTGTAAATAGCAGGTTGCTAAATAAATACTTTACTTGCTTATTGTTCGAAAACCATTGCGCAAGCGTATATACAGGGTGTTATTAAAAAGTATGTCAATCACTTAACCACAGATTCAGCACCTTAAAAAAAGTTGATTGAACCTAATTTACCTCTATCCAAAATCGCACCCCCATGAAGATACAGCCCTCTAAAGTTAGAAATAAAAAAACTGGTACGCTGTAACATATGTCAAAAGGTAACAGTTTAATGTAAAAATATTTTAAAATAAAGTTTTAGAAATGGCTTCCCTACCTCCTTTTTAAGTGGCACGCCTATGACTGTTTTGATATATTGTATATTGTAGAAAATTTAATTCTACAATTTTTTCCATCTTGTGTATTTTTCGTTTAAGTGATCATTTTTAAATGAAACTTAGAATACTAAAAACATTGTTTGAAAGGGTAAAATGCTGAAAACTGGAAAAAATAATGAATTTTTTTATTTTATTTTTTTTTGTTTTGTTTTTAATTTTATTTTAGTTTTTTTACTCATACTAGGTACATGTAGAACTGAAATTAGGAAGTGACTGATAAAATAAATGATTTTTTTAGAGTTTTTACATTTCATCCTTTAAAACACATGTCAATGTTTTTAGTATTCTAAATTTCATTCAAAAATGATCACTTAAACGAAAAAAACACAATATGGAAAAAAGTTGTAGAATTAAATTTTCTATAAAATACAATATACCAAAAAAGTCATAGGCGTACCACTTAAAAAAGGAGGTAGGGGGGGGAGGATTGTGGTAGGGGGGGAGGGTTGTTTAACCCTAAATCAGCTATTTCTAAAACTATATTTTAAAATATTTTTATTTTAAACTGTTACCCTCTGTCATTTGTTACAGCGTACGAGTATTGAAAAATATATCTGTAGCCATTTGTACAATATTTAAAGAATATGTTTTTTATTTCCAACTTTACAGGGCTGTATCTTCATAGAGGTGCGATTTTGGATAGAGGTAAATTAGGTTTAATCAACTTTTTTTAAGGTGCTGAATCTGTGGTTAAGTGATTGACATACTTTTTAATAACACCCTGTATAATTAAAAAAATATATACATACGAATGGAATTGAAACTCTCCTCCTTTTTTAATCGACTTTCAAAAATTGAAAAATTTTGCAGTATTTGCATTAAAAGTGTTAGTAGATATTTTGAGGAATTCTCAACTTGGAATTTCCCATCTTCCCCGAATGAGCACGAGCTTCTCGAGTGCATCGCGGGGCACGGTCGATGCGGATCAATCAGAAACAATTTTGCTTTCTGTCGCGTCACTTGTATCATTGTATCTCTATATACGAATAGCGGAATGTATTTTGTTTTTATTTAAATTTAATTATATAATTACCTATTTATATAAATAGGCAGGTGATCGCATTTATAACCATATGTAGAATGTGGAATGTGGATTGTTAATATTCGAAGATTTGGCGGAGTCGCCGGTAATTTCAATTAATTACAAACCACAGGATATTATTTTCCTGGTAACATTCAGATGGTGCCCAACATAAAGAGAATTTCACAATAGTTTTCTTCACTATGTAGAAGTTAAATAAATAATAGGAGCTATTAAGAAGGTTGAATTTTTTTTCTTTTAATCGAACCGCCTTCAAAAAATCTTCAAAAAATATCTCTAAAAAGTAAGAAATAAAATTTCACTCAGTTTTAGTAATATCTGTCTACCTATGAGTGGAAAGTAGCATGGAACTGTACCTTATTACTTAATATCAATTTGAAATTAGATATTTTTTCACCGATTTAAAATTGGTATTAGGTAACAAGGTACAATTCCTTGCTTGCTTCCACTGATAAGAAGACAGATATTAATAAAACTGTGGATGTCACCCCTTTTCAGTAAGTGGCATCTAAAAAAAAATGTATATATATTGGATCTGAAAGAAAGAAAAATTTTGAGACGAAAAGGCTTTAGGCAACTTTTCATTTAAATTGACAGTCTTTAAGTTATAACGACTTGAAAATTGGGACATTATCTTCATAAAGGATGTATTTCAACACGATTCTTGTCAAATAACTCGAAAAGTATTACATTCAGCGAAAACATGGTAGAGACAAATAAGAAAGATACTAAATCGGAGATGAATGTCGTATTTCTAATTTCTGTAAAATCAACGGTTTCGGAGATATGGAAGGTGGCGTCCGAACGTTTATCAGTCGAAGTATTTAGTTAAAATGTTAAATATCTCAGAAATTCGCATGAAAAATGCCAACAATCAAAATGAAAGACTATTAACTACGCTCTCAAATGATTTTTTTGTCTATTTCTATAGCTTAAAAAACAAAGAAGTTATAATGAAAATTTCACACCACATTTTTTAACCAATCAGAGGCTTGTTTTTTGTTAAGTTACCCTGGCAACCCAAAAAATTTCCGGAAATTTTTTACATTCTGTCAAATTAATAAATGGAAATTTTTCTGTCATTTAAAATGTCAAAGTAGAGACGAAGGAGTTGAACTGCTTTTAGAATTAAATTTATTTGGCGACGCAAAGGAGGATATTCACGAGGATATTATAAAGTACACAAATTAATATGTTAATGTTTTAGAACCTGGAGCCATTCTTGTGCTCTATGCCCATGCACTTTATTCTTTTGGTTGATAATCAAATTTTGTTATGATTAGAATGTAAAAATTAATCTAATTGACATCTGTAAGTGCGACAGCCATTACTATCTTGTTACCTTTTATTATTCCATGGCCGCCTAGAAGTTGTTAATTATTGTCTCGGCGACAAGAATGAATATATTCCCTGTGCTCGCATTTAGGTAATATCAGAAATAAATGATGTTCCACCAATTTTAGTAAATCAAAGTTAATAAAAAACGGAAATATAATATGTTTTTAAGTTATTTATAAAAAGTTCATGTAACTAAACTTGGAGAATGGTATGTTATTTCACTAAGAAATTTCGTATTTTATTAAACATATAAATCTTGAAGTAGGTGAGTACTTCAGAATAATTATCAAAAATAAATGATGTTCCACCAATTTTAGTAGACGAAAGTTAATAAAAAACGGAAATATAATATGATTTTAAGTTATTTATAAAAAGTTCATGTAACTAAACTAGGAGAATGGTATGTTATTTCACTAAGAAATTTCGTATTTTATTAACCACCAGTTGTTATTCCATGACTCACTATAATGAATGAATTTTTGTCATTCGTAATGAAAATGTTCAATTTTGGTATAATATTTATAAAATAATGGTGTGAAATTTTCTTACCGAATATCCCACGAGCTTAAATTAATATCCGGAAATTTTTCCTCGTTCATGAATATTTTAAGAAAATTCATGACCTCGAAAAAATTTCCGGAAATAATTTAAGCTCTAGGGATATTATAAGTGAAAACAATGTGCTTCCTCACATTTTTTTAATAAATACGATGCCATTTTGTCAATATAAGTAGTCACTGTAGTCAGTAATTAAAATAATTTATTCTCGTATACTGTTTTTCATTAACATATAATATAACCTAGAGGCTCCAAATTTTTCGTCCGCTTACAGCACTTGCTTCAGAAAAAAAATGCGTTTTAACCTATAAACGGATTTTCGAAAAAAACGTAATATTCTTTTTCTTAGCAAATATCTCAATAAATATTAGTTTATGGGAAAAAATTATGGTTATTAAAAAAAAGCTTATAAATCGAGAATGAATTTGTTTTACTTTAATATTGATTAGGATTAATTAGGATTGATAGTTTCGGAGATATTTAAGTCTGTAGATGGCATCTGAAAGATTATAGTTTAAATGTTGAATATCTTAAAGACTATAAAACTTCCATCAAAATTTCTAGAAAACAGATTTAAAGACAATTAATTAGTCTTTTAAATGATTTTTTGTTTGTTTCTGTATCATGAAAAAATAAAGAAGTTATGGCCGAAGCAATGTGCGTTTTTACATTTTTTTTTTTTTTTTTCGTTATTGTAATTGTCAGGCAATTATACAGTGTGTCCCCGGATGGAGTTGACAAGAGGAAAAACATCTCTATTATTGATTTTACGACGAAAAGTCATTCTTTATAGAAAATTCTGCTTGTCAAAAAAATGAATTTACCATATAGAAATCTTAGATGAGACCGGGTGTTAATAAATTAAGAAAACATCAAAATGCCTCAAGAGAGAAGTACCTTTATTTATTATTTTGGACAAAATGTTTATAAAACAAAATTGTTTATAATCCAAAATAAAGCCTAAATACAAATTATGAAGTCTAAATTTTGACTTTTACATTTATGTCAACTTACATTTTTTTTTCAAACATTAACATAACATAATAATATTAATTTCAACGATTGTGGAAAAACAATTGATTCTACATAGCCTTCTCCAACCGCAACACATTGCTCCATCCTTTTAATAAATTCACCATAGACCTTACGAATGGTTGAGGGTACATTCACTTCATTCACCGTGTCTTGTATTCGTGCTTTTAGTGTTTTTCGATCATGCGGCAGGTCATCTGCATAAACTTTCTGTTTTAAAACACCCCACAGAAAAAAATCCATTGGTGTAAGATCTGGCGATGTTGCGGAAAAAATAATTGGAGCATATCTTCCCATCCATCTGGCTCCGAAGTGATATGTCAACCACTGCCGTACCAAAACTAAGGAATGAGCTGGGTAACCATCTTGCTGCCAAAAAATATTACACCTTACTTCCGGTTGCAGAGTGTTTATAAATGGCAATACAAAGTTTTCCAAAAGGTCCAAATAAACATGCTGATTTAAATTTTCTTCTAAGAAATATGGACCAACGATTCGATCATAAAAAGTCCCACACCATACATTCACTTTTTTATAACGTTGACTTCGTTTGTGAATGACATTGTTTGGATTTTCAAAAGCCCAATAACGATTGTTTTGTGATGAAACCTGGCCATTGGTATAAAATGTTGCTCCGTCAGTAAAAAAAAAAACAATCTGTGAAAACTTCTATCTACGAGGTAATTCTCACCGACCCATAAACAAAAATTCAATTGCTTCTCTTCATCTCCATTTTCAAGTGTATGTCTGAACCTTGGCTTAAACGGTTGAACTTTATTTTTCATATAAATTCTCTGTAAACGACTTTTACTTTTTTACAATCAATTATTTTTATTTATTTGCTTTTATCATGATTAGAGAATATTATTTAGGTATTATGCAAATCACAACTTACACACTTTTTTATTTATTATAAAAATACCTACTTTCTGTATATTGTTGCCCTAATCTGGGCACGCTAATATGCTAGTTAGGTAAATACTTTAAAACACTCATTATTGGAGAACCAATCAAAACAACTACTCTTCTAGCTAATACTGACGAAGTATTGAATTACATGATAGGATTCTTAGCATTTTAAAGAAAAAAATATTGAAAATACTTAAATCATTCATTTACATTTAGTCATTCACACTTTTTTATTTAATATGAAATTATCTACTTTCTGTATATTAGCGTGCCCAGATTAGGGCAACAATATACAGAAAGTAGGTATTTTTATAATAAATAAAAAAGTGTGTAAGTTGTGATTTGCATAATACCTAAATAATATTCTCTAATCATGACTTTTACTTACTTCCAGTCTTTATGAGCGTTTTCGTAAAGATAATTTCAGGTTTTGTATTATTGAATTTATTGCCAAAAGTGTTGCCGCATCGTCTTCATTGTACTTTTTCTTGGGTTTTTTGATGTCCAATACAGATCCAGTTTCATTGAATTTTTTTACAAGTTTGCGCAATTATTGACGCGATACCGCTGTGTTAGGGAACTTTTGGCGGAAAAAGTTAATTGCATATCGATAAGACTATAAGAGACGTCTCCAATCCCATAACATTTGATCAAATAAATCCTTTCTTGTTTGGTAAACATTTTTTAAATAATCAACAGAACACTATTAAATGCAGATGTAAGATAGTAATATTCTACACAATGTCACAATGACGTTTGTCAGTTCAATATTATCGACAGCACACTGTTTCTTAATTTGAATTCTTATTCATGTTAATAAATTCAACGTAAAAAGGTAAACACAATAAAAACATAAAAGTCAAAATTTAGACTTCATAATTTGTATTTAGACTTTATTTTGGATTATAAACGACTTTGTTTTATAAACATTTTGTCCAAAATAATAAATAAAGGTACTTCCCTCTTGAGGCATTTTGATGTTTTCTTAATTTATTAACACGCAGTACATCTGATCTAAGATTTTTATATGGTAAATTAATTTTTTCGACAAGCAGAATTTTTTATAAAGAATGACTTTTCGTCGTGAAATCAATAATAAAGATGTTTCTCCTCTTGTAAACTCCATCCGGAGACACATTGTATACATATTTTTTTAAATGCTGTTTTTTGTTAATATATAGCATCACCTAGATGCTCAATTTCTTTTGTCCATTTAAAATACTTACTTTAGAAAAAATATCCATCCTCCATATTTTAACCGCCATTTTGAACTTATTTATTTTGACTTCAGAAAATCTTTTTTTAACAATGTATTCGTAGTCAGTAACCCATATGACCCCCCCCCCCCACCAAGCATATTATTTATTCGACAAACGGACTCAATATATAAAAACCTTATATTTCATAAAAATTTTCAAAAAATTTTAAATATTTGGGGTTCAAAAAATTATCTGCCCCATCACTTATGCTTCTGATTTTGAATAATTTAATATAACAAACATTCCAAAAAATATCCATCAAAATCGGATCTGTTTTTGAGGGTTTAATGCTTTTTCCGCTTCATTGACTCTGCTATAAGCAAGAATATTATCGTGACGTTTTTACTCTACGATTACCAATTCGGAAGCACGTAATTCAGACATCTTAGACGTCAAATACAACGTCAATGTAACTGCCAAATTGGAACATGTAGAAAGTAAAAGCTTCTATTAATAACTTGACAATGGTTAAACTTTCTTGAATATTTACTTTAAAGTTTTCGTGTTAGCGAGGATCTATGGAAAACAGATTTTGTATCTATTTAACGAGGTCAGATAAGTACATTTTATTGTTCCGTGCAATACTTTATTTATTCGGTAAATAAACCATCATACTTGCTTCTCAGTAAAAATTTATGAGAATGACACAATAAGCAATATAAGAATGTCAGTTCAAAACAAATATCCTGTACGTATGTAGGTATTATGTTTTAACTTCCTTATAAAATAACGGAAGTGATGTAGTGGGGAAAGGCTTACACCAGAGACTTATCGTATAGTCTCTGACGATAGTCTCTGCTTACACTGAGATTTGAACGTAAATAGGTTTACATTTAATACTTTCCCCCCCATAGCTCAATTAACGTTAAATCACCAAAAACACCTGTTATAAAAAAATAAAGGTAATAAAATTCAATGCAAAACAGTTCAATTCCAAGGATTATTCGCGGATATTACTCTTCGCAAGCCGCAGTTATAAAAACTGGAATTGATATTTTTCCAGGTTAAAAGGTTATTAACAATAACAGTAACAAAACAAGCTAAAAACATACTCTTCGCCAATTTACTGAGCTTTTTATATAATTGTTACACATTCTATAGGATACTCTTCGCAGTTTTCTTGTAAATAATGTTAGTTTTTGGACATCTTAAATTTTGTGACACCATCTTTGTTGTGAAAAAAATATATGAAAATAAAATTGAAAAAAAAAACATCCAACCTGTCTGGGATTCGAATACACGATCTTTGTATTGCAAGACAAAACTTGAGCTATTGGACCATCACACATCACTACAAAAATTGGATGTTTGTAATATACAGGGTGTGCCACTTAAAACTCCCCAGACTTGTAACTTTCTTATTTTTTAAGCGACGACCATGTTGGGTACATCAAATTGTAGATATTTTTAAGGTATTTAAATATGCGTACAGAGTGATTTAAAAAAAATGTATTGAAAAAATTGTTAAGAAAAAAAAACTTAATTTCTTTGAATATTTTTTTACCCCACCCTGTACAATCTGTACAAGAACTGCGTTAACGTTTTCTTATAAAGGTTTTAATTAGCTTCAATTTATGTTATTACGTCATATTCGAAATTCTTTTTGGTTTTAGAGAAAGAAATTAAAAACCCTCTTTCCGATTCCAAACTGATTTTCTTTAAAACCACTTTGAAAAGAATGTAAATAATAATTTTATGCTTTATTTGTAAAAGACATATCACAAACAATATTCAACGCAACAAAATAGCAACAAGAAACAAAAAAAAAAATTTTTAAAAACAAACTTATATTAAAATGTACTAAATAGGAAATTGCAAAATCTTTATTTTTTAAACATTTTTATTTTAATAACATAAATTGAAGCCAATTAAAACCTTTATAAGAAAACATGACCTCAGTTCATGTACAGGGTGAGGTAAAAAAATGTTCAAAGGAATTAAGTTTCCTTTCTTAACATTTCTTTCAAAATTTTTTTTATTAAATGACTCTGTATGCATGTTTAAAGGCTTTAAAAATGTCTACAATTTGATGTGCCCAACATGGTTATCGCTTCAAAAACAAAAAAGTTACAAGTCTAGGGAGTTTTAAGTGGCGCACCCTTTATATCTTTCGAGTATCATATTTCAACGTATTAGATATATATTATAAAATATATATTAGTAAAATGTATAAACAAAAAAAATATATTATAGAGGTAATATTTCGCAAGATTTCTATTTAAGTACAAGAGAGAAAAATTACGAAAATAATTTTTTTTAATTAAATTATTAATAACTTTCTTATTTACTGATTGATTTTCTTCGATAATGGAGTTCTTCCTCTAGCTAATACTAACTTACTTTCCAAATTTCAATACAATCGGACTTTTCTTTCTTAAGTTATCGTGCTTGCAAAGAACTTGACGGACGGACGGACAGACAGATGGACATTTTGAAAGTTGTTCAGAATTCGTTCACTAACATAATGATATGAATATTTTTTCTCTACGATCGATAATTCCGGTTTAGAAATGTGCCGATCAAATGCAATGTACTCTTCGTTTTTGCGAAGAGTATAATAATGGGACTTTTTATGCTTTTTCGTCAGTATCTTGAATACTGGAATTTTAGTTTTTTACCCGGAATTAATTATTGTAAAGCTTAAAATTTCCAGGACTGTAGTTTTGGTCCAGGATAACACGTAGCAAAAAGTCCCCTACTCGCCCCCGTCGGCTTCCCTGTTTTTTCAAAGCAACAAGGGCCTAAGTCGCAATTGCAGAGCTGACTATAAAGTGCAACAGGAAGGTTGTTAACTGGTCCGATTTGGGCCGAAATGATCATAAAAGATTAGGAGAAGTATATCCGTTCATATTTCAGATATTCCATGCATATTTTTGTTCATAATTTTCCGTTCTAGTTCTGTCAACATTTCAAAAATTTAAAAAAATTAGAAAAATTCCGAAATGGCGCCATTGCGGGTAAATGAAGATTCGGATGGAAAACGTACCCCAATAAACATTTATCTTCATACTCTGGGCTTTCCATTGGTATGTGTACCTTCTCTGTCGCATCACCCATTACGGAGTTACGCCACTCTGAGTGTCGCAGCGGCGACACTCGGTCATTTAAATGCATTCATTGTTGTGTCTATCACGTCTAGTCTGAACAACCAAAAAGGCGCAAGACGAGTTTTTTAACTTTGACAGTTCTCTAAGTGTATGCATTGGTTCATTGGTGCAGCAAAATTGAGTGATTTTAGTAAGCCATAAGTGAAATACAACAAAAATTATATGAGTCTTTTACGCATAGCATAACATTTTCTAAAATAATGAATATAACAAGAAAAACTGTACAATTAATAGTTAATTTTATTATCACCATCAAGGTCACAAAAAGCGCTTACTTTTCATCATTGTTTGACAGTAACTATATATACAGTGTGCCCCACATTTCACGGTTACACCTTCGTAGCTCAGTTATTAGTCATCCAATTTCAATCAAATTTGGACCGGTATCAAAGACCTTTATTATATCTTTTTTGAGTAAAGCAAAATTTATTTCGGTCATTGGCGTGCATTTTTATTAAGAAAAAAAGTCGATTTTTCGAGAAATCATATTAGGCATTTTTTTGTTGAAAAACTAATGCAATATTAGTGATCAGCATGCTGTAGAACCACTTACTTCCAGAATTTAACAACATTTTGATTTTTGGTTTTCGAATTACGGTCCCCTTAAAATTACCTATTTTAAACATTAAATAATCAATAAATTGGTAACGAAATTTTTTTCGAAAAAAGTCATTCTTCATTTTCTCTTTAAATTTACTTTTTCTACTATTCCATATCATCTAAACTTTCAAATTTCGAAGGACAAGAATTTTCATTGAAAAATTTTGGGTCATCAGACCTGTAAATTATTCGGGCATTAAGGATTACCGAATTTGAAAGTATCGATGATATGAGGTGGTAGAAAAAATGAATTTAAAGAGAAAATAAAGAATGGCTTTCTTGCGAAAGAAGATTCGTTACCAATTTATTGATTATTTAATGTTTAAAATAGGCAATTTTAAGTGTGCCATAATTCGAAAACCAAAAATCAAAATGTTGTTAAATTCTGAATATAGGATGAGCATGCTGATCAATAATATTGCATTAGTTTTTCAATAAAAAAATGCCTAATATGATTTCTCGAAAAATCGACCTTTTTTTCTTAATAAAAATGCACGCCAATGACTGAAATAAGTTTTGTTTTACTTGAAAAAGGTATAATAAAGGTCTTTGATACCCATCCAAACTTGGTTAAAATTGGGCGACTAATAACTGAGCTACAAAGATGTTACCTTGAAAAGTGGAACACACTGTATACGCCTTTTCTCAGTCATTTAAAATGGAATTAAAAACCTGAAAATAATCACATCTGTGGACTCTATATGAGATAATTTTCTTGATATAAATATTTTCTCTGAAGAAATATTCAAAAACAGAGTTATTCATTGTTTTTTCTTTCATGCGTGATGATACTGCGCCAGTGGCAGCTGATTTAAACATTTCTTAGATAACGAAATTCATTTAAATAATTCTAACCCACACGGTTTTATTGACACAACAATTTTAATCCGATCCGATTCAACTTACATTAGCCGTGTTTAAATTTAACCGGAAATACGAATAATTCGGAATTTGTCAGAAAAATGGAAATAAGTAGAAATTTCGGCCAATACCGGATGAAACAACGACGAATAAAACATATTTTTGAAACAAATGGACTGTTCTCAGATTTTTCCTAATAGTCAGAGATCCAGTAAGCTAATGTGTGACCCAAAATTTCGCCCCTTTTGGGGACCTCATCATTTCGATTCAAAAGTGGTCTAAATGATACTTTAAATTAGGCAAAATTTCAAGTTGAGCATAGTTTTTGTTTTGGAGATATAACGAGTCGAACCTGTTATTTAACCTGTTCACGGCAAGATGAATCCAACATTCTTGGCAATCTCGTTCATTACGTTCAAAATTCTCAAATACGCAGTGTATCATTTTCTATGTAAAATCTTTCGTTCTTTTCGAATCTATTATTGTATTTTATCAAAATCGTTGTTCAAGTGCGGTATAGCAGATTTTACAGGAAAATATCAGGATGTTTGCCGATAATATTAAATTAATCGGTATTTTTATACTGGAGATTTAGAAAATCTCGATCCAAACCTTATCCGACTGCCTTTGAATTTAAAAGTAAATGTAAAGAGAGATTAGGTTTGGTTATGTTACTGAAATGTATTTCAATAATATGTAAAAAAAATAAAAATATTTTGTAACTTTTCTATACGTCTAGTAAAATCTAATGAAAGATTAGAGAAGAACGAAAAAATTTACGTTACAAATGGTACTGCTTGTAGCTGTTGAGAATTTTAAGATAACGCAAGAAGTCCACCGAGAATGTCGGATTCGCCTTGGCGTGGATGAATCAAATAAACTCGTCATATCTCCAAAAAAAACTACGCTCAAGTTGAAATTAAGCCTACTTTAAAGTATCAACATAAACTATCATTTAGACCACTTTTAATAAAATTCATGAGGTCTCTAAGCGAAAAATAGAGGTTTTTTGGGTCACTCTTTTGCTTATTAAGCATTGCTATGCAACTTTTGGACCTACTTTTAAAATTAGGTCTATGTTATGTATAATTTTCTGCCGAATCCATTTCCGGAGGACGATTTGCGATGTAAGCTTGCGTTCATCCCCTATATTAATTTTTTAATTTTAATTTATTAATATTTAAAACTTTTCGTATATCCTTGAAGGGTCAATAATTAAAATACTGTTTTAACGCTGCTATCGTAGTCACCATACATTATTTAACCTCCGTCTAAAATTTGATCCTTTTAGCTTCTATAATTTTCGAGATAGTTATATCTGACAAATTTTAAATATCGTGTATCGCCGAAAAGGGGTGAAAAATTAATATAGGGGGTTAACGAAAGCTTACATTACAAATCGCCCACAGGAAATGGCAGAAAATTTTACATTACATAGACCTAATTTTAAAAGTAGGTCCAAAAGGTGTATAGGACTGAAAGTAAACGGTCTCTGGATCCCTGACTATAATTAATAAAGATTTTGCTTTTTATTACAAGCTTTTATTCAACTTTACCTATTTGTATGTTAGTTAGTTAGTTAGTTGATATGTTTAGGTCAAAGGAAGGGTATCGATAAGCTAAGAAAATTGACCCCAATATATGACAAAAAATTTAATTTTATTTTTTTTTATATTTCTCATTATTTTAGTAAAATACAGGTTACTAACTTAACGCTACAATAAATTAAAAGTAAAAATGACTACGTTTTCTTCACGAGAAAAATCGACAAACTGAGGATAAAATGGCTTTCTTTGGAAATTTGTACCCTTTTTTTTACTATATCGAGTTTTTTTAGACGTGAGCGCATTTTTTTAGCATTGTGATTTTTCTACATGTTGTTCTTTAGACGTCAACAAATATAAAAATACAAAAATTAAACTGCTAAAAAAATGCGCTCATGTCTAAACAAACTCGATATAGTAGTAAAAGGGTACAATTTTCCAAAAAAAAGCCATTTCGACCTCATTTTGTCGATTTTTCTCGTGAAGAAAACGTAGTTATTTTTACTTTTAATTTATTGTAGCGTTAAGTTAGTGTCCTGCATTTTACTAAAATAATGAGAAATATAAAAAATATATGGTTAAATTTTTTGTCATATTGGGGTCAGTTTTCTTAGGTTATCGATACCCCTCCTTTGAACCACTTAACGACGTCCAATTGAGCTAAAATTTTGCATACAAGTGTAGTTCTAGTGACAATACAATAATATGGTATCAAAAAGTGTATTTTTTAGTTTTTAAACTACGTTTTGATCGGATAGTGTTTTCACTCAGATGGTTCATTCTAAGAAATGGCGGAGGATCTGGTACTTTTAAGTAAGGACGACGCAGTGAATATAAAACTAGTAAATTAAGAGGTAACTAAAAATTTAGAAATGAAATTATACGGAAAAAAAATTAAAAATAATCTTTTATTATTTAGGTGTACTAAAAAAAAAATAAAGTTAATTGTCTCAAAAGCTTGTCGCGTGCATAGAAAAAAAACTTACTTAGGTACCTACAATCTCTGTCAAACAAAATTAATGCCTGTATAGACTTCGCGGGTGCGATAAGCTTTTAAGACAATTAATTAATTTTTTTTTTTTAAATAATAATAAAAGCTTGTTTTTAAAGTTTTTTTTTACATATAATATTTCTTTCGTGTAGATATATTTTAGGAGTCCTAACCTTCCGTAAGTTGAAATACGTAAATAATGATGGTAATTTGGAATCAAATAAATTAAAATTGATTACTTAAATGCTAAAATTAACATTAAGAATAACAACGTTACATTTTTATACTTGCACAACTCTTTATTAACTTTTTAAATCAACAGTATAACATCATATAATAAATAAACTATTTCAAGCAATATTTAACATTATCCATATAAAATACATCAGTTATTTATTTAAACTAATGATAACCATGTCCTAACGAGATAGGTGCAGCTTGAACGTAACTCTTTAGGATTTGGGGAGCCGCTACAATAGTCTACAAAAAAAAAAATATATTATAAACTGAGACGAGAGGCAGTGTGCAAAAGGCGGCTATATTTGATGTCGCCATATGAAAAATATTTTTAAGGCAATCCCTAAACATGTAACTTGATATGTATTCCAATTTACAAATGCACTAAATTGCAAACAAAAAAATCATACAACAGAAGATGTTGTTCTTAAAACTCACATAACCTATATATGTTGTTTTTAAATCTTTTTATTATTATAAAATATTTAATAACAATTTTTTTTTGTTTTTTTGATATGACTTTTTTTTAAGCCTAAATCACAATCACAATGGGTGAGGGTGGTAATCGGGGTGGCTAAAAACTTTTTAAAATGTTGAGATCTTAGATTATCTTATGTATACTAAATACCAATTTTATGGACTGTTACTTGCTTGATTTACCTATTTACCCCCATTCATGCCACTTTACCCCTTCAACGGAATAAGATCAAATATAATCTAATTCCAGATCTCGTTAAAATACATGTGTACCAAAGGACCCCGCTCATTTCTTATGAGAAGTGGCCCCCGGTGAAATTGGCTGATTTTTTTATATATTGTAGATTTCGACTTTCTGATTAAAAGCTCACATGGCCCAACTCGATCCTATGTCTAATTTCCGAGATACAGCTCAAGAAACGTGCAAGAATGACCTCTTGTACAATTAAGAAAATTTCGAATTCATGATTTTTTTCATAAATTTTATATTGTGATACATTCTAATAGCCCTTTATAATATTTTTCACTAAAAACATTTGTTGTTTTAATAAAAATAGCGTAGAAAAAAATTAAAGTTTGAAAGATATTGGCGAAGGCGCCGGGAAATCTATATAGAAATAACAAGTGAAAAAATATTAGGTCAAATTGGCCAAAACATTTTTTACATAAAGTATGTGTCTTTCTGATCAAAAAACTTTAATTGAAAAACTTTCGAAAATTGCTCCTTTGACCTCTAATCCCCCATCAATAAATTAAAAGTTCGACAAGATACAGAATTTTACAAGAATTTATAGTTGTATCTTAGAAACTTGACATAGGATCGAGTTGGACCCGTGAGAGTTTTTGATCAGAAAGTCGAAATGTGTACTAAAGGATAAATATATTGAAAATTCAGCCAATTTTACCGGGGGCAACTTCCCATAAGAAATGAGCGAGGTCCTTTCAAGTCAATGTCTTAAATGATTCCAGAGTAATCATGTGCACAAAAAAGTTACAGACAGACAGACCGACAGACAGATTATTTTTTTTGCTCAAACTTAAAATCTCAAAGTTTCATATAATCCAGTCAAATTGTGTTTTTACCAGGAAAGTTGTGGGGTAGTTTTGATTTCTTCCATTTTGTATGTTTTTTGGTGCTGAATCTGAATCTGAGGTTTGCTAACAAAATTTCGTGACGCAACATTGAAAAAAATGCAAAAAAGGGTAAAAAATCTCATTTTCTTGAGATTTTTTGCTTATAACTCGAAAACTATTAACTGTTCATAAATAACCACTATATTCAAAATGAAAGTACATAAAATTTCCTTCAAATTTCATTCTACAGGTTTTCTTCTTCGACGAACCGTTCGGGATCAAGCTCTAGTTGAAAATTGGCGTATTTCGGCTGTTTCCGCAAAAACCAACTTTTTCCACTCCGAAACTTTAATTTACTATTAACGGCTATCATTTAATGAATTTCTCCTAGTTTTAAGTTAAATACAATGTAGACTGGTTTCAACTGTTATGCCATCTCCAGCACTAAAAAAAGCATTTTCAAAATCATATTGTATTTAAATTCTGTGCAAATAATTCCGTCTTGTACGTCTTTTCATTTTATTTATTCTCTCCCGGCCTCCCCAAATGATTTTATAACTACCCCCATCTGGTATAAAAGCCCTCTGCCTATGCTAATGGAAACATTTGATTATGCAAAAATTGATTCACAGCAAGCTGTGGAGGATGCTGATATCCTAATTACCACAACAGCTCTTGTGTTGCCCACGTCAAATGAATATGTGACAGTGATGGGGGAAGATATCGACCTTTTCGTAATTTTGATTGGCCTGGGTTTTTGCGGAGGCAGACAAAATACCCTAGTTTTTAACTAGCGCTTGAGCGCGAAAAAAACCTATAGGAAAAGAATTATAGGAAATTTTATGTACTTTCCTTTTGAATAAGGAGGTTATTTAATGATAGAGTGTACAGAGCTTTGTCCTGCTGGAAGCGCTTCTGGAATGACTTTTGTACAGAGACCCCGGATCTGCTAGCAGGACAATATTCCGCTCATAAAGTTATCCTGCATACAGGATGTAACGTACTACCAGCAGTACATGCAGCAAAATATGAATAAAATATATATTGTCATTAACCTTCGTAAATCGAAGACCTGCTGGCAGGACTTACGTTAATCGTAAATTGTGCTGCCAGAAGTACAGCGCCTTAAACGGAAAGATATTTTTAGTTGTGTAATAAATAAATTCTGGAGCAAATTGTAAATGATTTAAATCAATGTATAATGCATGACAGCGCGTACGCCACAAGCACTCCACCTATAACTGGACTTTTGTTACAGATGTCTTATTCGACTACAAATAATACACTTTCTTTGCACCCTTTGACGAACATCTTCACTACTTACAGCGATAAGTGTGTGTACCCAAGGTAACCAATCTTATCTAGGAGGTATATTCTCTTGTTGGTGTGGAACTGGTGGATTTTCTCCTACAATGCCTGCCCATTGATTATTTATTAGTTGCAATGCTAGAGATGTAGTAAAATCAGTATGCTTTTTTGTACTGTCTCTTTTAAAATATTTGTAGGCCAAAAAAGCATTTGCTTCTATTATACCAAACATGCTAGCAAACATCCGATGCTGCCACTTCTGGGTGTTCCATGCTGCTTCACCTTCGCTGGAGCACCATCAAAGTACTCCTCAATAAGTTTTATTCTTTCCACTTGTTTGATAACCGTTTTCCCTCTTGCATCTGTTCTTTTTTTTCTCGCGGGTTCGCCCTGCAGGGTTGTACTACAGGTACCTATGAATGTGTGTACTTTTTTGTCACGTCAAGCTATACATGTTAATTTGACTTGTGGAAATACGCGTGCCTGGTTTCATCATTTAAGAGTAATAACTGACCGACAAGTTCAAGCACGCATAACTTTGGAACTAATAAAGATAGCGCTGTCGGACAAGGATGCGCTTTCAGAGCATATCATTGGCTTATGGAAAATGTACAAATTTGTCCTGCAGGTAGGTCTCATATTCCTAATATTTAACTACTTCTAGCGTACTCAAATGAGTTGTTTTCGTACTGCCGGCAGGACTCTGTACGCTCTATCATTAAGAAAAGTTGATAGTTTTCGAGTTCTAAGCAAAAAACCGCAAAAAATGAGATTTTTTACCTTTTTTGCATTTGTTTCAATGTTGCGTCACGAAATTTTATTAGCAAACCTCAGATTCGGATTTAGCACCCTAAAAAACATATAAAATGGAAGAAATCAAAACTACCCCACAACTTTCCCGCCAGAGGCCGTTTTGAGCATAAATTGACTGCACTAATAACATTCTAAGCCTATTTGAACAATAAAAAATTTGATAATTTCTTCTACCTTTGATGAATCGGCTATCGATGAGGAATGCGGTGAAATTATCACATATGAAAAAGAAATCCAAACTATTGAGATCGAGGGATCTTGCTGGTTATTGTTGAGGTCCTCCACGACTTATCCAACGATTAGGATAAACCACATGTAAATTGTCGCGAACAATTACACTGAAATTAACATAAGCTCCATCGTGTATGTACCTCATTAGATTTCTTAAGCAACACAGGTAGTTTTTCTTAGAGAAAATGCAGGTAAGATTGTCCATTAAGACATCTTGGCAGAAAAAAAGGGCCTATATAATTATCACCAACAATTCCTATCCATACATGAACCGAAAATTGCTCTTGAAAATGAGTTTCGGTTATGGCATGGGGTTTTCATTCACCCACACATGATTATTATTGAAATTTTGAATAGCATTCCTACAAAAATTTGCTTCGTCTGTGAACATAATTTGTGACTCAAATCGCGGATTTACTGTAACATTCTGAAGGTACCTCTAATAGAAGTTCACACGCTGTGGAAAATCCCTGGGAAGTAATACCTGTACTCTTAGAATATGCAACCAAAATTCGCCAAACAATTTGATTACAAATATTCAGAACCCTAGTAATTCCTCGTACTCGTCTCAGGATGTTCGTCGATTTCCTGCAGCACCGCTTCCTCAATTTCAGGTGTTCTGACAGTTCGAGGTCTACCTTCGGAAGTACCTTTTTGGAAATTAACCGGTTTCATAAAGACGGCGATGAATATTCGAAAAGAATCGGTTATCTGGCAAGGCACGATTAGAACATCTTTCCTGATACATACTTCTGGCTTTTGTTGCATTATCATCTGCGAGACCATATATGTAATGCATTGTCGCTATTTCCGCATTCGTATAATTCACCATATTTACTGCGATATTCGAATAAAAACAGCGAGAAAATAAAATGAATTCAATGAAACACTAAAAATCGAAGAAATAATACGATGTAGTCCAGTCAACGAATGACCTAAAGGGTGGTGTAGAGTCCGTGAGCAGGGACATAAGCGATTACTTTAGAAAGTTGTTCAGGGTGTTTAGGGAGTGAACATACTGAAAGTTCTGACGTCTAGGAGGTGAGCCGGAGGGGCACAAAGAAAGTCCCACTTTTGTTTTTTTCCACTATATCTCTAAAATGGTGGGTCGTAGGGAAAAATTTTCTTATACAACATGAAAGCTCATGAAATTCTCTACAACTTTTATTTTACATACTTTTTCGAATTCACAGCCGTTTTCGAGCTACACGCTGCGGAAAAGTGAAAAATGTTGAGAAACAGATTTTTACCTCTTCAACTTTAAGGAAAGGTGGGCTTCTCAAAATTGTGCTTAAGTCAGAAATCATCAAGGAAGCGGCAGTGATCTTTTACAACCCCTCCTCCACTCAAGGTGAGGTTGAAGAGGCTGGGAAGATTTGCTTCCTCAAATGGTATGGGACACCAGCAAGACAGACCTCCCTCAACTAGTACCGCTTCAGTTGTTCATGAGGTCAGTGGCAATATTAAGCCTGACATCAACTCCCTCCCACCAACTGAGAGCGTAGCTAAACAGCATTCTCGGCGCACCTACCACCAAGTGCAGCAGTGGCTCAGGAATGAGCTACCCCCTCGAGAGTGGGGGTGGATACATGTAGGAGACACCCTGGTGCCAATTACAAGCACCGGGGGTCCTACTTTTTTTTATCACCTTTAAAATACAATTTTCTATTTTTCAGGTAAAAATCTGTTTTTATATTGAAATTGATTTAATAAATAAGCTTTATACTCCTGTTTTCTTCAATTATCTTTGCTAGAACTAGAGAAGGAATATCAACTTGGCAACACCACACTGTTTTGTATAAAACCATTCTATCAACAAATCCAAACAGTCCAGCTACGTCATCGGCCAAAGTACCTACATCATCAATTTAAAACACATGTTGCTCCACTAATTTTAACTTCTGTTTTCTCAAAAAATTGATAATTATTTTCGTGGAAATCTGTATTGGAAGGCTTGTTTGTACATATTCTATGATATTTAATAAAAAAAATATAGGAAAATACCCCATTCCTGCAAAACTTCAATAAGACCCTGATACGTAACATTTCATGAAAGCCGAATATGTAAAGCAGGTTGTAATTACTTAGTTGTAATTTCTGACTGCGACTGTACAAGAGAAAACGCAAATGAGTATTTTTTATACGAATATGTATAAAAAGATGAAAGCATATATTATTATATGTTGTATTTAGACTAAATAAATCCACATAAACGCGATATAGCGTGAGGTCGCGAGACTTTTTTATTGTTAACGTAAATGGTTGTCATATATTCTTGTATAGGATATCTAAGTAGCACGTACGACTGTTATCTTCGATATCTAAATAAATGTTTTCAACCTTTTAGCAAAAAAATATATGATAAAGTCTATGTATAATCTTGTTAAAAAATAATGTACAGTTTAGACTGAAAATAGGTACTATTTGGAATGTGGGTTGCAATAATAAAGCTTTGTATTGATTGAACTACATTAAATGCACCAATGTTTTAAATTATTTATTATATCGATTAACTTAATGTAGGACGAATTCAAGTTGTTCATTTATCGCCTGGGAAAACCGGCTAAGGAAAACGACAAAGACGCCTTGTTCTAGCCGACAGGTCATGACAGAGCAATCGAGAATGGAATGTGTCACCCTGTTAAAAAAGTTGCTAAATCTTCCTTCATCGGATCAGTATCGTTCAGTGAGAGATATAATGGGAAAGTACCATTAAACGAAGGAGATAATTGAGAAATGAACAATACACAGGTAGACAAAATAAAAAAGTGGTCTTTTTCTGGTACTCCAGTGGATAACCCATATGTATTTCGACGTGCTCCGTTACCCACCAATTTTTAGTAAATCGCGAAAATAACCTAAATTATGAGTTTTTTTAGGTTATTTTCGCCATTTACAAAAAATGGTGGCCAATGGAGCTAAACGGACACCTGATTCGTGATCAGCACATCGAAATACATATGGGTTACCCAATGGAGTACCAGGAAAAGACCACTTTTTTATTTTGTGTGCCTGTGTAATTCTCTTACTGAGTTCAACTTCAAGACTACAGGCTTAATACGTCCTTATAGTTGACTACAAACTTGTTATGCGTGTAAAAAATGTCGGCGTCTTTGGCGGTGCGGTAAAGATCAAAGACGCCGACATTTTTTGAATGTTTTAAATTCAAAAAATGCCGGCGTCTTTGATCTTTACCGCACCGCCAAAGACGCCGACATTTTTTACACGCATAACAAGTTTGTAGTCAACTATAAGGACGTATTAAGCCTGTAGTCTTGAAGTTGAACTCAGTAAGAGAATTACACAGGCACACAAAATAAAAAAGTGGTCTTTTCCTGGTACTCCATTGGGTAACCCATATGTATTTCGATGTGCTGATCACGAATCAGGTGTCCGTTTAGCTCCATTGGCCACCATTTTTTGTAAATGGCGAAAATAACCTAAAAAAACTCATAATTTAGGTTATTTTCGCGATTTACTAAAAATTGGTGGGTAACGGAGCACGTCGAAATACATATGGGTTACCCAATGGAGTACCAGGAAAAGACCACTTTTTTATTTTGTGTGCCTGTGTAATTCTCTTACTGAGTTCAACTTCAAGACTACAGGCTTAATACGTCCTTATAGTTGACTACAAACTTGTTATGCGTGTAAAAAATGTCGGCGTCTTTGGCGGTGCGGTAAAGATCAAAGACGCCGGCATTTTTTGAATTTAAAACATTCAAAAAATGTCGGCGTCTTTGATCTTTGATTTCAGATCTACTAAAATAGATCTGAAGATAACTATTCAAGACCAGCTGAAATATATTATTTTAAAAACACAGCTGATTGAGCTTTCCTTTCATTTTTTTTACATCGTTTCGAATTGATTATTTTCCGCTATTTTCCATTACTGAGTAAATAGTCTTTTTAAGTTTTCTTCCTTCTTTTTTTTATTTTTTTGGGCTACACCTGAATGTTAATGGTTTTTGAGATTATTATTCTTGGCTAATACTTTATTCTGCCATATTTTTGCTACGGCCCTACATAATTGAAGGCTTTTGGTGCCGACAATAACAAATATAAACTTAATCTTACTCTGTTGTCCTCACATAGTCGTTTACCACTAGCAAAGGTAAGTCAGCCAAGTGAATTTTCTCATTTGCGTAGTATAAGCATCCTTCCTACAATGTCCAAGATATTAAAAAATTATGGAATTGCAAATAAGGGAACATATAAACTTATATGATTTATTGCCGGCACATCAGTCAGGATTCAGATCTGGGTATAGTTGTTCAACGGCTTTAGCGGAAATAACGGATGATATCTTAAAATCACTTGACAATAATGAAATGTGTGTATTAGTGCTTTTAGACTATTCTAAAACCTTCGATGCGCTAAACCATAAAATTTTGATATCTATTCTACACTTTGTGGGCTTTGACAACAGTTCTTGTACTTATTTATCAGAAAGATTTCAACAAGTTAAAATTGATGATAAGATATCCAATCTGGTTGAACTACAACAGGGAGTACCTCAGGGGAGTATACTGGGACCGTTAAGTTATACCATATATACAAGCAATTTTTATGTCCATTTATCCCATTGCAAATACCATTTTTATGCCGATGACAGTCAATTATACTTATCCTTTAAATTTCCTGATTTAGCTAATGCAAATAACAAAATAAACTCAGACTTAGACAAACTCCTTCTGCAGTTTAATAGTCATCTTTTGAAAATTAACCCTAATAAGTCTTGTGCTATTCTGTTTGGCTCTGAGAACCAAAGAAATGAAGCGTCTAATATCATGAATATCCCATTAGGTAATGATGTCGTACCTTTCAGTAATAATTGTAAGAATTTAGGTTCACTTGTTGATTATAAACTTCGTTTTAAGGAGCCCGTAACTGAAGAATTAAAAAGCCTATACTTCATTAAAATTTATATATAGTCAAAGGCACTTTCTTAGTTCAAAATTAAAAATAAAGTTGTTTGATTCCCTTGTACTTTCTCATTTTAATCATTGTGATGTAGTGTATGGCCCATGTCTGGATAGCTCTGATATTAAAAGAATACAAAAAACGCAAAATTCGTGTTTACGACTTATTTACGGTATAAAAAGACCACAACGTATATCTCATAAATTAAAGGAGGCCGGATGGCTGAGCATGTATAACCGCCTCAAACATCACTTGGTGTGCTTCTGCTATGAAATTCTCAAGAATAAAACTCCTGAATATTTGTGCAGAAAGGTTACCTTTAGGACTGACGTAGATAATTTAAATTTGCGCCACAAAAATATGCTGACAATACCAAATATGTCAAAAAGTATTTAAAGTATTTTTGACATATTTGACATTCAAACTGCAAATAAGCTGCTTTATTGCAAGATAATTGAGTCATGCCTGTCAAAACACAAGTGAAACAAAAATAACAAGGTAGGCCACGAGAATAATTATTTCATTGTTTATTCAATTTTTACATTTCAAACCATCATTCCATAGCAACTCCATAGCAACAACCGTAAATAGTTGTTTATTCACTAGTAAAATAAAAAGTATTCTCTTCTTGCGGCATTTTTATTATTTTTCACATAAAGGGAAAATATTTCGATCTTTTCAGCCTCACTATAACCCATTTTGATTGAATAAATGTTAATAATGACGGTTTGAAATGTCAAAATTGAATAAACAATAAAATAATTATTTTCGTGGCCTACCTTGTTATTTTTCTTTTACTTGTGTTTTGACACGCATGCCTCAATCATCTGTCAATAAAGCAGTTTATTTGAATGTTGAATGTCAAATATGTCAAAAAGTATTTAAGATACACCTATACAATGTTATATATTTGAAATCAGGAGAAAAAGGGCTTCTCGAAAATTCAATAATATACAGGGTGTCCCATTAAAAAAAAACATATATTTATTTCGTATCACGTGACCTATACATGATATTGTTTTTTTTATCACGTTTCGTTAAAATGTAGGTAAGATCCTACAACTTTTATACGAAACTTTTCTCTCGATTTTCAACAATAACAGAAATAAAAGGGGGTCAATATATAGTGAATAACCCTGTACATTTAGTATTAAATAACTTTTTAAGTTAAGGTTCGTTTGTTGGTGGAAAAAAGGAAAACTAACTTGTCTATTGTATTTTATTGAATCTACATGTTAAGTAGTTACCTTCCAGGCAGCTGTGGAAGAATGGGTTATTTAACCTAACAGTCTGCCTTTTGTTTACCATATATATATATATATATATATATATATATATATATATATATATATATATATATATATATATATATATATATATATATATATATATATATATATATATATATATATATATATATATATATATATATATATATATATATATATATATATATATATATATATATATATATATATATATATATATATATATATATATATATATATATATATATATATATATATATATATATATATATATATATATATATATATATATATATATATATATATATATATATATATATATATATATATATATATATATATATATATATATGTTATATAATATTACACGCTATCTTATTGCGACTTAGCCATAATAAACCTTCACAGGTATATCGTATTTCACGATAACAGCTTCTCTTTTTAATTGCTTATCTTCAAGATATCATATTACACCTTTGTTTCTCATAACTTGTGTAGACTGCAGAACTGCAATTCCTTTGTTATATATTTTGCTTACTCAGGTTCTGTATGTTATAAATATGACTAAACACGCTTTGTTGAATCAGTTATTAAACTCAGTTAGAATGCAACACTTCTAATTTATTATTATATTCCTTCTCCAAGAGCCAACGTTGGCTCCATGTAACTAAATAAAAGTTTTTAAAAAGTCATTCATGTGAACCGTGATCTAACATTGGCGCAGTCGGTAGGATCCGTAAATATCATCAGAACAAGAAGCCTAACTGGTAGTGAAGCGCAAAAGAACAAGGACAACATCTGCAGAAGGTGCCTAACTAGTGCGTGTATATCTGCAAGAACAATGAGACCTTCCTCACTGGTGGTGGCGGATCCCAATCCCTTGACGGACGAAGAACCTACTCATGGAGATGAAATTAACGTAAGTCATTTTAAGAATCATCTCGTTATTTCTTTTCATTTTTACAAATATTATTTATCACAATTATTTACGTGTATTATACCGCTAATACACTCGGCAAACAAAGCCAATTCTGTTATCAAACAAATCCTATACAAGCTACAACGCAACAATTTTAATTTTAAGTTATTTATTTTCGTATTCACGAAACGACTGTGTATTATACAGTTAATACACAATTCATTTACGACATAACAAAACAAGCTAATTTTAATTTAATTTCCGTATCATACTGCTGATACGTAACCAATTTTAGTTCAAAGATCTCTAAATAAAAAAGCAAAATGCCTGATAGAGCTCAACCAGAGACTGTTCAACCAGTGCCACCGGCACCAGCCGAACAACAACAACAACAACCACAACAAATTGAGCCTTACAAGCTCTCTGAAATTTTTTCACTAATACCAGAATTCGATGGCAACGCCATAAATTTACAGACATTCCTAAACTCGTGTTCCTGTGCACAAAGTATGGCAATTCATGACCAAAAAATTCTATTAACCATGCACATCAAAAATAAATTAAAAGGCAGAGCCGCCGAACTTATAAATTCACGCAACCCTAGCACATGGCCAGAAATAAAGGCACTACTAGAAACTCACTTCGGAGACTCCCGAGATTTAACGTCCCTAATTCAGGACCTACAACGAATTCACCAATTACCTAGTGAATCCGCCTTAACATTTGTTTCGCGTTTACAAACGCACAATGCGAAAATGCACGCTGCAGTGCAAAAACAAAATTTAACTTCGGAGCAAAGAACCGCGCAAACAAACCTGATTGAAACTATGACATTAAATAATTTGTTAACGGGTCTAGAACCAAATCTAGGCAGAATAATACGTGCCAGTAACCCTCCTTCTATAATGAACGCGATTATTAGAATTCGTAGAGAGCTACAACTCTCTTATTTTGAACAGCAAAAATTCCCAAAAAATAGTCCAGTCAAAAATCCTGTAATTCAACAAAAGCGACCACAAGGTCCCAATTTGCAACAAAAGTTTTGTTCCTTCTGTAAACGGAATGGACATGTAATAAGCGAATGCCGCACAAGGCAACAGTCTCAAAACTTCCAGAGACCAAGTTTCCAAGGAAACCCAAACTCACAAAATTTTTCTCATCAAAACTTCGCACAACCGAGTAATAATCAATTTAGTCAGAGGACATTCCCTCAAAATAATCAGCCAAATCAATCACAGCAAAACAGGCCCTCAGCCATAAGGCCGAACCCTAATTTTATGCAACAGCGACCATCAGCTATCCAACCTAACCCAAATTTTAATCGCTTTAACCAGCAAAAAGCTCATCATTTGAATTACGAACCCTATGACAATTATGATAATCAATGTAACTATAATCAATATAATGACTACTCACCCGATTATCAAAACGTAAGTGATAGTTATGAAAATTACGATTCAGGCAACGCTCAAAACTTTTCAGATAATTATACGGCTAATTCTCAATATTATGAGCAGTACGAGAATTATACTGCTAATTCTCAAACACTACAGGAGGATTATACTGCTAATCCTCAGGATTTTCGCTTAGATCCGGAGTACCCCACGGATACTCCAACACAACAAATAGACCAATTCGACCAAATATCAAACCAAATACAAACAATGAATCTCAACGACAGTTTCGATCCAATGCTGAACTTCCCAGAACAAACGTTCATGTAAATACGCTTTCTCACACCTTATTAACCGTAAATTCAAAAAATCTTTATTACATCAAAGACACAACCGGCAAATTTAAAATTCTTATTGATACAGGTGCAGGAATTTCAATTTTTAAACCCAAAACAGCTGAAAATTATAGACGTAGATCCCCTGAAAATGTAATTATACAGGGTATTACTGATCAAAAAATTTATATCAACGAATCTGTTCTCATCCCCTTTTCAGATGAGTCACACAAGGTTTATATCTATAACCTAGATATAGATTTTGATGGACTACTAGGCGCAGACTTTTTAGAACATTACGAATGCCGAGTAGATTTCAAAAATAAACAACTAGTCACAAATTTTAAAACCGTACCACTATTTAAAGTCACGGAAGAAACTACAGTAAATTTACCTGTACAACCAACTGGTAACTCTAACATCAAAAACCAAAATCCAAATTTAGGCAACATCAAAAATTTAATTTCTATCGAACCTCGCATGGAAAAAATCTGTAAATTAAAATGTAATCTGCAAAATACCGAGGCTATACTGTTAGCCCAAGAAATTGAAAAAGTACGCCTACCAAATGCTCTCGTAAAAATCGACAGCAACGGAGAATTTTTAACTTCGATCGTGAACGCTAACGCAATACCGAAAACTATAAATTTCTCTAACCTTAAACTAGAACCAGTACAAAAATTCAAATCAATTTTTAATTTAAATACTCAAAATTCCGACAAACATCCACAGACAGACAGATCCTTCGAAATTAGGAACGAATTGCGCTTGGATCATCTAAACGAAGAAGAGGCCGAAATAGTAACGCAGCTTTGTTTAGACTTTCAAGATATATTCTATTTGGAAGGAGACAATTTAACTTTTACTAACGAAATTAAGCATTCTATTGACACCGAAAATTCCCGACCGATATTCACTAAATCGTATCGATATCCTCAAGTCCATAAAGAAGAAGTTAAGTCCCAAGTATCGAAAATGTTAAGTCAAGGTATTATTCAACCCTCAATCTCACCTTGGTCCTCTCCTGTCTGGGTAGTTCCCAAAAAACTGGATGCTTCTGGTAAACAGAAATGGCGCGTCGTAGTCGACTACCGCAAACTCAATGAGGTTACAATTGGTGACAAATATCCTCTGCCCAACATTTCCGATCTTTTAGACCAACTTGGCAAATGCCAATATTTCACAACCTTAGACTTGGCTTCTGGTTTCCACCAAATTGAAATTAATCCCGCAGATATTCAAAAAACTGCTTTCACAGTTGAGAACGGTCATTATGAATTCGTGCGAATGCCATTTGGACTCAAAAACGCTCCATCAACTTTTCAAAGAGTTATGGATAACATCCTGTTAGGTATTCAAAATGAACGATGTCTCGTCTACATGGACGATATCATTATTTACTCTCCTACAATTCACGAACACATTTCTCGTCTAACTGAAGTCTTTAAACGCCTTCAAAAAGCCAACCTCAAAATTCAACCAGACAAATGCGAGTTTCTCCGCAAGGAAGTCGCTTATTTAGGACATCTCATTACAAAAGACGGCGTAAAACCGAACCCTTCGAAAGTTGACGCTATTTTAAATTTTCCTCAACCGAAAAATCCAAAAGAAATTAAATCATTTCTAGGCTTAGCCGGATATTACAGGCGCTTTATCCCAAATTTCTCCAAGATAACCAAGCCTTTAACAAAACTACTACAAAAAGACGTACCATTTCTCTTCAACAATGATTGTATAAATTCCTTTCAAAATTTGAAACAAACATTAACGACAACTCCGATATTAATCTACCCCAACTTTGATGAACCTTTCGTTCTAACCACTGATGCGAGCGCATTTGCCGTCGGCTCGGTGCTGAGCCAGGGGCCCATTGGCAAAGATTTACCCATTGCCTATGCTTCTAGAACCTTGTGCAGTGCAGAAACTAAATATTCAACGATTGAACGCGAGCTTTTATCCATAGTATGGAGTGTAAAGCACTTTAGACCATTCCTGTACGGTAGAAAGTTCAAACTTGTCACCGACCACAGACCACTCACCTGGCTATTCTCTATAAAAGATCCAGGAAGTAGACTTGCTCGTTGGCGACTCAAATTAGAAGAGTACGATTACGAAATAATTTATAAACCCGGCAAAATCAATAAGAACGCGGATGCACTTTCCAGAATCAAAATTAATCATTTTTCTGAATGTTCCAAATTCTATTCAAAGGTTCTAGCCGCGAACGACGAAGAGTCAGACGACGACGAAAACCCAGACGATAATAACGAAATCACTAACGAACAGATTTCCCAAGAATTTGAAACTTTCGCCAACTTATATAAAACAACATCTTTAATTGACTATTCGAAAATCAAAGCCTCGAACAAACAACTTTTGTATCGAGAACATAAAGATATTATAACCTTTTTCCAACAAAACAACTTACAAGACCTACATCACAAAATTATCGAGGACATATTCGAAGAAAACCCCGAATTTCATAACGATAAAATCAATATTGTATCAAGCAAAACAGTCAGACATAGGAGATATTTTATCATCCCTCTACCTTTTGATATCGAATCTGTAATTGAACATCTATTTTTGGTACTATTTAAAAATCAAGATGTTCTAGATCTCTCTAAGACATACTTTGTCGAAAATAATTTAGACCTCCCCATACTTGAAATCCTATCATTCATTTTTGCGGAAAAAGACTTAAAAGTAGTAATTTGTCAAGATATCGTCAGAACTGCCGACGAAGACGAAATTCCAATTATATTGGAGCAAAATCATTTTGGTAAAAATAATCTACACCGCGGAATAAACGAAACTATTCGAAGAATTAGAGAAAAATACACTTGGCAAGGTCTAACTAAAGACGTTGAAAATTTTATAAAAAATTGCGAAACTTGCCAAAAAACTAAAGTATGCCGGAAAAACCTTAATAACCCTCTAGTAGTCACAGAAACCCCAAGAACACCATTCGAAAGAATCAATATCGATTTATTCGAATTCCCTACTCGAAATTATGCTTTAACCATTCGCGACGAATTAACTAAATTCACGCAAGCATATGCAGTCCCGGATAAATCCGCAAAATCTGTCGTAAACACTTTGTTGTTATATTTCCAACATTATGGTACCCCATTAAGAATCCATTGCGATTACGGTGGCGAATTTGACAACCGCTTGCTCAAAGATCTCTGCACCCTCTACGACATAAAATTAACTTATTCAAGCGTAGGACATCCCCAATCGAACGGATCCATAGAAAGATTTCATGCTACTTTAGCCGAAATGATAAGAATCCACAAAACTGAAAACCCAAACGAACATCCTTTCACGATTTTACCATATGCAGTAATATGCTATAACAATTCGGTAAATAAAACACACGGTTTTACCCCATATGAACTTATCTTTGGTCATACATCTAACAGACCACCCGAAACTTTGTACAACCAAAAAGAATTAATAACTAAATACGTTAGAGATTTAAACAATAGAATATCCCACTACTATAAAATAGCCCGTAGTCGAACACAATCTCAAAAAGAGAAAGCAAAAGTTCGCTTCGACAGAAATATTCCCCAAAAACGACCTGAATACAAAATAGGTGACTTAGTTTATGTAAAAGAATCACAAATTAAGAACAAACTACAAAACAAATTTAACGGCCCCTTTAAAATAAAAGAAATTTTTCAAAATTCTGCTACCCTATTAAATCTCGAAACAAAACAAGAGACTAAAGTAAATTTTGATAGAATGAAACCATATACTGAAAATTAAATTTATTTTCAGGTTTCTCCTGCTGTTCGGATCAGCACTCTGTCAATACAAAATTACCCCGATCAATAACACTGTTGGTGTATACTATCACCAAGACACGGACATCGTGGTGACAAATGACAAATGGACTCTACTAGTGCATAAAAATATTTCATCCCTCAAACTAGCTTTTGACAAGAATCAAAATAATTTAGACAGAATCTTGAACACCCTCGATGGTGCTGATCAAAAATCAATCCTGTTTAGAAGCGAAGTTAAAACAGAGTTTAACCTTTTAATGCAAATAGCTAGTTCAATAAAAACGAAATTTGACGAAGTCTTTTCAGACACAAAGAGATATAAACGCGGAATACTTAACGGTTTCGGAACAATATTCAAATCAATTACCGGAAACTTAGACGCCGAAGATGGCGAGTACTACACTAACTGTATAAATAAATTAAATAATGACGAACATCAATTAGAAAACTTAATCAAAAATCAAATCTCAGTTACAACTTCTGTTATCAAAAATTTCAACTCAACTATACAAAAATTACAAATTGATGAGGAAACATTTAACAAAGATATCAAAGAAATCGAGCACACAATTCAAACTATGACTCAAACGATCCAAGCTGCCGAAATAAAACTAAAATTTCTATACATTTCCGAACAACTAATGGCCAGCTATTTGTACATCGAAGACAATATAAACGATATTTTAAATTCAATAACATTCGCCAGATTAGGAATTATTTATTCATCAATCATAACACCTGATCACTTAGTAACGGCGTTACAAGAGATTTCACAGAGTTTGCGAAGGAACAATTTACCTCTTCCAATTAAACTATCAGCAGTTGCTCAATATCTGGATATTATTGAACTAAAAGCTTTTCAACTAGATTCTAACTTAATATTTGTTTTAACAATACCTCTCATTGAACCTCAAAATTACAACACCTTTCGTCTGTACCCTATACCTATACTTGATAACAGAACTGGTCTACATCACTTTTTATCTATTTCACAAAAGTTTATCGCGAGAGACGATGATTCTTTAATGTACATACCTATACAAAATTTGAAAGAATGCAAACCACTTTATTTTGGAACCAAACTATGTTCGAACCTGTTTGCTTATCCTATCGACCAAAATGCCATTTGTGAAGCTAGAATATTAAAACCATTGCCGAAACTCCCAGAAAATTGTCAAACTTCCTTCATCATTAGTCAAGGATACAACGTCCAAGAACTTGAAGACAACACATGGCTAGTAATTAATTCCGAACCACTTCACATTACCATCAGCTGCCCGAAGAGAGAATCCATAACAGAGCTAATTAACAAAAATTCCATCATAAAACTACAACCAGGATGTTACGCCTATGCAGGCATTACTCGAATACAAGCCAGTGCTAAAGACTTTTCCGAAATTAAGGACAATTCACATCCAATCCAAATTCCTTTTGAATGCTGCAATCACATGCCCGACAAAATCGAAATCCCAAAATTAAAACCGCTTAAATTAAACAGTCTCGACGTAGAAGATTTAGATATTGCTAAAAACAAACTAGAGCAATATTCCAAAGACCTAGACGACCTCATAAACGAACCTTTTGTGACCAAACATGTATCTTGGTTCACATACTTCATAATCACTCTCATCATTCTATTAGTTCTACTTTACATAACTTGTAAATGCAGAAGAAGAAGATGTGGAGCATTGCGAATCCAACCCTCAACGGATAACCCTCCTTCACCTCCTTCAGAGCGAAGCAGAGTATTTACCAAATTTCCTAGACTGATCCCTCCAAGAAAGCGACCCGGTATTAGACCTCAAGAAGAAGAGGACATCGAGTTAACATAGACTTTCATGTGGAGTTTTACCCTTGTCTATTAATTTAGACTATTGTATTTTATCCTTATTACGTTATGTAATGTTTTATTATCGCTTACCAATTTTAACTTTTACATTATTTTATTATTTTGCTTTGTATTCATTCAACATTGTTTCAATTTATTTTTGCATTATATTCATTTAACGTTTTAACAATTTTCAAAAGTTGCTGCATAACATCAACTTTTTTATTAAGGGGGAAGTTGTTATATAATATTACACGCTATCTTATTGCGACTTAGCCATAATAAACCTTCACAGGTATATCGTATTTCACGATAACAGCTTCTCTTTTTAATTGCTTATCTTCAAGATATCATATTACACCTTTGTTTCTCATAACTTGTGTAGACTGCAGAACTGCAATTCCTTTGTTATATATTTTGCTTACTCAGGTTCTGTATGTTATAAATATGACTAAACACGCTTTGTTGAATCAGTTATTAAACTCAGTTAGAATGCAACACTTCTAATTTATTATTATATTCCTTCTCCAAGAGCCAACGTTGGCTCCATGTAACTAAATAAAAGTTTTTAAAAAGTCATTCATGTGAACCGTGATCTAACATATATATATATATATATATATATATATATATATATATATATATATATATATATATATATATATATATATATATATATATATATATATATATATATATATATATATATATATATATATATATATATATATATATATATATATATATATATATATATATATATATATATATATATATATATATATATATATATATATATATATATATATATATATATATATATATATATATATATATATGTTTTTTTTTATGTATTTATGTTTGTAAACATTTGGTGAACAATAAATGTATTATTATTATTATTTTTTTTTTTTGTTAAAAACCAGTCACCCTTCTCTGTGGCTCCGACCCTCACAGAGGGGAGCTGGTAGTACCGGCAGCCACTCCCCACACCCGTGGGGTGAGTGACTACTGGGTCCGTGAATCGTGTGCCCTGAGCAGACGTAATGAACCGAGAATGACGGCCTTCTGCATTCTGCCGGCTAAGACCTCTGCCGAGTTTCGGCATGCCGGTATGATCTTAAGTTCCGAAAGCAGTGTGTGTCTCGTTCCACCGAGGGCTCCTATAATCAGTACCACTATCTTAACAGTATGGTCTGGATACAGTCTGCGGAGTTCGAAGAGCAGATCTCGATATTTTTTCCGTTTTTCCTCCTCCTTCAAGACAATGTTGTTCTCCGCGGGAGCCGAGAACTCCACGACGAACATTGTCTTGAGTTGATGGTCGAGGAGTACTACGTCAGGCTTGTTGGCTTGTATTTGCCTGACGGTGGGAAAAGAGTAGTTCCAATAAATTAGACACTTCTCATTTCCCACAACGGACTCAATATCCCCCGTAGCGTAAGGCAGCACTGGTGTTTCGTCTATCCCATACGAGTGCCTTAAATGGTAGTAAAGCACTCGTAATGCTCCGTCGTGCCTTTGGATATAGGCCGAGACTGCATATGTCGGGCAAGCCGACAGCAAGTTCATAAGAGTCTCTGGCGCCCTGCGGCAGGCCCTGCAGCTGACATCAGGGACCTATATACCCATGACACGACTACGATAGACGAGGGTGTTAAATACACCATCCTGGCAAGCCATTATGAATCCCTCGGTCTCAGACTTCAGCCCGGCTGACCTTAAGAAGGCAAAGGTCAGCCTTTCGGATAAGCCAAGGTTTTCTATATTTTTATAGAAAACTCCATGCATTGGCTTATCCGTGTGAAGCTGCAGAAAGTTGTTGTGTTCTGCAGCTTTAATTTGGGCTTTTCGCCGAGCAGGTTCCAACTCGGTGACAGAGTCGCGATTTACCCGCTCGACGTCGAAGGAGAGACCAAGTTCATCGGCTGCTCTCTGTGCTGCCTTAAACAGAAAGGCTCCTACCCCTGCATTTTCATGGTCTCGGACCATGCAGAGGAGGGGATCCGAACTCCTGATGACCTTACAGGCTCCATCCAGAACCATCCTATTATGGAGACTCTCCAAACTCAAGAGTCCACGGCCTCCCCGATGTCGTGGGAGGTATAGCCGTGGAACAGACGATTTAGGATGCAAACTCCTATTGAGATGCATCTTCTTGCGGGTTCCTACGTCGAGTTGACGCAACTCTTCTTGAGTCCATTTCACTACTCCAAAGGATTATTATTATTATTATTATTATTATTATTATTATTATTATTATTATTATTATTATTATTATTATTATTATTATTATTATTATTATTATTATTATTATTATTATTAATTAGATGAAATTTGGTACAAGTATTATATTTTTTTAGTCCAGTCAAAAACATAAATTCCAGAACCGGACTTAATTCTTATAATATTTCACTCAGTGCCGTTAACAATTACGCTGTATATCATTTTTGGAAAATAATAGTAAATAGTGCGGTTGCCAAATTGTATATTTTATGTAAACCCAAAATTATTGTATTAAGTTTTTTTTATTTCTGAATTAGTACAAGGACATATTAAGCTGCAAGACAATTGATGATGACATTCTGTCACCTTTGGGCAACGCGATATATTCAATATGGCGGCTATAAATTACTTTAATTTGAAAGTCATCTATTCAAGCAAGTTTGGTATGTCAAACTATATGTTTTTAGGATGCGGAATTCAAAAACATAGGACTTCAGGCAAGCTCACGACAAGTAGATGTCTGTTAAATTCTCTCCCATGAACTTTCACCTATATCAACGTCAATGTTTACAGACTATGGAGAAATGAGGATCTGCAAATCTAAATCCAGCTTAAAAAACTTCTCCAGGTTTCTTGCTCAACAAGAAATAGAGGTATTGAGAACACATCGGTCTGCACTGTTATGATGTGTACAGCGGCCAGAAAAGGGGACTGTAGAGGACTTCATAAAGGCACTCAAAACATCTATAAGCATACATTTGCAGCATGGAAATGTGCATCTTGTTTTTGATCGGTACAATCAGTAGGGTACTAAAGACTGCACAAGATCAGGTAGACATACAGGAGTAAACAGAGTTCGCGTACTCACATATACAACACCTCTGTCTTCACGGAGAGATATTTTGAGCTCAAATGAAAACAAGAAGCAATTGATTGAACTGATTTGCAGTAGCATTATTGGTGACGAATCGTTTAAAAAAAAACAAGACTAGTAAATACTGGCTAATTTTGACAAGTGCACAAAAAACGAAATTTATCGTGCAGAAGTAAAATGAAAGCACGACCTAAGAAATACTCACGAAGAAGCAGATACGAATCTTGTACAGCAAGCTATCCTGGCTGCTGATGATGCAGACAAGCAGGTTGTCATCATATCAGATGACACAGATGTTTTTCTTCTTCTTTTGTACTTCTACAACCCCGAGAAGATATCTGCAACAATTCTGATGGAATCACCTGTCCAGGGTCGTACACTAATTGACATTAGAGCATCCGCTATTAAACACGAGAAAATAATACCTGATGTGCTAGCACTTCATGCTATCACTGGATGTGATACCACTGCCATGTGTCATGGCATTGGGAAAAATAAAGCCATTAATGTTTTGAAAAGGGAACACTCCTTGTTATTGGTTGGAGATCTACATGCTGATCTATCTGACATGAAGTGGCAAGGATTGAAGTTTATGGCTGCATGTTACGGAGCAAGTAAGTGTAATACAACTTCAGAGGCTCGCGTCAAACTGTGGGCTGACAAAGTTGGAAGTGCGAAATCACAACTACGTTACCAACAAATTCGGCGTTTGAAGAAAACCTTAAGCGAGCTCACTTACAAACCTGCATTTGGAAAAACTCAATGGAATATGACCCACCAGATTTGGATCCACTGCTTCATGGGTTCTACAAGGATCAAAACGCGAGATATCTGCTACCTACAACTTTTCAGAGAATATTGAAGTTGCACCGCTGAAAATTCTGAAATTCGTTATGTGCTCTTGTGAAAGTGTATTGCCATGCAAGAGCAATCGATATAGTTGCAGGAGTGCCACCCTACCATGCACCATGTTTTGTTCATGCACAAATACTTTATGTTCCAATGATTTCACACGGTTTGCTGAAGTAGAAGTGGAACGAGATGAATACTTAATTGATGGTGATTTTGAAGAGACTACACCTGACTCCATATCTTAAAAAAGGGCTGATCTCTATCTAGACAACATTTTATTAGTCTTGATTCATGAATGTTTTCTTTTTATACCAAGAGAAATTACCATATTATAATTGTCATCAATATAACACAAATTACATTGCTTATGTTTGAGAAATAAATTTTTTTTGTATACTAATCTCCTAATACAATTTCAATGGTGTCTTTGAACTCTGCATCCTAAAAGACATATAGTTTGACATACCAAACTTGCATGAAAAGATAATTTTCAAATTAAGGTAATTTATAGCCGCCATATTGAATATATCGAGTTGCCCAAGGGTGACAGAATGTCATCATCCATTTTATTGAAGCTTAATATGTCCTTGGACTTATTCAGCAGTAAAAAAAGCTTAATACAAAATTTTATGGTATTGGTTTTGGCAACCGGACTATATTTGAAAAGTCAATAGACTAGTGTAGAAAATATTGTCATAACATTTGACTGAACGTTTGCGTTTATTCTCTAATACATTTTAGGATGTATTGATTAATCAAATTTTAAATTCTGCAAATAATGTCAAGAACTAGCTAAGATGATTTTCCTTTTCATTTATTTCACTTAAATACCCTACAGAACTTACCTTATCTGTGTTTTTTTACAAGCAGCGTTTCTGGGCTTTTTTGAGTTTAAGTTTCCATTCAAAATAGCATATTCAATTTCTCTCTTATAAAAAAAATATGTTAATAATAAGGCTTAAAATCAGTTACCACACCTTTAGAAAATAATGTTAAAATAAAGTCAACAAACAATAAATTCCAACACATTTTCAAAATGAACTCTTCAATTTCTTTAATATTTTATTATGACTAATTGTGTCTAAGGCATTTTCCAGATCTATAAAATGGTGGTGTTCTATTATCCAAACATTCATAAACTTTTTTAGCCAGGCAGGCTATAGCATCACTTGTTAATGTTTTTTCTCGGAACCCGAATTGGTTTTTTTGATAATAAATTAAATTTGTTGAGGTATTGCATTAATCTCTTTTTTAACGCATTTTCGAAAAGTTTTGCAATATTAGATGTGACAGATATAGGCCAGTAATTTTTATCCCCTTGAGATTGACTAATAATGGTGATTTGATTTAGTCCATTGACATATATTAAACACTTCTTATCAAAAATGATCTAGAGGGTAGTTAATTTGGAGAAATGAATCAACAAACCCAAAAATTTCATTATTAGAAACTGGTCCTAAATTTCAATATTTGGCGGATGCGCTAGTAATACGATGCTGAAAGACCCAAACGGAAAACTTAGTTTTCGATTTGTGCCAACCTTACACTGGACGTAGCTTGATGAAACTACAATAGAACCACTGCCGAGAAATATCTCATAGTTTTCAAAAAGTTCACAAAAATCACTTAAATTAATCTAGCGTAAAGATTAATAAATGAACAAACATAAAGAAAACTTGGAATTGCGAACTTTCTTCTCTCATAAATTTCTTGAAGTGGGATAAAAAGTTTCCATACTCTATATTCTATTACAGCACAAGTGAAGCAACGAAGAATTTCGCCCACGCCTGTGCCAATTTTGTGGACTCGTATGGATTCTCGTATGTAAAGGCATAGTACGTACAGTACCTAGAAATAATGTCATATGAAACGGATTTCGTTCATTTTTGGCAACTTAATAGTAACTGTTTCAAAGAAAGGTTTATATATTATGCGGATGCTTGCTAATTTATAGTGGTGGCAACAAAGAAAAAATTAAAACATTGGAACTGAAATAAAATATAATTTTAAGAAGAAAAGGCCCTATGCAACTTTTCATAAAAATTGAGAGTCTGAGTTATAACGACTTGGAAATTGGGATTTTAGCTTAGAAAAAAGGTATCTCAAAACAATATTCGTCAAATAACTTGAAAAGTATTCATTGAGCGAAAACATGCTAGAGACAAATAAGAAAGCTACTAAATTCAGGCTGAATTTCATTTTTTTTTTTTTTTCTGTTTCTGCAGAGTTAATAGTTTCGGAGATCTGGAAGTATAAAGGTGGCGTCCGAACGTCTATAAGATGAAGTATTTAGTTTAAATGTTAAATATCTCAGAAACTATGGCACTTACGTCAAAAGCGGTATGAACCAAAATGAAAGACTATTGATTAATTAGGCTTTTTTTTTCTATTTCTATAGCATAAGAAGCAAAGATGTTATAACAGATACAATGTACTTTTTCAATTTTCTTTAATAAAAACGTCGCCATTTTGTTAATGTAAGTAGGCAGCAATTAAAAAAAATGTATTCCCATATACTGTTTTTTGTTAATAATAATATATAGTGTATAACCTAGATGCTCAAATTTTTTCATCAACTCACAGCGCTTGATTTGTTTTGTTTATATACTTGTATAGGATTGATAGTTTCCGAGATATTTAATTTTATAGATGGCCTCCGTCCGTTTTTAGGATGAAGTATTTAGTTTAAAATCTTTAGTATCTTAGAAACTGTGGCACTTCCATAAAAAATTGTAAGGAACAAAATTAAAGATAATTAATCAATCTTTGGAATGATTTTTTGTTTGTTTCTACACCATAAAAAATAAATAAATTATGGCCGATTCAATGTGCGTTTTTACATTTCTTTTTTTAACAAATTGTCGCCATTTTGTTATTGTAATTGCTCAGTAATTAATTTTTCTTTCAATAATGCTATTTTTCATGAATTATAGCATCACCTAATGCCCAATTTATTTTGTCCCTTTAAAACACTTGCTTTAGAAAAAGAAATCCATCCGCCATATTGGAGCCGCCATTTTGAATTTTTTAATTTTGACTTCAGATTTGGAATCAGCGATCCCAAAAATATAAATATCTTACGTTTCAAAAATATATTGGTAATACTTTTTCAAATATTAGAGGTGGTTTTCACCCTTGGGGGTTAAGAGTAAGTATCCGGTCCATATAGAAACTGAAGACGATACCTTTTACTACAATAATAATCCATAAAGAAAAATTATCATTACATATGAAATTATTCCGAAATTTCACATATTTTTTACCTCTAACTACTATACTAGCACACAAGTGAGCGAATTCGTTTCTTTGGGAGTACTGCATAGGGTTTTGTTTAATTCTACTATTGAAATATCAAAAAAAATATAAGTGTAAATCAACGTAGACGGCAGGTTGAGTTACTACAGTTCGTATAAATATAGACATTCGTAATTGCCAAGAAATTTACGCACCAGCCGCATTGTGAAATTTTTTTATAATTATTGAAAATATGGAAAAAGATAACGATGTTTTATACCAGAAAATATTTCAAAAGAAGTTAATAACCACTACGATTCATCTGTTGTCTGAGAAATAAATAAATGCTTATTAAATGTTATTAATTCTATTGCCGTATATTTTTACTTTCGGAAATGAGACAATCTGTAGATGAGATTTCACTCACTCGTTACTATAAAAATAACTAAAAATAACGAGTGGATAAAAAAAAGACCAAGTTGTGAATTTAAGTCATCATCATCTTGATTCTACAGCTCTTGTAGACCTTCTGTCCTATTTTGCGACTGGTTTCTCCAATTTGGGGCGTCTATGTTCCTGGCATCCACCGATACACCATCAGTCCACCTACGCTTGGGTCTGCCCTGTTTTCTACTTCCCCACTGGTTTTAGCCCAGTCAATGAACGTTCAATAAGGGGGTCTAGAGGGAAATGCTGAGATCACAATTTTTGACTGTGTTTGGACTATTCAGGAGGTAAACATACCAAAAGTCCCCGAACGTAGGAGGTGGGGGGGTGCAGGGGGGTACGAAGAAGGTCCCGATTTTTGATTTTTCGCTCATATCTCGAAAACGGTTAGCCCTAATCAAAAAGTGGCTATATGCAAAATTAAAGCTGACTAAATTTTCTACAATAATGTTTCTATTAATTTTTTTCGTATCTGTTTTGGTTCAGTAATGAATTGTATATGTTTTCACTGTATTCTAACTTTATTATAAATTTATTGTAAATTGAAAATAAATTTTAATCATAATCATCGTAGAATTCTTGTACAGATATCCGTTTCATAGCAGACTGAACTGAAATATCGAATAAAAAATGTCTTTGCGTCTGTAAGTGTGTGTGTGTGTGTGTGTGTGTGTGTGTGTGTGTGTATGTGCCGTCATATTTATGGAGACCTGTGTGTGCATCAAACTCATTTCTGGGATACTCCAAAACTGTGGCATACATACACGCGTATGCCAGAGTCTTTATCCACCAGAACTCTCTGATTCATCATATTTTAGAGAACTATCTATTATAAATCCTTCGGGGGGCCATTTATCCGTCACAGTTCACAATAATCGTTATCATAGAGAATAAGTCAATCGACTATTTTCTCAAAAGGCAAAATGTGTGAAAAGTTGCCAGAAATGCATAGTTTTACGTGTGGTACTTTCTACAATATTTGTGGCATGCACGGATTGTGTATTATTGTACTGTGCTAGAGCGCCCTCTACGTTATATTTTTTACAGCAAGCACTTTTAGGAGTTTCTGCTTCCGACAAATTCAAGTTAGCCACAAATGGGTATTTTTGAGTGTATCAAATTAAAAGTGATACTTACTAAAAATAAATATAATACTAATAATGTGCTCAACAGACCCTTATTGTTAGCCATATATTTAAATGTCCATTATTAATTTATACATTTTTCGGAAACAATCAAAAAAATGTTAAAGTAACAAATGTTAAAGTAAAAGTTGTTCCAAATGAAATTAACTATTATTTTTTACTAACATAAAATTCTGTTCATGCTTTTATACGAAGCGACAAGATAAAGTGGTATTTTTTTAATGGAACACCCTGTATATTATTTTAGTTTTAGATTTTACTTCAAATTTTCATCATCGTCATATAAGGTACTATGTGTCTAAAATGTCTATTATGATAAGCATTTAACAAAAAAAAAATGACAGATGGAGGTTAACATGTTTTAAGTAAATTACCGGCCTGAGGGACGTAGGAGATGGAAAAGGTAGAGGCGGTAGTGCGTTTTTGCCCGATTTCTAGTAAATATCTCTACATTAATCTCTGCAAAAAATTTAAATAATACTTTTTTATGGCCATCATCAAAAATGTCATTTTCCTAAGTCTCAACACTCGTCAAAAACCTCCATTACGTGGAGGAAGTAATACAATGGAAATATTGATAAGCCAACCTAACAGTTTGATGAGCTAAATATTTCACTGTTTTCAAAACCACCTTGGTTACATCTTACCCTTCAATTAAAAAATATATATATGGGCGGTAATTTCAGTTATACTTGTCAGATATGCAAAGTTAGCTTATCAATATCTTCCTTCTTAATGGTAGTACTGCATTATAATACCTTATTACCAATATGGTCCCACTTAAAAAAATTTACTTTCGTCCAAAGAATCATTTTATTTCTCTATGTACTTTCGGGATTTCTAGCATTATGTGTGATTATAAGGATTTTTTGACTAAATTAATATTTGATTAAATCAAATAAATCAATTTTCATATCACTCATATGCACAAAATATATAGTTTTTAAACTATTAAATATTTATGTTGAAATTTAATAATTTTATTTTCATGCAATTTTATACAAATTGTTTCAATTGAACTATTTAACGGATTTAACAAATGATTTGGTTATTCTTAGGAAACTATAGCTCCGTCCGTTAATTTAAGGAATATAAGTAATAAATTAAAATTAAAAACACTCTATATATGTAATTTTTTCTGTCATGTCAAAGTATAAAATATATTTGGATTCCATAACATCTAATTTGAGTGTTAATGAATGGATTTTGATGAAACCTTGTTGTGTTTGTAATGAGTAGGAGATGATCATGGGTTCCGAAACTTGTAGAATTAGGTCAAAAATGTAATAAAACAATATGTTTACCTTTTTGACCCAAAATAATATGTTTTTACTCTTATGATTTTTTTTTCGAAAAATGCATATTTTTCGAGATATGGCCACTCCAAAATCCCTAAAAGTGGGGGAGGGAAAATGTAAAAGCTAAAAAAAAAATTTGAAAAAATTCAGGTGAATATATCATCGAAATACAAGTCTTTTTTTATTTGCATATTTCCTGTAAAGTGTGTTTTCACCGAGTTTTTCCGGAAAAACATAAAAAACCCCCTCTTTTACTTCCACGTCCAGTGGAAGTATAACGACAAAAAAATTTTAAAAATTTTTTATTGTCCAAATAGGCTTAAAATGTCATGAAACGTCGAGATTTTAAGTTTGAGCGAAAAAAAAAATTGTCTGTCGGTCTGTCTGTAACTTTTTTTTGTGCGCACGTTTATTCTGGAACCGTTTAAGATATTGACTTGAAATTTGGTACACATATGTACTTTAACGAGATCTAGAATTAGATTATATTTTCATCTTGTTCCGTCGAAGGGTTGGGGGGTAAATTGGGGTAAATTTGGGGTAAATGGGTAAATCAAGCAGGTAAGAGTTCAATGAAATTGGTATTTAGTATGTACAAGAGAAGCTAAGGTCTCAAAAAAATTTTTGGCATTAGCCACCCCCATTACCACCCCCACCTCCTTATTAAAGGAGATGAAAAAAAATTGTAATATCTTTTTACTTCATCCACCCCCCACTACCACCACCCCCACCCCACTATCGATGTGGGGTATCGTTTTATGGGTTTTTGGGGTAGAGGATTTCAAATATTATATTATTAAAGTTCCATAAACAATTATTTTCACATACAAAGTTTTTTCGTTGTGAGTGACTTGGATAGAGAATCTGGATGTGGAAGTAGTGATTCCTTGGGCAGCGGTTTTTTGAAATTGTAGCGCTAAAATAAGTAACTTAAAAATTTGAAAAAATTTAGACGTATGCATGAGGACTTCTAAATATTTTTTGTCTTTTGGAATGTTTTTGTAACTTGCTAATTTTCCGAGTTGCAGGCAGTTTTTCACGATAAATAATGTACTACATTTTTTGCACATTACAAAATACGTGAAAATTCGAAAAATGAGCGTGAACTATATATATTATTATAAAAACATATGGAACCTATATAGTTACCATTTTTAAAGGTTCAATATCATTTTTAGATTAAGAATGTGAAAAAGTTTTCCGGAAAATTTTTGTTTTTCACAATTTTTATTTGGTAATGATAAAAGTGGGAGAACTGATTCAAAGGATTGAAATAAGTTTATATAGTTACAAATATAACACTTATTTTATTTAAAGTATAAATATTGTAACCATAATTTTATATTATAGTAAAGACTCATCAAATGAATTTGTTTCGTCAACTTCCAAAGTTTCATTTGTTCCGTTAGTATCTATTAAATCTTCCACAGGCTTACAATTAGTACAATTTACACCATTGTACATTTCAGAAGCTGAGGTGCAATGAAGTTCAAAAGTTTTGGCTCGGATATTCTTTTTGAGTAAATGCCCGCACTAGTCAATCGAAGTCAATCGAAAAGTATTACTATTATAGTGATCGTAAAAAAACAATTTTTTTTTTGTTGAAATAAGTTTAGAATGTAATGAATCGTCGTGACTTAAATTTGACAGAAAAAAAATTTTGTGTCTGTTCTTCTGTTTGTAACTTTATTTGGGCACACATTTTCATTCGAACGGTTTAACTTAATTGACGACTTCACATATTATCGACGATTTCAAATATTATATTAAAATTCTATGAGCGATTAGTTTCGCTTACTAGAGTGCAAATATAGTATCAAGATGTTTTCGTTTAAAGAGACTTGGATGGGAAATTTGGATGTGGAAGTAGTGATTCCTTAAAAATAAAAGATGTGGTGGTGTAACTGATCTCGTGGGTATCCGATGTATTAGAGTTGAAAAAAAAAAACGAACGCTTCGCCGAAACGTGAAAATATACGTTGAAACAATCATATCGTTTTTTAAATATTTTTTAAGTCTTGTTTTAACAAAAAAATTAACAATACATTTTTTCTGTATGTTATCCTACTTTTCTGGGCAACTATGTATGGGAAACTATTATTGAGACCACAAGCAATATTCGTCATTTCTTTTGACCGAGGCAATGAGATTTAGTATGTTCAACATTCAATTTAAAAAAAATTACGATAATCTGGGGATTGTTGACAAATTATATAATTTTTACTTTGATAAATTCAAAGAAATTTTCTGGCTCTTTAATTTTCTATAATTGCTAAATTAAATTTTTAAGTACTCCAAAAAGATATTAAATCACATTGCTTCAGTCCGAAAAAAATCACGAATATTGCTTATGGTCTTAATAATAGTTTTCCATACTTACATAATTTGCACAGCAAAAAATATATATGATGAAAAATAATATTAAATACAACCGGACTTTTCACTCTTATGTTACCGTACTTAAAAGAAACGTGACGGACGGACAGACCGACAGACAGATGGACGGACGGACGGACGGATGGACATTTTGAAAGTCGTTCAGAATTCAGTCACCAACGTTTTCCTAGTTGCGAAGAGTATAATAATCTTCCAGTGAAATTTTTAATAGGTGCTATTATGTTTTCACTTTTTCTTTTAAGTAATTTCTCAAAATCTTTCATATTTATCTTTTAGTAAAGCATATATATTGGATAGAATTGGATATTGGATAAATTTGGTGTGGTTGTGCTACTGGTCTAGATTATAATTCCTTTATTGATTATGATCTTTTTGTTTCTGAGCATGAAAATAAAAAGTTTTTATTTGAGCCATTTTCTTATAATTAATATAAATTTCTTGCTTTTCATGAAAAAAACTTGCAGATAAAAAGTTTCCTTTCTTCCGAATTTAATCCGTGGACATACTGTATAATATTAAGAGAATTAAAAAAATTAACAATAACTAAGTGCGTATTTATTAAATCAAACATGAAAAGAAAGCATACTTGATAAAACATGCTAAAATGTACAAACACAAAATAATATATAAAGTGCATATAATCTATTTTCATTACGTGTTCTTAATTTTGAAACTAACTACCTGAAGATGAATCATTGGGAATAAACTGTAGATATTATCATTTTCGCGCTATTTTTACAGAATTCAACTGAGCGACCGTAATAAAATTTTACCTAGGTACTCGTAAAGTGTCTAATAATAACGAGAAAGGTTTGACTAACTGAAGACTGACTTATTTTAAATAGAAAGCAGATATATAAGTACGTATTTTTCTTAAAGAAATTTTAAGTAGCACTTTGGTTTCAAGGAAAGTGAAATTTTCACTAGGTCAAAAATGTTTGCTAATGACAAGATTTTATATGTCGTGAACAAATTGAAAAATAACATTATATGAGACTAAATAATAAGAAATAATGTTTTATGATTTTTCTCAAAATAAATTTAACTATATTATTAAATTTTTATTATTGCCCAAATGAAAAAAAAAAAAAATTATAGAAAAACTACAAATGCATTATGATCCTTATTTGATGTAATCGTAGAATACTTGATTGAAATTGGACCATATCCATCATACAGAGTGATCGCTAGAGGCGTTTTATATTAACTGCACATTGTATGAACTGTTTTATTATAATTTCAGAACAAAATTTTATTAAGTTTTTGAAGAAGCACACGAAAATACGACGTGCCATTATTCATAATTGTTTACATAAATTCGTTTGCATTGCGGTTTTGCTGCACTGCAACGATAATAACTACAGCAGTTTGTAAGTCTTACAAAATGAATGTAAATTGAAACTTTCAGTCTTTGGTTCTTTTTTGATCATTATTGGAACTATGTTTTCTATGAAGCTGTCTGAAACAATAATTTAAGAAGCCTAGTGAAACGCACTAACTAATGACACGTACAATGTAAAAGAATCTTAGTGCACGGGATATATTTACTTGAAGGCAATTAAAATCAATCATTAAATATTTACTATAAAACTTCATGTAAGGTTCACTTTTAGTCTGGCTACAGCGAAAAAACAGTTTGAATGATGTTTTGTTGAAATATGATATTTTTAATGGCAATATTGAGTAAGAACTAAAAAGATATTTTTTGCGGTTTTTGCAGACAAATAATTTTTGTTCTATTTTTGCAATTCCATATAAACCGTCGAAATTTGAATCCGATAGAAAATTCTGCATAAGAATCTAGTTTTTGATTTTGTATACCGTTTAGTCGACGCTTCCTTATCCATTTCGGGATAGGAATTCCCAAACTACAGCATGATCCATTTCCTCTACGCTTTCCATGAAAGATTAGTTTTTGGTATTATTAAAAACAGATCTCAGGTTACCCATTATTGTTAAACTTATTTCCTTTGATCTACAAAAATTATTTATTTTCAAGTATTTCACCCAAAAGATGTAATAAACTATTAAACCAAACTTATAAAAATAACGTCGATATTATGGAAATACAATAAATAATAAATATATTTTCGATAAGTTTATCATAAATATAAATTATGTAATTTTTTTATTTGCACTGTTGAATGTATTATTATGGGAAATCCATTAAGTTCTTAAAAATTTCTTTGCATCACAACGTTATCTATATCTTAATTTGTAGAGAGATCGTTTTTACTAAAAACTGAAGTCATTTATATATTTTGATGAATACTTCCAACAGAATTCAAATATCTCTTTTAGTTATCAATAAAATGGCACCAGGAATTTTAAGCGAGACCTTATATATTTACCTAAAACTTATTCTTTGTTTCCATAGGTAATTTTGTAACAACATAAGTAATATATGGCAGCTTGTAATAAAAGTTAATGTTTTGAATTTACTAGTACGATTTTTTGTGTCAACAATTTACATTTCGGTGAATAATAAAATAAACAACTAATGGGGTGGGGTGGTGATGTTTATATTACGAATACTTGACCAACACCTCCTCCTCAGTAGCTAAAATTATTTTTCAAGCTGACACCTACTTCTTTTATTTCAGAGGTACGATTTAATATATTTATAGTATCATATTCACTTATAATAGGATCTTTTTTGTTGTGAATCCGATTGCTTTGCATTTAGACTCATTAAAGGTTGTCGAGGGATAAAATGACCTGCATTTCATTTTTAAGCCCAAACCACTTGCAGAGCTAATAATGACTTTATGATCTGCCACATGTTGAGTTGGCTCTAAGAGCCACCCGCTATAATACGTCCACTTTCGGTTTACTCGGTTAAGAATCACCACATTTAGAAGTATGTTTTCTAATTATATAACGAATGGAGCAATAAAAACTAAATTGCTTTTTTTGAAGACGCTGCAAAATTGCGCACTCTTGAGATTAACAACTTTTAAAATTTTCTGCCATATTTAAAACACACAATTTTAATATTTTAATATTGATAGCACAGTCGAGTAGCGGCGCTGTTTTTAAATATGTATACATTTTTGGCTTAAGATGTCAAATATTGGACCCCCTTCATATTTTTATTAGTCGTGCTAGAAATAATTAGGCAACATAATTGCTTCCTCCGCATTCATATTCAGACCAACCGAAAAAAGTCTGTAATAAAAGTCAATGAAAGTCATGTATACATTACAGTAAATGCAATTTTCTATCTGCCTTTTTCGAGAAATACATGTTTTTTTATTTCTTTAATTTCTTTAACCGTAAAAACATGAACTACTTTGGGCAATTTTTATTTGCCGATTGTACAATACAGTATTTTTTCAAAAGGTGTCATACTGTGTTTTTCGCAGTTCTTTTAAAATATCTCTGGTTTTAAACAAAAAATCGCAATATATTGAAAACAGATTGTTCGTTATGAAATTGCGAACAAAATTAAAATACTCTTGCTCAAATTGTTAAGTTGCGGAAAATGAAAACAATTACGATCAATCATCCTTAAACAATTCACGAAAATAACAATAATAATAATAATAAATGTCTAATTTAAAATAAAAAAAATTATAATAGTGCCTAAAAATCGCAATTATTTAAGTACATTAAGACGCCGAACAACATAATTGTTTTTAGAATATGAGTTTTTTGTACTTTTTAGTGGTATTAACATAAATGTTTAAAAATATTTACATTTTGACTGAAAATTAGGTATTTTGTTTCCCTAGAATCATATTTTTCGAAAGTTTCATTAAATCATATATATTATCACTTAAGTTACCGTCAATTGTTTAAAAAAGATCGATCTTAATTGTTTTGTTATTTACGAAAAAGATGGCACAGTTCCAATTTTGTTCGCAATTTCATAACCAACAATCTGGTTTTCTGTTACGATACCAGATAACTTAAGAAAATGTGCTTCTAGTGGAACTAATTTCAAGTAGAAATGCTTATAACAACGCCTAAAATACAATAACAAATTTGAAAATTGAGTCGCAGTTGTTTTCGAATACCATCAAGTCGTAGAGAAAAATTTTTTTCTCCTTAGACCATTAATAAATTAGTCTTTCAAATAATTTTTTTTAACTGTTTTTATAGAATAAAAAGCAAAGAAATTATGACAGAAACATCTTTGAAATACTTATTTTAATTTAAAAAGAAACGTGACTAGAATATGAATAGAAACTAATATTAATTGTAATAAAAATTAAAAACTACTGCCGAAGGAATCACTACTTCCACATCCATATTTCCTATCGAAGTCTCTTACAACGAAAGAAATTTAATAATATATAAGGCATTAAAAATAGTAATAATATTAATAAAATATTAAAAAAATGATGTCACACGGTGGTTGCTGTATTAGCGGGGGTAGTTAATGCCAAAAATTTTTGAGGGCCTTGGTTCTTGTATACAAAATTTTATTTTCTACCCTGTTTAATATTAGGGTGAAGGTGACGATGGGGTAGTAGAGGGTGTGGCTAATACCAAAAAAATTCTTTGAGGCCTTTGGCTCTTGTACACACACTAAATCACAATTTTATTTTTTTACCTCGTTTAATAATGGAGTATGAATGTATGAGTGGTGGTAGAGGAAGTGGCTAATATCAAAAACATTTTAAGGCTCTTGGTTCTTATATACACACTAAATCCCAATTTTATTTTCTACCCCCTTTAATAATAGGATGGGGGTGGGTAGAAGGGGTGGCTAATATAAAAAAAAATTGAGCCCTATGGTTCAAAATTGAATCGCAGGATTTGAACCAAACGTACTAAAATACAAGCTAACTAACATACATACAAAGCAAGTTAAATAAAAGCTTGTAATAAATGGGCGTATCTACTTACCGTACATAAAAGTTTTCTAAAAGATTGACATAATTTCAAATTATCAAATATGTAACAAATTTTCTACAGATACGTATAACGTAATCTGTGATTATCAGTTTAAAATTATATCTAAATTTGAGCTGAAATGTTATGAACTACAAGCAGATACACTTATTTTTTTATTAAATACAATTATATTAAGGGATATTTGTATTTCTACTGATATATCACACACACATGCATTAAATATATATGTGGCGTACATCATAAACAGTAGATTTATGGAATACATTTTACACACCTACAAATTTTAGTATTAATGGCAAACGTCGTCATAAATATATGTACCTTAACAACGGAGTGTATCAAAAAATTATTATTCTATTTTTACAAAATACTTTTAACAGGACTATAAAATAGGACCATATATACTGTACATAAGATAGCACAAATGGCGCGAAATGCCTATTTTAATTTAAAAAGAAACGTGACTAGAATATGAATAAAAACTAATATTAATATTAATAAAAATTAAAAACCGCTGCCCAAGGAATCACTACTTCCAGATCATCCAGATTTCCTATCCAAGTCTCTTACAACGAAAGAACTTTAATAATATATAAGGCATTAAAAAAATAATAATAATAAAATAATAAAAAAACGATATGTCATACGGTGGTTGGGGTAGTCAAGGGGCTAACTCCAAAAAATTTTTGTATACACAATTTTATTTTCTACCCTCTTTAATAATAGCGCCAGAGTGGCGATGGTATTGGTAGAGGGTGTGACTAATACCAAAAAAAATCTTTGAGGCCTTTGACTCTTGTACACACACTAAATCCCAATTTTATTTTTTACCCCCTTTAATAATAGGATGGAGGTGGGCTAATATAAAAAAAATGAGGCCAATGGTTCTTGTATGCACACTAAATCACAGTTTTTTTATCCGCTTTAATAATAGTGTGGGGGGTGATAGTGGTGGTGGTTGATGCTAAAAAAAAATTTTTGAGACCTTAGCTTCTCGTACATGCCGTAAGTCCCAATTTTATGGACTCCTACTTGCCTGCTTTACCTATTTACCCTTATTTACCCCCATTTACCCCCAAGCCCTTCAAATGAATTAGATCAGAATATAATCTAGTTCCAGATCCCGTTAAAGTACATACGTGTACCAAATTTCAAATCAATATTATAAACGGTTCCAGAATAAACGTGCGCACAAAAAAAGGTACAGACCCGACAGACAGAAATTTCTTTTTGTTCAAATTTAAAATCTCGTTTCATGGCATTCCAAGCCTATTTTAATAAAAAAAAAGGTTTTTTTTGCGTTACTACACTTTCATTCCACTACGTGGATGTGGAAGTAAAAATTAAATGTAAAAAAAACTTTTTTAAAAACAAGCTTTTATTATTATTTAGGTGTAAAAGTGAAAAAAATAAGTTAAGTTGAATTAATTGCTTTAAATACAGCTTTTACAATTATTATAAACAAAGATAATAAATGGTCAATACATTGTTTTAAAAGCATGTTGCGCTCGAAAAGTTCATACAGGCATTAATTTAGTTTGACAGAGATGGTAAGTATTTTTTTTCTATTCACATAACAAGCTTTTAAGACAATTAATTCAACATAACTTATTTTACTTCCACATCCAGTGGAAGTATAGTAACGACAAAAAAAATTTAAAAAATTTTTATTGTTCAGATAGGCTTAGAATGTCATGAAACGTCGAGATTTTCAGTTTGAGCAAAAAAAATATTTCTGTCTGTCTGTCGGTCTGTCGGTCTATCTGTCTGTCTGTCGGTCTGTAACTTTTTTTGTGCGCACGTTTACTCTGGAACCGTTTGAGATATTGACTTGAAATTTGGTACACATATGTACTTTAACGAGAACTAGAACTAGATTTTATTTTCATCTTGTTCCGTCGAGGGGCTGGGGGGTAAATTAAGGTAAATTTGGGGTAAATAGGCAAATCAAGCAGGTAAGAGTTCATAAAGTATTTAGTATATACAAGAGAAGCTAGCGTCTCAAAAAAAAATTGGCATTAGCCACCCCCATTACCACCCTCACCCCATTATTAAAGGGGATGAAAAAAATGTGATTTAGTGTGTGTACACGAGTCAGAAACCTCAAAATATTTGTTTACTTTATCCACCCCCACTACCACCCCCTATCACAACCCCCACCCCACTACCGATGTGAGGTTTTATGGGTTTTTGGGGTAGAGGATTTCAAATATTATATTATTAAAGTGCCATAAACAATTATTTCCACATACAAAATTTTTTCGCTGTGAGTGACTTGGATAGAAAATCTGGATGTGGAAGTAGTGATTCCTTGGGCATTTACCTATTTACGGCAATTTACCACCCAACCCTTCGACGGAACAAGATGATAATATAATCTCGTTCCAGATCTCGTTAAAATACATATGTGTACCAAATTGCAAGTCAATATCTTAAACGGTTCCAGAGTAAACGTGCACACAAAAAAGTTACAGACAGACCGACAGACAGACAGAATTTTTTTTTGACTCAAACTTAAAATTTCGACGTTCCATGACATTCTAAGCCTATTTGAACAATAAAAGTTTTGAATTTTTTTTTTGTCGTTACTATACTTACACTCGATGTGGAAGTAAAAAGACTAAAAATATTTAAAAAAAGGCTCGAATGCTGAAAATGGAGTGATGTATACCATTAATTAAGTTAGTTGCCTAGTTACAATATTTAAGAGGTTGGGAAATAATTTTTTTTTCGAACGTGCGTTATGTCCTCAATGGTGCTTTATGCGATGTAATTTAAAAAATTTTAGTTGTGGATAATTTTCAACTAGCAGAGAGAGAAATATAATCATTTTGGAACAAAAACTAACGTATCACGGATTCAGATGCAAGTAGAACGTCATTTCTTTTTTAAAGTTTGATTATTTCATATAGTTTCATAATTCACTTATCGTTTTTTGGTTTCACAAAAAAATGACGTAGTTATTTGAAATTGTTTATACGTGCAATATCCATAATTACAATTAAAATCCAAAAAATTGGTTTAAGTTTAAATTTGTTTTTTCCAAACACCACCGTAAAGTACATGCAAAAACCTACACTTTAAAAGAAAAAAATCGCTGCCCAAGGAATCGCTACTTCCATATTTCCTATCCAAGCCACTCACAACGAAAAAATTTTGTGTGTGGAAATAATTGTTTATGGAACTTTAATAATATATAATATAATATTTGAAATCTTCTACCCCAAAAACCACATCGGTAGTGGGGTGGGGGTGGTGATAGAGGGCGGTAGTGGGGGTGGATAAAGTAAAAAAATATTTTGAGGTTTCACTAAATCACAATTTTTTTTCATCCCCTTTAATAATGAGGTGGGGGTGGTAATAGGTGCAGCTAATGCCAACATTGGGACCTTAGCTTCTCTTGTATATGCTAAATACCAATTTTATGAACTCTTACCTGCTTGATTTACATATTTACCCCAAATTTACCAATTTACCCCCCAATCCTTCGACGGAACAAGATGAAAAATAATTTAGTTCTAGATCTCGTTAAAGTACATATGTGTACCAAATTTCAAGTCAATATCTCAAACAGTTCCAGAGTAAACGTGCGCACAGCAAAAAGTTACAGGCCGACAGACAGACAGAAATTTTTTTTCGCTCAAACTTAAAATCTCGACGTTTCATGACATTCTAAGCCCATTTGAACAATAAAAATTTTTAAACGTTTTTTTGTCGTTACTATACTTACTGGATGTTGAAGTAAAAATACTCTTTTTAGTACCATATTATGGTGTGGTTACCAGAACTACATGTGTATGCAAAATTTAATTGACCGTCGTTAAGTCGTTCAAAATTGACTTGCAAGATTTGAACTAAACATACTAACATACAAGCTAACAACATACAAACTAACATACATACAAAGCAAGTTAAACAAAAGATTGTAATAAGTGTGCCTATCTACTTACCGTGCATAAAAGTTTTCTAAAGGATTGACCTAATGACAAATTATTAAATACGTAACAAATTTTATATAGGAATATATAACGTAATCTGTGATTATTAATTAAATAATGTATCTAAATGTTAGCTAGAATGTTGTGAATGACAAACAGATACACTTATATCTTTTTTAAATATAATTGTAATATTGGAAATTCGTATTTTTACTGATATTTCATACACACATTCATTAAATATATATGTGGCGTACATGATACACAGTAGATTTATGGAATACATTTTACACACGTACATAGTATTAGTGGCAAACGTCGTCAGAAATATATGCACCTTATAACTTCTTAACTACGGAGTGTATCGAAAAATGAGACATATTTAGGAAAAGGAGAATTTTTACCCGATCGGCAGGCAACCATATTAGCAAAGCTTCCACAAATACATTTGAGGATGGTTTGTCACAAATACGGTCAGACCTGTATGTGTGTGTGTGTGTGTGTATATCTATGTGTGCGTGTATACTGTTTCTTGTAAAAACGATAACTTCTTAACTTAAAATATTTGATATTAATTTGGAACATATATAAAACAGCATATTACCATAATCCCTATTGAAATTGGGCCATATCTGTAATACATGGTGATAACCAGAAGCCTACAAACTCTCATACGTAAAATATGTTTTATTTTAATTTCAGAGCAAAATATTATTAAGCATACAAAAATAAGAAGATGTATATAAGATTTCTAAACCGCAATATACCGGGTGTATGTTAGGCAAACCAATTTTATTTAAATTAGATGATATATCAGTGTTATCCTAAAATATGGAACATGGTATTTTTAATAGCATTATTATGAAGTGAGAGTGCTTAAAAAATCTTACAAAGTACTTTCTCTTTCGAAAATGAGCAACAGGCATTGGTCGGATTTAGTAACAGTCCATGCTTCCGATTCATATCTAACAACGGGTATTATGAGTGTCTTATAGAGCCTTAGTTTAGTTGATCGTAATATGCTCTTATTGGAAAGATACTTTGCGAGGCTGTAATAAGTTTTGTTAGCCGTTATTATCCGCCTTTTTATTTCTTCAGATGTAATGTTATTTTGGTTAACCAGTGTGCCTAAATAGACAAATTCTCTGATTGTTTCAAAAGTTTTCTGTTCGGTAGAAAGATTCTCTTCGACATTTCCTGCGTGAAGTTATGGGCATAAATTTTGTTTTGTTTTAATTTATCTGCAGGTCCATCCTCTCTGCCGTTGCTATTAAATCAGAAATGCTTTCCTTAGGCTTTCTTCTGATTTTGGTTATCATATCGACATCATCTGCATATGCTAATGTCTGAACCGACCTGTTAAAGATCGTTCCTCTACCATCTAGATTTGCGTCACGGATGATTATTCCCAGGGCTATATTAAAAAGTTGTGACGCCAGCGCATCGACATGTCATTTTGTACTTTTACTACCGATGGTCATTTTTATTAGGCATATCAGTTTCTTTGGTATCTCAAATTCGTTCATTGTTTGGTAGAAGTTCGGTCCTAAGATGTTGTCATCATAGGCGACTTTGAAGTCGATAAAGAGGTGGTACATATCGATGTTAAATTCTTGGGCCTTTTTGAGGATTTGTCATAAACAGAAAATCTGATTGATGGTTGAACGGTCAGGTCTGAATCCTGCTTGGTACTCTCCAAGACGTGCCTCCGTATATGGTTTTAAACTCTCGCATAAAATATTTGACAGGATCTTCTAGGCAGTGTTGAGGAGTGTTACCCCCATGTACTTTACGCAGACCAGCTGATTTCCCTTTTTATGTAAAGGACATATAATACCTCTGTCCCATTCTTCTGGCATGTCTTCTTCAAGCCAGACTTTACAGATTATCTCATGCATAGCGTCTACGATACGATACCATGCTTAAATAGTTCTGCTGGGATGCCATCACTGCATGGGGATTTATTGTTTTCTAATTTTTCTATCGCACTTTCGGCTTCTTCTACCGTTGGTAGTTCTATGGGGGTCATCGTTTAAAAATCGCATTTCCATGTTGTTGCTAGGTTCACCTGCCCAGCAACTTTCTGTTTAATGTGAATTCACGTAAGAAATCATACATTTCTCTAGCAGGATTAAACAAAATATTTTTTTAATGAACTTGCATTACTTACCTTTACAACAGGATGAGATACATGATATTGCGTAAATGTGGCGTAACTAGTTGCTGGAGCAATAGCTTTAACCACTGGCGCAACAGTTTTTATAACTGGCGCTGGTGCGTAAATCGGTGCCGGTGCATAAATTGGTGCGGGCGCTACAGCTTTAATAATTGGTGCAGGAGCATATACAGGCTCGTGAACTGGTGCTGGTAAGACTGGAGCTTCTTTTAGAAATGAAGGATACAGATCCAGTTCATTGAAGTCGTAACCGGGTGCTGCGGAGGTTACAGTCATTAGGAGACTTGCAAGAATCTGAAACAGATAATAAAATATTAATAGTACAAGGTGTTCACTGTATACGTACAAATATTTTGCAGGATGAAATGTTGGTCCAACAGACAGGTTGAAAAATCTTATAATTTTTTTTTCTAACTTAAACTTATTTTTTTATTAAAAATTAATTAGAAATAGGCAATGTTTTCAGTTTAGACAGTACAACTATAACCAGAAGACGGAAGAGACAAGGTTGTCGCGCTCACTTGTCGTATCAATAATACGGGTTTTACAACGTTGCAAGACCGTTATTTAGAAATAATAAAACAGTGTTACTTTTACTTTGTTTAATCAGTTTTGAAATGAAAACACTAACTGACATTTTTTAATATTAGTTTACTCATTAGCAATTTTTCACAAACCACAATTATTCCATAGGATTTATTAGAAAAAGTAAGACATCCAGGTCGGTTTTTTGAAGCTCCTTGTGACTATTAAAAAAAAATAGCACCGATCTCGGTAATTTACTGTCTGCAAAAAACGTATTTTAACGATGAGATTAAAAAAGTAACATTTTATTTATTTATTATAGAAAATTTATTTAACCACTGTAGTAATTAAATTAATAGCGGTTAATTTAATTTCAATAAACACTTAATTCATCACCTCGTTCATTACACCGTTTTATTATTTTTACTTTAAAACTAGATAAATCGAACAAATTGATAACACTGTATGATTGAAAACGGGGGCCTTCTATGGCTAAACAACCGCAGATGCCGACAGCGGAGAATTCCTTGTATAAAGCAGACACCGGCGTTTTCTAAAAGTTTTTTATGTCTCATTACCAACACAATAAACATTATAAAAAGGGAGGTGCAGGTCGCAAGATGACATTGAACTGTACTAAAATACTGACCTACACAATATTTTATATATTAAACCCAAATACTACATGGCCTGAAAATATCGGTTATTTAGAAAATAATTAATTTAAGCAAAACCGCTGGAGTAAAGCAAAAATTTTATAAGATTTTTTTTTTGCTTTCTTGTTTTTGGGAACGCTGAAACCGAATCTAAAACTTATTTTGCTCCATCACGTCAGGATTTTTTTAAATTAAGGGGATGAAAACCGCAGTTTTGAAATTAGATATTTTTGCGCCTATTTCAAATTGATATTAGATAATAAACTACAGATCCTTGTTACTTTCAACTAATAGGTAGACAGATATTTGTATAACTGAGTGACATTTTATTTCTTACTTTTTAGACATATTTTGATTGAGAAGATTTTTTGAAAAGAGGTTCGATTTTTTTTTAATTTCTTCAACCTTTTTTGTAGCTTCTTTTATTTATTTAACTTCTACAGAGTGAAGGAAACTATTGTGAAATTTCCTTTATGTTGAATGTTGCCACGAAAATAATACCCTGTTTGTGAATTAATTGATGTTATCGGCGACTCCGCCAGATCTTCGAATATTTTCCTAAAATAAAGTCGGTTAAAAAAGTGTTTTTCGGTTTTTGTTCCCCTTACACTAGATGTAGCGTTTGGCCCGTCTGTGGTTTGAGAATGTTAAGGTATTAGGGTTTTTTCATGTGGGCTTACGGCTTATTCGATAAAATTCGATTCAGTTTCAGCGACCTCAAAAACATATGCTACACGGTCTGGTCCACCGCACCTCGCAAAGATATTTTGTGGGCCGTGTAATTAATTCTTCAAACAAATAACACAGGCATACAAAATTAAAAAAAGTGTTTTACATATATCCTCCCGTATATTTTTGACCGCTGAACACGATCACGATGTCAGTTTTGCTCCATCAGGTCAGGATTTTTTTTTACCACGAAGAACAGGGAAGAACAGGCCAGAAAAGAGTTTAAAATATAAATTAAAGATTTGAAATAAGTAGACCATGTATTCGATGTATTTTTAACCACTGAACACAATCCCGATGTAAGTTTTGCTCCATCAGGTCAGAATTTTTTGTCAACCACGAAGAACAGATTAAAACAGTCCAGAATTGGGTTTAAAATTTAAATTAAAGATTTTAAATATGTATTCGATGTACACGGATGTATTTTAACGATATCTGAAACTAAATTATATCTTGATCTTATTCCGTTGAAGTGGAGGGGGTAAATTGGGGTAAATTGGTATTTAGTATATATGACAGAAGCTAAGGTCTCAAACATTTTTGGGCATTAGCCAAATTACCACCCCACCCGTTATTGAAGAGGGTGAAAAAAATAAAATTGTGATTTAGTGTGTGTACAAGAACCAGGAGCCTCAAAAATTTTTTTACTTCATCTACCCCCACTAATTGTCAAATACCATTTTCCGTTGACATATTATAGCACTTTAAAATATATAGTAAATATATATTAATTTTAGTGAAAAATTGGTTGAGGTTAAATATAAAACTAAGGACGAATTTGTTTTTTCTCAATTCTGTAGTGTTAAAGATGGCGTCGGAATGTTTATAACGAAGAAGTATTTAGTTTAAATTTTAATTTTAAATACGTCGAGAATACTAATGATTAAAATTAAAGGTTGGTAATTAAGATTTAAAATGGTTTTTTATTTATTTCTATAGCATTAAATACAAACAAGTTATGACCGAAGCGAAGCAATGTGCGTCTTCGCATTTGTTAATAGTAGAGTGCTCGGTGCCCAGATATACTCATAAAAATAAGTTCTGTGGGGGTTTCGTTGTTACAAGCTGAATTTGATATAAAATTAATGATGATATACTGCGTATTAATGCACTCTACTATAAATAAAAATGTCGCCATTCTGTAACTCTAATTATTAAAAAAATCTCAAATGCTGTTTTTCATTATTATCACCTATATGTTCCATTTTTTCCTGCCCGTTTACAGCACTTGCTTTAGAAAAAATATCATCCGCTATATTGAAGTCACCATTTTGAACTTTTTATTTTTTTCAGATACGTGATCAACAAGTCCAAAAACATACCACGTTTTAAATATAAATCGGCAGTACTTTTTCAAACATTAAATTTTTCGATTTAAGGATTGATTCCACCCGTTGGTAGTAAGAGCAAGTGTCGGGACCCTACAGAAACTGGAAAAGACACCTTTTATTACATTTCCATAAAAAACTATTTCCAAATTTTGTAACTTTTTCACCTCTAGGTCCCTACTACTATACTATACATACTAAAATATTTTCACAATTCGACTGAACTATAAGGAATACATGTTAATTTTCAAACTTACCAGAGTTATCATTATGAACACTAAATATAAACAAAATCTATCCAAAGGAAGTGCAGCACTGAAAAGCATTCTTCCTTGATATTCTTTTTATAGACAGAAGTATAGAAATGGTAACAATCTTGTTAAGCAATTGCTCTCTGTGCATGTTCAATAAAATACCATAAGTGTACCGTCGAGAATGAGAAACCATAAATAAGTTACATAATTATATCGTTCTTTGACACAATTTGTACTATTGATGCCATTAATAGGGAAAATATGTATTATTAAAGTGTAAAAATGCATATTTGATATTTTTACTGGCTATTCGGGAACAAAAAATTATACGAGCTAGAGCTAGAACCGAATGAAGTTGTGTATGCTTTATTTCAGGAAACGGACAGGACATGTGAATGTCATAGAACTCAGTAGAAACATCTAAATAAACATAGCATATTAAACATGGAAAATCGCAGACGTTTACACATGCTCACATCAATAATTCATAATGAAGAACCTCAGTACTTAAGAAATAAATTATTTCACGGGATCACTTGCAAAATACAAGGTATATACAAAATTTTTTGGTACTGCGATTTTTTAAAGATCATTTACGTATTTTGCATCTCATCTTTGGAATAAACTTCCAAATGAATATAAACAATATAAATCAAAAAATTCTTTTATTAAAGTTGTCAAAAATTACATTTTGGCTGATCAGAGACAGGAGACTTGATGCTGCGTTGTGGATGCGCATATATTTCTTTTTTTTTTTTCGATATAGTCCCTTGAGGTAAAGCTTTTACCCCAAAAGTTCTGCCACTGGACCGCAAGACATGTACCCCCGTTTTCGAGGGCAGGGAACACGATGGTGACAATATTTTCCGACCTACCCTCCAACCACTATCCCTAAACCGAAAAAACCACCCTTTTTTCCGAGTTTCCAACTTTCGTTAATAAAATTTTCCGATAAAAAAATGCCTACCATTGGAAAATCGGAAAAGGGGTGGTTTTTTCGGTTTAGAGGTAGTTCTTGAAGGGTAGGTCGAAAAGTATTGTCGTCATTGTGTTCCCTGCCCTCGAAAACGGGAAAGATGTCTTGCGATCCGGTCGCAGAACTTTTGGGTTGTTTGCCTTTTTCTGGTTTACCTCAAGGGACTAATATAATTTTGTTTACTTTTAACCGTTTTGCTTCGCTTCGCGAGGTCTGGCCGTTCCCCTTGTCTGCTCGCATGTCTGAGTGCTGTTGTTGTTATTATTGTTGTTATTATTATAAAATATAACATTTGTTAGTTTACAATTCATTACGGAATATTAAAAAATAAAATAATTATTTTTTTATATATATACGACCTTCTGTATTCTGCCGGCTAAGACCTCTGCCGAATTTCGGCATGCCGGTATGATCTTAAGTTCTGAAAGCAGTGTGTGTCTCCTTCCACCGAGGGCTCCTATAATCAGTACCACTAGCTTAACAGTATGGTCTGGACAGAGTCTGCGGAGTTCGAAGAGCAAATCTCGATATTTTGTCCGTTTTTCCTCCTCCTTCAAGATAATGTTGTTTTCCGCGGAAGCCGAGAACTCCACGATAAACATTGTCTTGAATAGGACTACGTCAGGCTTGTTGGCTTGTATTTACCTGACGGTGGGAAACGAGTAGTTCCAATAAATTAGACACTTCTCATTTCCCACAACGGACTCAATATCCCCCGGAGCGTAAGGCAGCACTGATGTCTCGTCTATCCCATACGAGTGCCTTAGGTGATAATAAGGCACTCGTAATGCTCCGTCGTGCCTCTGGATATAGGCCGAGACTGCGTATGTCGGACAAGCCGACAAGTGCATTAAAGTCTCTGGCGCCCTGCGGCAGGCCCTGCAGCTGACATCAGAGGCCTCTATACCCATGACACTTCTTCGATAGACGAGAGTGTTGAATACAACGTCCTGGCAAGCCATTATGAATCCTTCGGTCTCAGACTTCAGCCCGGCTGACCTTAAGAAAGCAAAGGTCGGCCCTTCGGATAAGCCAACTTTCTCTATATTTTTATAGAAAACTCCATGCATTGGCTTATCCGGGTGAAGCTGCAGTAAGATGTTGTGTTCTGTAGCTTTAATTTGGGCTTTTCGTCGAGCAGGTTCCAACTCGGTGACAAAGTCGGGATTTACCCGCTCGACGTCGAAGAAGAGACCAAGTTCATCGGCTGCTCTCTGTGCTGCCTTAAACAAAAAGGCTCCTTCCCCTGCATTTTCATGGTCCCGGACCATGCATAGGAGGGGATCCGAACTCCTGATGACCTTACAGGCTCCATCCAGAACCATCCTATTATGGAGACTCTCCAAGCTCAAGAGTCCACGGCCTCTCCGATGTCGTGGGAGGTATAGCCGTGGAACGGACGGTTTAGGATGCAAACTCCTATTGAGATGCATCTTCTTGCGGGTTCCTACGTGTTGACGCAACTCCTCTCGAGTCCATTTCACTACTCCAAAGGAGTAGAGTAGGATCGGAACGGCAAGCATTGGTAGCAGACACCTTGTTCTTCTCCGACAGTTCTGAAGACCAGATCTGTCGGAGTCGGTGCTGATACTTGCCGTGGAGAGCGTTTTTCACTACACTCACTTCTTGAGTGGAGCGTTGCTCGACACCCAAGTAAGTGTACGACTCTCCGGCATCTAGATGATGTAAGATGCTTCTGTCCACGAGCTGCGCGTGCTCTCCGTAGTTCCCGCATTGTCCTCTCTTGAGATGGACCAGTGCACTGTAGCATACCATTTGAGATAATATGCACTTTTAATTAAAACACACTAAATCCTGTCAATTTCTTAAGGTTACTGTACAATATTTTACCATCTTTATAGATTAATCACCCGGACTATGATTGTATTCATCTAATGCTTTATTACAGGTTAATTCCAAGCATTGTGTCATTATATTTATCTGTTAAATATGTATTTATTTTATGTTATAGCCTCTTGCTACCATACCACACTCGAAACTCTCGACGTTAATTATATCTAAACGCATTCGTATTAATGAATAAATTCAAGTAGTGATAAATAAGGTTTCCAACATATTATACTCATTGTAGAATGTTAGGTTGCCTATGTCAATTTGTACTTTTCGACTACCGCGCAGATTTCTTAGAGGGGATAATAGTTTTCATTTTAGAGTCTATTCACTTAATCAATCACTGATTGTTCTGCAACGGTAAATAACAGTTAACTTCGCTTGATAATCAAATTGGCAGATGCCAAGTGTTAATTCTAAATTTATCATTATTCATCTAGTGTAATCCATACATTTTAAAGGTAATTTATTTTCTTAAATAACTTTAATTCACTTCAGCTATATTTTTCAATTTGTTGAATTTATTTAATTTTTTTAAATCATAACCTTATTTTTTACTACCACGTGCTAACGAGTTGTTTCTCTTTTTTTTTTAAATTTGCCAGAAGTTTTACCGTTCTCAAGAAGTGACCTAAAAACTCATAAAGTATCAAAAAGGAATTCTCAAAAAGTATTCTCAAAAGGTATCTTAAAAAGTATTCTCAAAAAGGAATTCTCAAAAAGAATTCTTAAAAAGTATTCTCAAAAGGTTTTCTCAAAAAGTATCTCAAGAAGTAACCTAAATTCTCAAAAAGAATTCTTAAGAAGTATCCTATTTAAAGTACTAAAGTTTCCTATAAAGTTACTTAGAGTTACTTGAAGTTTGTGATCAATCACGTATCATACAGTAAGAGATTGGTAATCTCGTAATCAACCACAACTATTAATTATTGCTCAAGCAGTAGGAGACTGGTCATCTCTAAATCAACCATTATAATACTACATAATTACGTCATTACGTAATAACTACTCAAGTTTAACTGTGGAGACTGGTCATCTCATAATCAACCGTCATTATATCAGTAGCTGATAATCGAAGAATCTTGTCATATTACAACTTACCTTCGTGGAAAATATAATAGAACTTCAGGCAAATATTTAGGCGTAGCAGTATCGAGACATCTTACCATCGGGTCGCAGCAAAGAGTGCGGAGCGTGGTATCCTAGCAGAGACTACGAGACCTCACCTAGGGTTCGTATCTACAACACCCATCATCAGGTGATGAGAAAGTGTATATTTTTCTAATAATTTTTATAGTGCTCCGAATATTTGACCATAACATGGTTATAAACTTTTGTGCTGTATCATTAAGATAATTTTGTCATACCTTAACGTCATTCATTGATTATTGCATTGAACTTTTATGTTAAATTTTCATCACTTAAAAGATTTAACAAAAGGAGATTTTTATCTTAACTTCAATTTTTTATTATATTTGTTTGTGCTGTCCGATTATATTCCAGGCTGTTCTACAGCAGCTGGTTTCACTATAATAGAGAAAGTTAGGTAATATCACTCACGCTGTGGATGGCGCCACAATTAACATCTTTTTCTTATTAACTTTATATAGTGAGATAATCTATTTTGGTCAAGTTCTGCGAAATTGTTGAGTCTTCCTCTGGCTCAGCTAAAATAGGACCCACGGTTCTCCGCCCCGCACCAGATCGGCTAGCCGCGAGCCGCCGTACTTACTTTGGCGTGAAATACTTTTTTTTTATATATTAATAATTTTCGTTAAACTAAGGGTGAGTGTAACAGCACATTTGTCCAACCCGAACTCCATACCGACAGCCTGCGTGTACTCCTGTACCACCCTGAGGGACTGGTGTAGGTCCCTCTCTATGGAGGCATAAAATTTAAGGTCATCCATGTAAAACAGATGGGTGACCTTATGCCTCCTATCGCCGGGGGTACCGCAGTTGTATCCACGGGTTTTCCGGAGAGAAACGGATAATGGCAGTAGTGAAATGCAAAACAGAATGGAGCTGAGGGAGTCTCCCTGAAATACTCTCCTTCTGAATGTTACCGACTCTGTCTGGACTCTATCGTTACCCGATGTAATGGTAAAGCGAGTCCTCCAGAGCGGCATCAGTTCTTCGATGCATCTCACTACGAGGCCGGGTACTGCAAAACATCGGAGCAAGTGAACAATAAGCTCATGCGATGTCAGATCAAATGCCTTGAGGTAGTCGATCCAGGCCATGGAGATGTTCCGCTTGTACTACACGAAGTCCTGCGTGACACATCTGTCAATGAACAGGTTCTCCTTGCAGCCAGCGACACCTCTCTTCGACTCTCGTTGCTCATATATCCGTTCGTAAACCGGTTCAACTGCGTGGAGCACCCGTATGTACAAGATGCGCGTAAACACCTTGTAACATGCGTTTAAACAGGTTATCGGTCGGTAGTTCTTTGGGTTGGACAAATCTCCGTTCTTGGGGATCAGGACTGTCCGCCCTTCAACCACCCAAGAAGGAATTTGCTGCTCCCCACTTAGCCAGGCATTAAAAACTCTGGCCAAATGGTGGTAGGTGCTCGATAACTTTTTCCACCAAAAGTTATTTATCACGTCGGGACCTGGAGCAGCAAAGTTCTTAGAACCCTCGAGAGCTCTTCGAACCTCTTCTGGGGTTATTGGTTGGCATACTTCCTGTGGTTGTTGAAACCTTTGGCAAAAGGTTTCAAAGTGTGAATGAATTAATGAATTATTGTTATTATTATTATTATTATTTTCCAAAATAAAAAGACAAATAACGCCTTTGCCGAAATTTTTCAAAAGTACAAAGAGAAAAATATTTTTTTTTCATTCAGAAGAACGTTTTCGTTTAACAACGAAGAATTTTTTTATAGAAACGACTAAACACTTTTTTAAGTAAAAAAAATGACGAACTTCAAAAAAATAATTAATCCTCCTTCTGTCTACCAGGCGAACGAAAAACGGCAGAAAAATGTTTTAATCTCAGAAGAATGAAACAAATAATAATATAATTTTTGGAAAAGAAGAAGAAGAAGAAGAAAGAACATTTTCATTTTTACTAACAAAACTCGAATTATGACTCGGAGCATTTTTATCACTCTAATGAAAGGTTTTTACTCAGCAACAAAAGTTTTGGGGAAAAGTACCAAATGATGACTTCGCCAATTTTTAATCATACCTACCAAAGACGAGGACATGGGGGTCGTTTAAAAGCGAGTCACTGTACATAATACTTAGTAGGTATAAGTCGTGATTATGTTTTCCTAAGTTGAAAAATCTCAGATGGCTTATATATTGCCTAAGAAGCATTGTTCTAGAAACCTGACGAATCATATAATCGTCCATGGGGGCATATGCTAGCCACAAGTGACTCAACATTTGATTACTTATCACTGCCGTCAAACTATCCTTTCAATCCCAAAATATATCTTTCAAGAAATTTGAATCTTTTTGCGCTATTCGATTGTCACCTTGTTTCTAACCCTTGTATTTGAACGAGATTAAACATCCTCGGGATGATCTGATTTGTTTTCTATATACTTATGGCCACAGACTACGATCTTGCCAGTACATTAGAAATGATTATGAAGGATATAATAGGATCGGCGAGAACCTATGTAATCGACGACGGTTTTTAAAATGTCTAGTTCGCTTCAGTATTAAACAAGGGTACCATTGTTTTTAGAAAACTTTAAAAAATTTAAAAATATCGTAAGAAATTTCAAAAATGTATTCATTTCGGAAGTTTAAGAGTAGAGAGCATTATGGCTACGCCTTCCTAACTTCCTAGAGAATGGCGCCATATTTCTTAGTCACAAATTATTACTCTGTATACTGTCCAAATTTTGTTATAACCTAAACAGAAGATATAAGGAAAAACTCTTCCTCAAGATTTATCATTAAAGTGCGAAGTGTAATTTATTGATACATTTAATGTTAGTTCAACTCAAAATATATGTTCGCAAAATATTGCTCCATGTCCCAACATCCTGTATAATAGTAGACAGTCATAATTTTAATTTTCGTGACAAATTAAAGTTATTTAGGAAAATACCTTTCCCCTCGTTTTGAAACCATAGGCGTTAATATATACTTTGTAATAAATGAGCTGAGATATAGCATCTAGTATTAATGGCTAATTATAAGCTATATTACAGTTAATGAAAAAACAAATTGTAACAGACATAAATAGTCATTGCAGAAACTGATCCAGATTTCCAAAGAATACTAACAAGGTCCTTCACTTCTTTGAGATTGTTGCGGATAGTGTTTATAGATGTTAAATGTGAAAGGGTTCGACTGGAAGACATAACTGCAGTTTTACACATGCAATACGCTATAACTTACTATCTACTTCGCGATTTGTAACTACATATTTAGAATTTATAGCAGATTTAGCAATTATATCAAGAGTGAATTTAATAAAAGGTGAGATACTTTAAAGTTGTTATGTAAGATTTATTTAAACTGAGTATATTTTGCTCACATGAATTTACCAAAGTCAACGAAGATATTTATGAATTTTATAGGAGACACAAAACATACTCATCAAAGCCCCGTAACTATGGTGAAATTTTGCAATATAATATGCTCTACACATTGTTTTAAGTATCACTTGCAATGAAATACCACTATTTAAAAAAATATGTTAACTATAAACCAATGATGTCTTCTTATCTTATGAGAAAGATATCTACCAGTGAAGTGCACTTGGAAGAAAATTTAGAAATTCGATTGAACCTGAAGGAATTTATCTAAAAAAAATTTAATTGTTTTCCTGCTACTTTGTTGTCGGTAAATTATTATTTTTTTTTTTTTTTTAGAACTTCAAAAAATTCGTTTTGTAATAAAGAATTACTTTGAAATCAATGTCTAAATGTTAGTTATGGCATTCTCTAAATTTGTATGTATTATTTTCTGGGAATCTCCGCCACTTGTATTTTTTTCTAAAAATAATAATTGGAATGTACAAATAATACAATTATACAGCATATTACCGAAAAATAACCCCTACACATGTGGCTTTTACGTGAAAAGAACAGTTAGACGATTTGTTTTGACCGATGATGTGAATAAAAATAGAAATCTACATTATTTTTTAGTCGAGCTGCAAATTGGGCTACAAACATATCTGATCGCAATCGACATACCCAAAAATTACGGATTTTCAAAAATATCCAAATTTTTAAAAAAAAGTGATTTTCAAACACGTGTAGCAAAAAAAGTTAAACAATAAAAAAAAGAAAATCCTTTCGTGGTCCTGTAGCTCTAATAGTACACTGAAAGAAATTGCATTAACTTCTCTGTATGCTTTAAAAAAAATCCTAATTAGAAAATGTTGGATTTTCTTTGATAATTTTTATCAGATTTAACGCACTGCCCGTATAACCAGACTGTATATAACCTGTATCGGTTCTATATTAAAATCTTTACTCGATAAAGATAGTCTGTATTCTTTGGATACAGCGACGATACGGGTTTAAATACATTATGGATTTAGGTAGAATAAAGTTGGTATTTATCGATCCGCTATCGCCACGATATATTTTGAGTATAGGTCGATTTATCGGATCGCTATCGTAACAATACAGGTCAACTATACTATATACGCTACATAGGCTGTTGCAAATAAAAACAATTTTTTTTGTTCTAGACGTACTTATTTCACAGCTTTATGGGATACATTATTTATATTGTTTTTACTGTCTTAATTAATTTTATGAAACATTATGATTACCTACCTTACATTGTTGAATACGGCGGGCGGGAGTCGAACCCACGCAGATCTTGACTTGACAACTCTTGCTGTGCGGCTTAACACGTTCGGCTAGCAGACCTTGTGCTGTCGAACGGATCTCGCTTGTATTAATATGTTTACGTATATAGGAAGGTATACTGCTGATTATTCTACAGATAATGAAATTCCTGAAGAAAATACAATTAGCAGCACTCTTTTATCTCCTAGGGGTGGCAGAAGGAAACTGACACGATAGAAATTTATGTCCAAAATTAACTTCAGCGCATCAAAATGCTTCAGAAAGGTTAGATGAAACCTTAGAACAAGACTTTTTTTTGTGGACCTATTTATTAGAATTTGTTGAGAAAATGAAAGAACCTCATTGTTTTTGAAAAAATTTAATGAGTAAATAAAAAAGTTATTAATCATTTAAATTAAAAAAATATATTTCTTTAATTTTGTCACTTGTAGGTACTTAAATAGATATTCAACTTTTGTAGCGATGTCGATGGTCGAATGGCTAAAGCTTCGTCTGGCAATCCAAAAGTCTCATGTTCAACGAAGTTGGTATCACAAAATTTAGAATGTCCAAAAACTAATATTATTTACAACAAAACTGCGAAGAGTATCCTATAAAATGTGTAAAGCTCAGTAAATCGGCGAAGAGTAGGTACCCTACATTGCTTCCACTAGTTTTATTGTGCACAATGTTATATCACAGGTGAACCGGTATTATCTTCTGGAAATAAAACTAAAATAATCCGATCTTCAATCTGAACAGAGAACTGACGAATCTTTTAGAACTAGGACACGATCTATACTGGTGCATTTTATATTTTATCTAACCTACAAATAATGACACTTCATATGTGCTATAAATGCAGAAATTTCGGTATCGATTACGTAAAGATTCAATAACTGTTTAGAATACCCACAGGCCATAGCCATTCGTATAGATGACATATAAATTTAATAAAGTGGTACTACATGCTCGAAAACAGGAAATGTTTTTACCGGAGAACTTTACTGGATCTATATAGATGAGTTGTCGATAATATAACGATACTTTATATGTGGTATATATGTAAATCATATATTCTATATATAGGAAAGCATATAAAGATAGTACTTTATAATCGCTGTACAGATCAAATACAGAATATATCTGTATAGGAAATATTTAGTTATACAATAAATATTCTATACAGTTGAAATCTTTATCGACCAATCTTTATAGAACATTTATCAAATTAATATAGTCACGGAAACCTGTATCGCTTGGTTATACGGGTGGTCCCACTTGAAAAATCTCTACATATAATAAATCTGTAAAGTTGGCATGTCTGTGCATTGAAAATATTTGCAAAAAACTGATCGGGGGGATGTAAAAATGAGTAATAGAATTCATTAAGATAGTTTTTTGAATTTTTGTATGTTTGTTTTAATGCGCATCACGCAGGGCCGGTTTTAAGCACTTTTTATGGGGGGGGGTGCGAAATTGTTATAATGCCAAATGACTTCTTCTCCTTTGCTCCTTTATTTTCTTTATATATGATTAGTCGCATCAAGATAGATATTTTCTAAGAAGTTTTCTGGCAAAGGATTAATCGGTCTATTTTTTTTTTGCAAATTGTTTATTGAGGTCTAAGGAACATCGGTAAAAAGAAAAATAAATAAAAAATAATTCATTGTAATAAAAAAAAGTGTTTAGAATGCCATTTTGTACCTAAATATACGATTTATGAGTAACTCTCCTTCACCTTAATTGGGGGTTAACTTTAGTTTATTTAAATAAAGTAGCCATTTTTCAATTAATTATTTTTTATTCATTTGCTTTCATCATGATTAAGTATTTTTAATATATTTTTTTGCTTTAAAATGCTAAGAATCCTATCATGTAATTCAATACTTCGTCAGTATTAGCTAGAAGAGTAGTTGTTTTGATTGGTTGTGCAATAATGAGTGTTTTAATGCATTTACCTAACTAATATATTAGCGTGCCTAGATTGGGGCAACAATATAAAGAAAGAAGGTAATTTCATAATAAATAAAAAAGTGTGTATGTTCGTTTATTGTGATTTGCTTAATACCTAAATAACACTATTCTACAGCCTACATGTATTGGAAGTAGAAATAGCAAATTCTTAGTAAATAACAATATAAAAAGCAAAAGTTCAAGTTGGCTCTGGTTTTCCCAATACAGGTAATAAAGTGTAACGCAGGTATAGGGGTCTACAGACGATCCAGCTGCTGGGACCCGACATTGTCGGCACGCTTTGAAGATAATTGGAATTCCAGCGGACCAGTTCACTTTTACGGATGAGTTCAAAGCATGCCGACAAGGCTGGCTCCCTGCCGCTAGATAGTGTGTAGACCCCATATAAATCCTAGTTTATGGGCGGTCCTATCACAAATAACAGGTAGAATTAGAATTCTACGAAAAATAGACATACTAACTACCTACCTCTTTATTTGTCACTAAAACTAATATTCATTCTTAGGTAGTCGTATTTGTACCTTGTGCATGATAAGCGTTCATTTTCGAAAGTAAATAGTGCTATTTTGAAAATATGCCACGAGATTGTGTAAATACACCTAACAACTTTTGTTATATTTGTGGTAAAGTGACTTTTGCGCATCAAGAACGTAATTTTACTCCCAAAATTAAGAAGGCGTACCAGTTGTATTTTGGTTGTACAATTGGAGATGAAGACAAAAAATGGGCACCTCATATATGTTGCAGCAATTGTGCGAACAATCTTTGCAGTTGGCTAAGTGGAAGTGGACGTTCAATGGCTTTTGCTCTGGCGAGAACCTACAGATCATGTTACTGATTGTTATTTTTGCGTGATACCTCCTATTAGACAAGGTATTAACAAGAAAAACAGGATGATAATACAATAACCCAATGTACCATCTGCCATTCGCCCGGTTCTCCATAGTGATGAACTACCTATTCCTAATCCACCTCAAGAATACAGCCTTGATTCTGACGAATAATCGGATGATAATGTAGATGACGACTTAGTCCAGCCATCAACATCACAAGATCCCGATTTCTCTGCCGAAGTATCCGGTGGTGAACCACACAAAATTAATCAACGCGAATTAAGTGATCTTAAAAGAGACCTTGATCTGTCCAAGGCAAAAGCGGAGCTTTTGGCATCTCGATTACAACAATGGAATTTACTACAAGAAAATGTTAAAGTTTCCATGTATCGACGTCAAAAAGATCTTATACCTTTTTTCAAAATGGAAAGTGACTTGGTTGCCTGCAAGGACATTGACGAATTAATGAGTGCTTTACACATTCCCCATGATCCTAGTGACTGGAGACTTTTTATTGACGCATCGAAACTTAGTGTAAAAGCTGTGTTACTCTACAATGGAAATAAATTGCCATCAATTCCAATCACCCATGCTGTCCACATGAAGGAAAATTACAGTAACAGAATATAACAAGTATAAGTGGCAGATTTGTGCAGACTTAAAAGTGATAGCTATCTTTCTTGGTATGCAGCAAGGGTGTACCAAATATTTCTTGTTTTCTTTGTGAGTGGGACAGTCGAGCGCGATTAGAACATTACAAAAAAAAAATTGGCCGCCAAAACTGGGTTTTGAACCAGGAGAAAAAAATGTTGCTAACGTTCCATTAGTTGATTCACAAAGGGTAATACTGCCACCACTCCACATAAAACTTGGGCTTATGAAACACTTGGTAAAAGCTATGGACAAAGAAGGACATGCTTTCAGTTATTTAAAACAGAAATTTCCCACACTTAGTAATGCGAAAATTAAGGAGGGAATTTTTGTGGGTCCTCAAATCAAGAACCTTTTCAAAGATGCTAAATTTGACAACATTCTAGAAGGTAATGAAAAAGCTGCTTGGAATTCTCGGTAACAAAAGAGCAGAAAACTATAGAGACCTTGTTGGGAATCTTCTTTCTTGCTACCAGAAATTAGGATGCAATATGTCATTAAAAGTCCACTTTCTACATTCACACCTAGATTGCCTCCCAGAAAACTGTGGTGCAGTAAGTGATGAGCATGGCGAGAGATTCCACCAGGACATTCAAAATATGGAAAAAAGATTTCAGGGCAAATGGACTTCTGCGATGTTGGCAGACTACTGTTGGACATGTATAAGAGATGCTCCAGAAGTAACTTATAAGGGACGGGCTAAGAAGCACAAGAAGAATAATTAATTTTCTGATTAAAAGGCTTATATTCTAATTAAATATATAGTATATAACATGTATTTGAAATATATATCAAAATGGCAAATACTTTTTTCGCATGATGCAATTAATGAATTGCTTTTCTTATTAAAATTATACAATGATATGTGAGTTAGGTCAGTTATTACAATTTTTAGAGCCAACAAATTTTTTTATGACTATGTTAGACGCAGCTGGGACCAAAACAATGCAAATAAGTGGTTTTGGTTAATGATACAAAATAAAAGTTAAAATTTGTAGGTGTGTGAATATTCTTTAATCATGTTGAAAGCAAATAAATAAAAAATATTAATTAATTGTAAAATCATTAAGATGGTTTTTGGAATTTTTGTCTATTTATTTGAACGCGCATCACGCAGAAACTACTGAACCAATTTGAATAGGTAAATTTCACAGATAAATTTATCTAAGCTTGGAGTAATATTTAGTTTCTATTTCATCGAAATCGGCCTACTCTAAGTCAAGTGTTATGAAAATTGGTTTAGTAAAACCAGAGATACGGCCAACCTCCACACTTGCATCATTTTGAGGGATTATTGGGATAATCCACAGAACTTATTTGTGGCCTACGGCACAATCTATGCTACTGCAACTAAATGTTTAATCCAAAATTATACCTGACCACGTCATCAGAGCGCTGAACATTTCATTTGTAGTACCCTTTATTAAATAATCTGGAATTGGAAGTTACCAAAGATATTACCCCGTGCTTATGCAACATCATATACCTAAATTTAAATTTCTAAAAATAAAATAAAATAAAAATAACCAGACTGGTATGTAGGTGGAGTGCGGCAGTTCCTTAAATTCCATCAAACTGTTAGTTAATGGCAAAATGATAGACACCGAATTAATGTTTGAATGTTTAATTTACTTAAACATATTCTATTATGCAGTTTTTGGAACTTGTGACGTCGTTATGACCATTGCAAAATACGTTAGTCCCAGAGAAACATTAAACATATTCTACGATGGAGCTGTCGTGTTTACTAAACTTACGGCGGAAGTGGCCAAAATTGTTTTGTATAGGAGATATAAAGAAGAACGCAGACGTATGATACTTATTTTTTTATTTACTATTTTATATTATTAACTGCTAAGTGTGTAGTGTTTACGTTATAACGTATCATTATTGAACTAACAGTGGAAAACAACTATAATAATTTTTCTGATGTTAATACATAAGTATCTAATTTTCCATGTGTCTGGTAAAATGTAAATATTTTTGTGTTACAGCGACAAAATAATCGCTCTACCAAAGCGATCAACATTTCTAAACTTGCCAACAATATCTACTATCTAATTATTACTGCAAACAGTATAGTACCTTTAAAAATGTTCATAGTTATTTATGTACCAAAGGTCGTAAGTGCACTTTTTTTGGTCGAGAGTACAGTTTGCAATCCGAAGCCCGTAAGGCCGAGGTTTGCAAGTATTCGAGACCGCAAAAAATCGCACTGTACGACCCTCGGTACATATTATATTTTTCCTCCTACCCATGAATCATTAAACTAGAAAAAAACTTGAGGAAAACCAATACAAAACTAAAATTATTTGAGTAAGATTTCATATTTACTAAGCAAATAATAAAGGTAGCGATGCTTGGAATATCCATGGCAACCGTCAGTAATAGCACAGGCACACAAAATAAAAAAGTGTAAATTTTCTGAGGTTTCACATATATAATATAAGTAGTCTTTTATTTGCATGAGGATCAGGTCACTTCTGAGTCTGGTCACATAATTCAGCAGTTTGTCATATTTTATTTACAACTGATCTAAAGTCAGAAGTAATCAGGTCAGATCCCCCCTTCCCGATGCTGATCCACCCCGCACAGGATACTCACTTCTGAACTTTTGGTTGGTTAAGTGGTGGGGTAGAAATACCGACGCACATAGGGGTATTTAAACGATTTACGCGGTCATAAGTCAATTTTTCAAAATGCAATAGCGTAAAAAGCAAACAGCTAGTTGGGATAGGAGACTAGTCCGAGAATAATACCCGACCCCTTCCACTTCTCTGCCGTACACTCCGCCTATACAGGGTAAGTCGGATTGCGATCGTCTTGGTTGGTGTATGTGTCTGTTTTCGGCGTTTGTGTGAATTCATAAATTTTAACAGTGAATATTTTTCATTCTACTTTTATCTCGGAAGTGATAGTGATGGGTTTTGATATGGCAGGTAAAAATGCAATAACTATAATATAACTTCGATTATTTTTATAATTTTAAGGTTAGGTTTTAGTATTTGTTATACTTCCAAGTTAGATCCAGCTGTACTCTTTAATACAGTCGAAAGTTTGAAGTCTTTAGCAGTGACTAATCAAAAAATTAGCCGCGGAAAAGCGCGGATAAGTGCTATTAGGGTACTTTTTTATTAGGGTAGATTCATTAAAAAAAAAATTGTATATAAAGTCTTATGCATTTTAAAAGAATGTATTTTTGTTTTAGGTTCACAAGGTCCCTCGGGAGTAAGATGTGTGACCCGAAAACATTTGTTCGAACGTGAATATGAAAATATTTTGTCTGACGAATGTTAGCATTTTTTTTGTTACTTTTTTACATTAAATACGCCTGAACCAAACACTAAGAGCTTTGTTTTATTCAGTAATATTGTTTAGAACAGATAAAGACCAAGAAATATTTTTGGCCGCGTAAATCATTCAAATACCCGTATGTGCGACGTTTGACAGTTTTTTTCGTCGAAATTCTAACCTAAAAATATCCAAGAATGAAATGCTGCGTACAATCCTACAAACCAAGAATATTGAATTAACTTTTTAAGTTGTCAAAAGTCAAAACAAAACTGTTTTATTTTATTTGCTTCAAGTCAGGTCAATTTTGACTCGGTCAGATGTGACCCAAGTGAACTAATCCTCATGTAAATAAAAGACTACTATAAGTAGTCTTTTATTTGCATGAGGATCAGGTCACTTCTGAGTCTGGTCACATAATTCAGCAGTTTGTCATATTTTATTTACAACTGATCTAAAGTCAGAAGTAATCAGGTCAGATCCCCCCTTCCCGATGCTGATCCACCCCGCATAGGATACTCACTTCTGAACTTTTGGTTAGTTAAGTGGTGGGGTAGAATTACTGACGTTTTTGACAGTTTTTTAAATATTGTTATATATTTAACTTTTTAAATTGTCAAAACTCCAAACAAAACTGTCTTATTTTATTTGCTTTAAGTCAGGTCAATTTTGACTTGGTCAGATGTGACCCAAGTGAACTAATCCTCATGCAAATAAAAGACTACTATATACTCCCATGTATTTTTGACCGCTGAACACGATCCCGATGTCAGTTTTGCTCCATCAGGTCAGGATTTTTTTTATTCACAATCATACAGAAATAATCAAATTGTCTTATATGTCAAAAGTTGGAAAATATGACATTTCTACTTCATTCGACAATAATTACCAAGCATCTGATTGCCAGTCATAAATTTATGATTTTTATCGAATTACAATGGTAACTAGTACATGCGGTAGGAAGAGCCGATACGCCGTAAATTATAGTGAAAGGCAAGACCTTCGCACCACTTTTTAAAGATGGTGAATGTATTTTTGCACTCAAGAGGTTCATACTTACTATGTTCCTGGCTACCATTCATAAACATTTTTTTTACTTGTTTTTTTTAAATTGGGTGAGCGTAGCGCCTCCTTGTACCACTCCAAGTGACTGGGAGTTTGGATTCATGATTTTTTGGGAAGAGAAATCCCTCCAACCCCCATGCATAAACCTATGATTTATTCGTGGCTGTTTGTTTTACTTTTACAAATCATATTTCTCACACATTTGGGGGCCTGCCGTACGCCCCTGTACCAAAAAAAGGGCTGGCATGGACATTTCTGTGCTCTGCTACCCCAAATTAACAACAATTCATACATTTTCAGAGTAAACCTATGACACACAATTAGTGGTTGGCGGGCTCCTAGTCTAATCCCAGGCAGCAAGGTGCCGTCATTATGACGTCGTTTTTTCGGCATTAATTACATCAATCACCTTCAGCATGACGTAAAAATGACGTGAAAAAGACGGCACTATGTCACAGCCCAATGACGTCATACATATGACGCGAATATGACGTATTGGTAATCAGTGAATTTTGCGATATCTCATTATAATATTTTTCCACAATTATTAATAAAGTTTTTGACGAAAAAAAAACCGGAATGTGCAGGGATCGAACCGCGGACCTTTTGACCCAATCAATCAATCAATCAATAGTATTTATTCAGTATTAATAGTACAATATGTGCCGACCTTTTGACCCGCAACCTAATATTTAACTCACTGAACCCTTGAACATCATTATTTAAATGTTTAAAAGCTGTATACCTAGTTAGAAATAGTAAAACAAAATTATTATTACTATGTGGCGAAAATTGAACGAAAATTGAACTAGTCACTAAATACTTCTATTTATTTTTATTTTATAATGATTTATTTTATTATTTTATAATGACGTCAAAATAATGACCTAAAAGAAACGTGTATTTGACGTCTTCATGATGACGTCAGAAGTACGTTTTAAATATCACGTCTTTGGTACGTTATTTATTAATGACGTCAAAATAATGACCTAAAAGAAACGTGTATTTGACGTCTTCATGATGACGTCAGAAGTACGTTATAAATATCACGTCTCTGGTACGTCATTTATTGGGACAATGACGTCGGCGATGAAAAATGACCTTTAAAAGACGTCATAATGACGTCACCCTGCTACCTGGGATAGTCTATAATGTATTCCTATAAACAATTCTGTAAAATATTGCTACAGTGTAGAGGTATAATACATTCGATAATTCTATCAGAATAAAAAAGTAAGAAATAAATAATTTCCTTGTACATATTTTTTTGCAACAGATCAATGGTAAACGGTAAACGTCGGCCGTCGGCCTATTGCCCATTATAGATAAACTGGCTCCGCTTTTGTTTGCATTTCTTATTAGTAAAAAAAATCTTTAGGCCATCTTTAGATTTTTTCTTATCAATCCGAGCCAAAATTCCTCCCCTAAATTGTGCCGCCTGCGGCGGTCGCCTTTCCGCCTCACCCCACCGCACGGCCCTGCATTCAATTTTCCAAGGTTCTGCCCCCACCGAAATATACAATCTGCATCTTCGTAAATAATCTTTTTCAGTCAAATGAATGCTTGCTTGTTTTCTCTTAGTTGGGCGTAAACTATTCCTTAAAAATGTCCCCAAACAAAATAATCAATATGTTTTGAATTAGGTGCCTATTGCAACCATTAGAAAAGAATTGTATAAACAGTTCCGCAGGCTTTAAGAAAATTCAGTACTGCCACTATAAAACAGTTTTATTGAAATTGCGTTATAAAGCACAAACTTCACTGTTTGTTATTATCGCTATAAAACACCAATAAAATAAAACGATTTCTTAAATGTGTTCAAAAAGTCGTATACATAAACTTACAAATATATAATATGCTGATCTCCGTTATATATAGTGTGTTTCACTTCTCGTGAAGACACCCCCGTGTCTTTTTTATTTGTGGCCGAATTTATTTCAAATTTTTATCAGCCATGCAACTCCATAAGACGACTTTATTCAACATCTAAAACTCCGGCCTATTGCGATAGAAAGATTTTCGAGAAATCGTAGTAGGCTTAGAGATAGACTAACATTTTATTAATGAAAGTTGTTCGGAATTACTTGATATGTCCCCCTGTAAAATTTTGTGAAAATCAAAAAAATTTGTTTCACTTCTCGTGAAGACACCCCTGTATCTTTTTTATTTGTGGCATAATTCATTTCAAATTTTTATCAGCTACACAACTCCATAAAGCGATTTTATCTAACCTAACACCTAAAGAGAACTTTTTCTGACAAATGAAAGTTGTGCACAAAAATCGGCATTCAATAAAACGCTAAAAAGGCCACTTTTTATTATTACACATCAACTTAAATGTAATTTCGTTTTCTTTTCTTCAATGGTTTTATAATACTTGGAAATCTGTATGTATTATGTATCAAATTTACCCAGTTCCCGTTATCCAATCGAGCTGAGATTTTGCATACACGGGTAGTTAAATAATAAATAATTTCAATAATAATTGTGCATGACTTTCATTTGCTGTAAAAAGTTATCTTTATGTGTTAGATAAAATCGTCTCATGGAGTTCTATAGCTGATAAAAATTTGAAATGAATTCAGCCACAAATAAAAAAGATACACCCCCGTCTTCACGAGAAGTGAAACTTTTTTTTAAATATCCCGATTTTCACAAAATTTTACAGGGGAGGATATCTAGTGATTCTGAACAACTTTCAGTAACTTTTTTGTTTATCTCTAAGCCTACTATGATTTCTTGAAAATTGCGATTTTCTCTTTATCGCAGTAGGCCGGCGTTTTAGATCTAGGCGGCATTTTGTGTTGAATAAAGTCGTCTTGTGGAGTTGTATGGCTGATAAAAATTTGAAACGAATTGGGCCACAAATAAAAAAGATACTAGTGGGGTGTCTTCACGAGAAGTGAAACACACTGTATATACCAAGCTTTCGATGATTTTACTGGATAGTGGATAAGAACTTATTACTTAGTAATTATTTTAGAGACGTGTTAACCCATACAGTCTGCAATTATTGATGCGCAGGAAATTTTACTGTGAATTATGTAATGTGTTTTTGATGAATTAAGTGCCCCTCGCATTTACTGAAGGTTTATAATAATTTTTGAAATCTTATAAAAGTCGATTTCATATTTTAAACTGTTTCTGTAATTAAATTTAGCGCCGATTTGTTTTAATCATCATAACTTTATAATTAGCACGTATTAACAACTGTCATAAATATTAATAAAAATGTGATTTTTAAACTTTTTATCTTTTAATTCAGTACGCCACAAAATAAAGTTATGGGTTTGTTATGCTCCACAATTATTATTTCAACGGTTGTATTTAGTGTAATTAACTATGAATGAAGTTTAAAATCTTAATATACATACAGAAACAATCTTACAATCCAATTGATTTGAAACTGATATTCAGTTCGCCAAAGAACTGCTTAAGAACGGCTTGCATAGAAAGGAATAACAATTCACTTTCAATAGCAGAACTGTCCCAAATAGTGTTTATATTAATAACTGTTTTATAAGCTAATAGGAAACAACTATACAATAATTTTAATATACATTTATAATGGTGCTGAAATTACTGGCAAACGTTACTAAAAAGCGCTATAAAATTATTTAAGTTAGATGTTGCATAGCCTAGTCAAGGAAACTTTTTTAAAATAATTTCTAAACTGCTTTGTAATATATTTCACAATTTTGGTGTAAAGACGTTTTAATGATAAATTTGTAAAACAGTTCAGTTGCAGACAACCACATAGTGTTTTCTGCAACCCTAATATAATCAATTAGCATTTTAGAAGCTTTAATAAAATGACAATAAAACAAAACAATCGTATAACATTTAAATTATAAAACGAATTTGGTGGTTGGACCCTACGAAAAAATGTGAATGATGATCATTTGCTTAATACCATAAGAAGTCATCATATTTTTCCATATAGAGATAGTAATTATAAATTTATGTGTCCTACTCAGAGGCGTAACTATGGCAGGGCAAACCGGGGAAGTGCCCCGGAGCCCCGGGAGACCAAGGGCCCCAGCCGGCGCGGCGCCTGGTTTTTTTCGGATTTCTCAAAAACATTTTTTTTTCGAATTTCTCCGCCCCGCCCCGTTCATCAAACTGTTAGGATCAAAAAAAATTTGTTTTCCAATTTGAATTAGGCATTAAGAAAATATAATAGGAGGCCCCCAACAATTTTTTGCCCTGGGGCCCCATGACGTCTAGTTACGCCACTGGTTCTACTTGGGGTTCCACTCTGACGAATTACATTATCGGTGTGAAATTCATTAAGCACATTTATTAATTATGATTGAGTACCTTTATTTCATATATATTATTTATTTAAACAAGATGTATTAAACGTATTGTAAATTTATCTTTAACCTTTTTTTCTAGGTTTAGTGACTGCTGTGGCTGTATGTTTGACATTCGTAACCATGGGAACCCTGTATTATGGATTTTTCATCCAATCACCAATTATAAGATTAGAGTATATGTTAAATTCCTTAACAATTATATTAACTGTAATTGAAATCATATTTGGCTTTTTAGATTTATTACCTTGTTGCAAGAAGAGCTATTATAATTAAACATATTTTTAGTACGTCTATTTTTTTATTATTATGGACCATCCTACGACCCACGACACGACGCAGTGGCGGATCAAGGGGGCGGCACAGGGGCACGTCCCCCCTGTCGTTTATTTTGGCAAAAATAAATGATTTAGAAAAGTTTATTTGTAGATTGCGTTGCCATATGGCCTATAGTATTTCAGCATTTAACTTTAGAAAAATAATGTTTTCTATTAAATTGAGAGTACTCTCAATATTTTTATGTTTCAACATTATTTTTGAAAGTGAAATACTCTGTATACAAAGTAAATGGCACAATAATCATAGGTTTAACCCTTTGTGGACTGATAAAAAACGACATGGGGTACGATTATAACCCTCATGAACCTTATGATTATCATCAACCTTAATAGCACACACGCCCAGCAAACACTCATAATTGGCACATAAATGGTCATACGCACCGTCGCCAGCATTATCATAATTGGCACTTTTATGGGGAGCCACAAGCGGACCATTGGCGAAATGTCCTACCGGCCAGCAGCTGGCCATCCTTCAATTTGCCAACAGTATACAATAATATTTATACATCCATAAAGGACGATGTATGGAGATTCTACTTTTTTTGTATAGATACATTATTCATGGCGCTTTTTACGAAAAAGTACAGCTTTGACATGTAAGTACCCAGGTAGCAAGGGTACGTTATAATGACGTCAAAATCTGATGATTCTGGTCAAAAAGACGTCAGGGCACTAAAAATCGACGACAGAATGACGTCTTATAAATGACATTAAAATGACGTGCTACACATCACGTCATATTGTCGTCTTTTTTCGGTATTAAATTTATTTATATTTTATCGGATTACAAACTTTAAAACTCGCTAATGGCATTTTGTTATCGTAAGCAGAGTGTAAAGTTAAAAAAAAAATAAATCGTGTCGTGAGGGATAAGTATTGGCGTTTTTATTCGAGGATATATTGTCTTTTAACATTATCCAAAATAATTTATATTCGAAAGAGTTTTGAAAAGATTCGGCAGTTTATTTGTTTAAATTATATTTCTATCTATTCTTTTAATAATAAAATTAGATTAAAATGCATTAAAAAGCAAAATCTTGCGTGTTCCAACTATAAAGTCTTTAGGTAAGTATCCTCAGAAAGGTTGGTGGCCGAGTGCTTAAGGCGTCGTCTTCCAAGTCATGAGGTCGGCGGTTCGACCCCTGCTCATTCCGTTTTTTTTTTTATTGCAAAAAAAATTTTAGTTGTTTTTTTTAAGGTAATAATTGCTTATTGGTTTTTTTTCAATTTTAGGTCCGTTTTAGACCATTAAATATTCTATTTATGTTGTAGATGACGATATTACACCTTTACCGTTTTTTCTCCAACACGTTTCCCAGGTTTGTATAAGTACCTCAACTTAAAACTTTAATTCTTAAAATAGTTGACTCCTGACTTCCCCTCCACCGCTCATCAAATTTGAGATAAGGAAAATTTTTTTTTTCGGATTTCTCCCTCTCTGCTCTTCAATTTCGAGATCTGGGGAAAAAATATTTTTTTTAACGAACCGCCACTAATACTAATTAATGTAATAATTACATGTTCAATAACTACTCGTACTTCTCAGGTGGCACTGGTGACAGTTTAATTAAATTAAATAAGTTCTTCTTAATAATTATAAATAAATAAAAATACTAGTAACTCGAAGCGAGAACCTGAAAGATTTTCATATATTTTTAATAAGGCAAGAAATTCAATTTCACATAATAAAGACTTCATTCACCACCATAAATACTGCTTTTAGCATCCGAAATAGCGGTCGCCAAGTTAGCGCAGTTGGTTGAAGCGTCAGTACTGTAATACGGACAACGGGAGACATGTAGGTTCGAATCCTACGGACCGCAATTGGTAAAGGTAAGTAAAAATGAATTTAATAACTTAATAAACATTATAATTTGCAGGCAACCCTTGTGAGAAAAAGTTGGAGTGATGGTAAACAATATTAGATATGTTAATGTAAATAAAATTACGGATGGCTAACAAACAAATTCATTAGGACAAAACTTATTTATGCATTAATTATTTTATTTTTATCAAGTAGATTACTAACTAGTATGTAGTTTTATATATAGGTTCCTATTACTAAAAACCTGTGGGGGGATTACCAAATATAACCTGAAAAAGACGTCATTCGTCTGAGACATTAGGAAGTCATTTTCACGTTTCATTTACGTCATCTAACTCGTCATTTCTCGTCACTCCTGACCATTTTTTCACGTCATTTTCACGTGCCTTTGCTACCTGGGTATTTTACTTGATAAAAATGAAGTAATTATTAATGCATAAATATTATAATATGAATTTGTTTGTTATCATCGGTATATTTTATTTACATATTTAATATTGTTTCCCATAGCTCCAATTTATTTTCACAAGGGTTGCCTGCAAATTATAATGTTTATTAAGTTATTAAATTCATTTTTACTTACCTGTACCAATTGCGGTCGGTGGGGTTCGAACCTGCATGTCTCCGATGTCCTTATTACAGTACTGACTCTTCTACCAACTGAGCTATCTCAATAACCGTTATTACGGATGCTAAAAGCAGTATTTATGGTGATGTGTATGAAGTCTTTATTATATTATGTGAATATGTAGCTATTTATTTCAAAATGTAGAAAGTATTTGAATGTTTAATAAATGTTTACGAGTAGTCTCAAATAATATCATTAATAATAATTTACAAAAAACGTTGCAATTAAGTTATTAATGACAAATTACAAATTACTTACTATAAAAAATAAATTACAAATTTTACAGAAATAACGGTCAGATTAAGTCAGATTACACAAATTTTAATAACCCACAGGCCAAGCATAGAACGAAAATGCAAATGGCGGATGCTATGCTCGGTGAAGCCTTGGGAGATTTTTCGCAATGCGCATGCGCGTAATCATAAAAATATTAGCCTGCATATTACCATAAAAGTACCATCAACGCATAAACCGAAGCAGCATTTTTTATGGTCGCACAATAATTGACCATTTCTGGTTATTATGTGGCAATTCATAACAACATGAAGCTATGGCACGCCTGCATATAATTTATTATGGACCACAAGAGGTTAGCCTATGCCATAAGAAAGTCATTGATCGCTACAATGGCCCATTTAAGGGCCGCAATTTTTGTGTTTGCTGGGCGGCAGCTCTTTTCCCTCCTTAGTCCTTACGGTCCTTTTTCAGGTGTGATTTTCAGGCTACTATCCTAAAAACTCGGCCAATGACATAAATGCCAGATGTCATTTATAAAAAATTATTAAACCAAAAACCTAATTTTGCATGTACATACTTATTGGCATGATCAGACTTAGATCTTCAATATATAGAAAGAATAGTTATTTTCTTGTTTTTCATATTGAATGTTAGACATAGTAAATGTATAAAGAAATTGACAAGTTTGTTTGTAAGAGGACTACTCGTTGATATTCTAGCTTGATCAGATTTAGATCAATAATATATGAAAGGAACGAATGATTTCTTTGAAAGTTATCTGCTGAATACCCAAAATAATATTTTATAACAGACTTAAGAAAGTTCTGATGTATTATGGGGTCTTATTTGTTTTTCTTTTCACCTCTAAAACTTTAGGGCTGTTTTTCTTTTGTTTTCTTTTTGGTGTTTAGAGATGTTCATGTAGACAATATTAGTCATAATTATTATTGATTATTATTTATTGTTATACAGTTAAAATGTTTAAATTTTTTATTTCGTTCTTTGTTTTTCAATATCAATAAATTTTAGAGTATGGATGTTCAGTGGCGTTTTTAAAAATGTTGCCAAGACGGTAGCAGTCTGCTTTAGACCGTGGTTGAGTCAAACTACGTGTTATTACTTTGAACCTTTAAATAATTTTTGCAATTACATGAAAAAAAAGAAAATTCGTTTGACGAAACCTATTCTTCGAAGAAAATGTTTTTGATACTCGAATTTCTAGCTTTTCATTTTAGAGCATTTTTCTTAGAAAAATACAAAATTTTCGCCTGCGGCGCATTTTTCCCCCTTAGGACTTGGCCCTCCAAAAAAATAATTCTTCCCTGGCCCACTCAAATTTGAAATTCTAGTTTCGTGCTTGATTGGGCCGTTTCCCTAAATTTGCCATGGCTTGTTGGACCGACTCCATCCACCCCTGTATTGAATTATAGGAACATTTTCAAACATATATTTTGCATAACCTACTATAGATTCTGGTATATAATTTTTTTATGTGAAATTTACATGGGTGAATCCGCTAAGTTAGCAAAATATATACCTATCTTATAAAAGTATTATAGAGTAGATCTATTTCTATTATTCTATTATATTATTTTCTTAAATGCTTGCCTAAAGTCACATTTTAAGTAACTTAATCAATGTATTAACTACTAATGATTACTGTTGATGACCCTGCCATCTTGAAATTTTGCAAAAAAATACATATTCAGATGAAATTCTATTACCCGTTCTTAAATTTAAATATTTCATTTTGGGTGACTATTTTATATATAGGTTTACAGTAAAACTGGCTGTGCAAACATATTTCAGGTCTACGAAGATACGTAAATTATCTTGAAGTTTCTAAAATAGTACATTATTTGTATTATGTAGTGGATACATTCGTCATATTCTCCCTCGCTCTCGCTCGAACTATATATCTGTAATCCCCATTTATCAGTATGCTATCATATACATGGCAATAGTAAAATAATAATCATACTTTTCATTAATGCTACATGAAAAATAAGGTAATGCTTAAAATCCAGTATATCGGCATTATTATTGGCAAAGTGTGTGATGACCGAGCGATGCGTTGGCCGATGTTGTACTTTATTCAATATAATTTAGCGCTCCTTGCCAGTACTTTCCCACGGGGGCACGTGCCCCCCGGAAGTGTGAAGAGACATCCATAACAAGGGTATTACTATGAATTTTCTTCCGGTGCTTCCCCTCCCAGAAGTCAATCCTGTATCCGCCCCTGTATACCATAAAAATACCATCAACGTATAAACTGAAGCAACATTGTTTATGGTTGAACTATAATTGGCCATTCTGGTTATTATGTGACAATTCATAACAACATGAACTCACAGCATAAAAAACTTTTATGCTGTGATGAAGTTATGGCACACCTGCATGGAATTCATTATGGGCCATTGATTGCTGCAATGACCCATTTAAAGGCCAATTACTTAAATATTTCCAATCACTTATCTTTCCCACACTTTTCAGTTATTAAAAGTAATATACAAACATATATGCAATAATATTTAAACTTTGATACCTAAAAAATATTTGTCAATACTTCCAGAATTTTGCATGACTTTTGATCTTAAAATCGGCCATTTTGGAGCCGCTAGTTTCTTTTTAAATTCTTTAAAACATCAAATTCGTAAATAACGACCTCGAAAACTCTGAATATTTTCAAGACAAAATAATCCAAATGTTTCTAGTTAAAAAAATTTGAAAAAATTACTCATATAAAATCGATTTTCTGGAGTTCTAAAAAAAAATTGCGCCCAGCGAAAAGTGGTATAAAACTTCATTTATGATTATAGAAAGTCAATAAAAAAGTTTTTAGGCAGATCCATTTAGGTCCTATCGATTTCCTAATAACCAGGGCCGGGGATTATCCATAAGGCTAATTAGGCTATAGCCTAGGGGCGACAATACGTGAAGGGGCACGCATTAGAGCATTAGCGAGCTCTTTACGTTCTCTGCTTACTATTTTTTTTTTGATTTCGCCCCCTCGCTCATCATTTCTTTTTCCATTATAAATAAGAGGGCGCAAATACATGATTAGCCTAGGGGTGCGCCCAATCCTTAATCTGGCCCTGCTAATAACTTACTTTTTGCATCAAAAGTGCACCCATGCGAAGCACCCATCCACTATTGATATTATTTTAACTTTGCTTTTATAATTTGATGGCGACAATTTTAAATTCTTCAGTAAATCTTTAAATTTTCTTTTGAGTTCCGACATTTCTATAATTTTATTATAAAGAGTGACAGCAAAAAGCGTCGAAAATCTGTTTCGTGGTTCTTTGAATTTGAAATCAGACTTAATTTTAATTTTAGTCCCAAATTATATTTTATGGTATGACATTGATCCCTTTTAGATTCAAGTTGAGCCTACTTTTAGTTACCGAGTTATGAGAAATTTGAAAAAAAAAATTTGCAAAAATCTTTGGCGAGGCCAACCCCTCAAAAACCAACGGGCCCTCGCGCTTAATAATTGATAAGCGGGGGGGGGAAATTTGAAAAAAAAAAATTTGTCAAAATCTCTGGTGGGGCCCCACTACGGGCCCCCGCGCTTAATAATTGATGAACGGGGAGGAGAAATTTGAAAAAAAAAATTATCAAGATCTCTGGCGGGCCCCTCGGAAGCCCGGGTCCCTAAACTCGGTACCCCATACGGGGGCCCTGAATGAATCCCGTGAGTGTGGGTGAGGGTACAAACAAATTCACCGATATGTGAAAAACGAATATTGCGAAAATTATTATGGCGGCTACTGTCAACAATACGAACTGAAGTTTTCTCCATGCCTGACTTGAGTATATGTATAGGTAGACTAGTATTATTATGAGAAGATGCCAGGGCGGAGCCAAAATGCGCAAATATTTACCAGTGGCATAGCTTTATTTGGGGTATAGGGATGTGTAATTGCAATAAAAGTTTCGCGGTCAAGGAACTGTGAAAATGGAGTAGATTAAAACTTGCCAACTGTTACGAGTAACCTTTGTTTAGGAGAAGTGTAAGAATAGTAAGTTCTACTAAACTTTGCCTAATAAAGTTGTTTTATTATTATTATTACCGTCGCCGCCGCTCTACTGCAGGGCACCGCCGCCACTGGTGTTGACATTGAATGTCACGTAATTCTTTCTCATTGGCTTAGAATGATAGAGCGCACAAACTCGTTTCTGCGCATATTTTTTGCTGGCATCTTCTCATAGTAATACTACTTTACGTCTAATTTGCCCGAATATACCAATTCGATTTTTTTATTCTCTATATATATATTTTTTAATTATTAGGTTCTAGGGATTGGAAAATATAAACGATTAAACAAGACAATTTTTTACTTACGATGAAGTTTTCAAACGGTAAAGTAAGTCTGAATAACTCGCTTCATCATCATATTATGTAAATATACACACTAGGCAATATTTTACTTGCGAGAAAGTTTTCTAACTTATTGTCTAAATGTTGGTTGTGACATTTTATTAATTTTTCTGTGTTTCTTATTGGGATGGCTCTGCCACATATATTTTCTTCTAAACAATGTCCGTGAAATCTACAGGAAGTTCGAATTGTGCTTTCCGAGCGAAAGGACGCGTCCGAAAAAAGCTGCCATTAAAATGTGAAAATGCCCGCTAAAAGTCCCCTAAATTTGATAAAAATTAGGTGAATTAAAGAATTCCGCGCAAATCGGTATATCACAACAAAAGAACAAAATTGAAATAGAATTAATATTTGAAAATAACTAATACAGAGTATTTAGTGGCAGAACCGATAATGCAGGGCTATGCATAAAGAAACAAGCTTAAAGGACCAGGCAATACACAAGAGGAATAGAGAAGCTAAGTATCTTCTCATTTTTAAAGTACCACCCAAGTTTATTTATCCAAGTTTATTTAAGTCTTAATGATTAACAAGTATCTGCCACATAAAACATTGCAATACTTCTTAGGTCCAAGCCCTAGCTAAATACAAAGTGTGAAAAATATATATATATAGTAAATTAATAACTTCTGAGGTGTCAAGTGAATAATAGGTAATTTCGTACATAATTTATATTTGTATAAAAAAGAATGTGTTTTGTGGTGTTGTATATTTTTTATGAAAATTTTTAAGGTGTCAAAAGTGAGTGATAGGTTTGGGGAATAATACATACCTGGGGCGTCCGATTAGTGATTAATTTCGTACATAATTTATGTTTGTATTAAAAAGAGTGTGATTTTGTGGTGTTACATATTTTTTGCAAACTTTTAAGGTGTCAAGTAAGCGACAGGTTTGAGGAATAATACATATCTTGGGAAGTGCAATTAGTGATTCATTACGTACATAATTTGTATTTGTATTAAAAAGTGTGTTTTTGTGGTGTTGCATTCTGCATCATAAATGCTGTAATAAACTGGTGAGGGGCAGATTCAAACGACTTTTTTAGAAAATATGAGAAGTGATTATACATCTAAACCCTTGAAACCGTCGACCGCTGTCACCGTAAATTTATAGCAAGGCAATAATGGTGTTATTCCTTAAGAAAAACAGAGTTTCTTAGATAAACAAGCGATGACTTGGGTAATAAATGGACAATCTGATAAGTGGCGTACTATTGACTTAATACGCCGGGGGCTGAATTTCTTACAGTTCAATGGAAATGCATAGTTTTTCTCAGGAAATGGTATCTATACACAAGAATGATGAATTGAATACAGAACATAGGACCACAAAATCAAAGAAACGGGGGAACGAGTCAGGGGCAGTAAAGCGGCAGCAGGGGGGCATACAGAAAAAATGATAACACATACACGAGAAACGGTATACCACGGCAACAGTGGAAATAAACTGGAGGAAGAAGAGAAAGCAAAAAATAAATGAATCAAATTAATACAAAAAGACCCTTCAATAAGCCACCATCCAAGGAATAAATGCTAGAAATCACGGTAGTGATAATAATTAAAATTAAACTCGAAATAATCAATGAGGTATTGTTGATATACTGCGTGAGGGCTGAGTTCGCACAGCACTTCAGCGGAGGTATGCCTAGTGAAGGTTTCTTTCAGAAAAATGGTGTTCTCTTAAGAAAACACACACATACGTCGATAATCTCCTAATCGATGCAGAAGAAGAAGAGTTGGACCAGCGGAGAGGAACACAAAATAGATGATTATTCACAAGGGTAACATACCGTTCATTGAGAAAATAAACTATCATGGGACCTTACCAAATGTATGTACATAGCCGTCATACGGACGACGATGATATATGGAGTCAAAAACGCGGCAACAGAAGAAGTTTTTGAGAAGAGCAGAAAGGGCATCGTCCAGCTAAAACAACAAGACGAAAACAGCGACACAAAACATCAACATTATATAAATATACGCAATAAAGTATTGGGGACATACCCATGGAAGGGACCCAACACATTTACTGAAGAAAGCGCTAGCACCGCACAGCAACAAACTGCTACAGTGGAGAACGACAATTGAAAGGATCAGGATCAACAAATGAACACCACTAACAAATCGCAAGGATATATACTCTACCACAATCGGAAACCGAGGAATCAGAAGACTCAGGAAAAAGAAGATTCGAAGAAGCAAAAACGCAAAATGAATAACAAAAACACTTCATATTACGACACAACATGGCAACATATTTCACAGGAGTCAGAATAGGCAGAAGTCCAGAACCAAACACACAAAAAAGCGAGCTTAAACGCTCCCTCACGACACAAATGCGGTAACGCATCTCACAAATATCTACATCTCCCATCCCACATTCCTTTACCATGCGCCATGTGGCTCTCGCTGCTGGCAACAAGCATGACCTTAGTCCAACCCAGCGTGGACGTAGCAGGCCCAGCTGTATACCTGGGAGTGGCAGCAATGCCTACCGCGCGCTGGTAAATCAATCAATCAAACAATGTCCGTGAAATCTACAAAATAATACAATTATCCAGTATTTTACTGGAAAATAACCTCTACGCCCGTGATTTTTACGTCAAAGGAGCAATTAGAGGGTGTTTTTTTGAGAAATAATGAAAAAGAACAAAAATATAAAAATATCGTATTTTGCTGACGTTCCGGAAACCGAATCTGTTTCCTTTCTCAAAGTGTATTATAAGTATTTGTGTGCTGTGTATATTAAATACACAGCATAGCAAGAATATATTTTTTATTATCTTTTCTAACTTCTATACGGAAAACTATGACTAGAGAATTATTAATAAATTAAAATATGGGTAATTAAAAGGGGTTAAAATAATTCAAAAAAAAAAAAAGAGAATAAAAGAATCTAATTTTGGTCTATTAGAACTATCAGGGCCAAGGAGAGAAAATACGGGCCTGGGGGATTTTTTTTTGAAAATTGATGAGCGGGGGGGGGAGAAATCTGAGAAAAAAAATTTTAAAAAATCCGGGCCCCGAAACAAGCCCGGGTCCTCAAAAAATTTTACCGAAAAAAATTTTCCAGACCCCCTCAAACAAGCCCGGGCCCCCTCAAAACAACCCCGCACTCCCCCCCCCCCCAACTCCCGTCGGGCCTGAGAACTATATTTTTAGACTTCAAAGCAGGCCACTCTGGCGGCCGAACTATTGAATTTTTTCAGTATAACCAGAACATTTTCCAAAATTTAAAAAAATTTGGCAGAACGGCCTTTTTCTATACTTTTGTGTGGAGTCCTTTATTGGTACTTTGGCATCTTTTGTCAATATTGATATTCGGTCAAATCTGTAGTTCTTTCTTTTTTCAGATAGCCGCCTCTATAGCTGTGAAATATGAGATGTTATTGGCTGCAATTTAGTTTCTCTGCTTTCATTGTGAAGCATACAGAAATATACATATCACAAAATAGCCACAGCATAGATCTATGCTGTGAAATAGCTGTATTTAATATTTATTGGGGTAGGTTAACTAAAAATACCAGTATCTAATAGGCTCTCGATAGATACCTTATGTTATTAAACAAATTGCTATAACGCAATTTAATAATAATTTAATAAATACAATTAAAGAGGATTTCATAGAGAGAAGATTCCATATAAGATCGCAATGTATTTATCCGTACAAGCGTAGAGTATCAGCACTCGCTGCGAATCGGATGCATGACTAAATTCCCCCACATTCACCATTACCGGGAAAGAAGGGGTATCGATAAGCCAAGAAAATTGACCCCAATATGACAAAAAATTTAACTATATATTTTTTTATATTTCTCATTATTTTAGTAAAATACAAGACACTAACTTAACGCTACAATAAATTAAAGGTAAAAATGACTACGTTTTCTTCACGAGAAAAATCGACAAACTGAGGTCAAAATGGCTTTTTTTTGAAAATTGTACCCTTTTTTTTACTATATCGAGTTTTTTTAGACATGAGCGCATTTTTTTTAGCAGTTTAATTTTTGTATTTTTATATTTGCTGACGTCTAAAGAACATGTAAAAAATCACCATGCTAAAAAAATGCGCTCGTGTCTAAAAAAACTCGATATAGTAAAAAAGGTTACAATTTTTCAAAAAAAGCCATGTTGACCTCAGTTTGTCAATTTTTCTCGTGAAAAAAACGTAGTTATTTTTACTTTTAATTTATTGTAGCGTTAAGTTAGTGTCCTGTATGTTACCAAAATAATGAGAAATATAAAAAACATATAGTTAAATTTTTGTCATATATTGGGGTCAATTTTCTTAGCTTATCGATACCCCTCCTTTAAATTTCCACTTCCACAGTTAAAACACACTTGGAATTTTGCATGAAATAATGCTCACAAAAACATTAACATTATAGTAGAGTGCTCGGTGCCCAGATATACGCATAAAAATAAGTTCTGTGGGGGTCTCGTTGTCACAAGCTGAATTTGAAATAAAATTAATGATGATATACTGATGTTTCAAAATCTCAAAGCCGTCAAAAAATGTCCTACTCAAAAGGTCATTATAATCAAAAAACGAGTTATAGCTTAGTGTTTTGATATTTCCACTTTTGAGTAATAGTGAATCCTTTTAACCATGAATAGAACTAGTCAAAATAAGTGGATTTTCGAAAAGACCCACTTCGAGAAATCATGCATGCTCCCCCTGCCCCCCCCCCCCCCTCAAAGGGGCTACCTGTATCTGCCTATACATATTTTTTTTCTCAAAAACGGTAGGAGCTAGAGGAATGATCTTGGCGCCATTCGATAGAGTATAAAATTTTGCATAAGACCCTCCATTTGCTTTTTGCTATTTTCTTTTTTTTAAGGCCCCACAGCAAAAAAAGAGTGAGGAGCCTTCCAACAACGACACATGTTTGGCTATACCTCTAAAACGGCCCAATAAATCAAAATTCTACAAGATATAAAAAATAAAAACCATTATTTTTTCTATCGATTGGTATATTATTTGTATATGTTATTTGTTTATATAAATCCGTCAGTGGCGTACAAAGAGAAAGATGCACATGTGCATAATGAATTTATTTAAAATAATTTATTATTGTTGTTACAAACAATAACAATGTAATAATTTTGAACAGGTACCTACAATCAATATTTTCGCAGTTTTTAACAACAGTAATAAATTATTTTAAATAAATTCATGATGCACATGTGCAGCTTTCTCTTTGCACGCCACTGACGGCTTTATATAACCAAATAACATATACAAGTAATATACCAATCGATAGAAAAAATAATGGTCTTTATTTTTTATATCTTGCAGAGTTTTGATTTATTGGGCCGTTTTAGAGGTATAGCCAAACATGTGTCGTTGTTGGAAGGCTTCTCGCCCTTTTTTTTGCTGTGGGGCCTTAAAAAAAAAAAAGAAAATAGCAAAAAGCAAATGAAAAATTTTATACTCAATCGAATGGCGCCAAGATCATTCCTCTAGCTCCTACCGTATTTGAGAAAAAAAAATATATATATAGGCAGATACAGGTAGGGGGGGCAGGGGGAGCAGGCATGATTTCTCGAGGTGGGTCTTTTCGAAAATGTACTTATTTTGACTAGTTCTATTCATGGTTAAAAGGATTTGCTATTAAACAAAAGTGGAAATATCAAAACACCTAAGTCACTAAGCTATAACTCGTTTTTTGATTATAATGACCTTTTGAGTAGGACATTTTTTGACGACATTAACGAGATTAATTTTATATCAAATTCAGCTTGTGGCAACGAAACCCCCACGGAAGTCACAATAAGCGTATTAATGCACTCTACTATTATAGAAAAATTCAATCGGTCGCCATTTAACATTTACCAGGGTGTATTAAATAGGTGGACCGACATACGTCACTTTCCTATGATAATAATGACTTCATAATTGCATGCTTTCTATTTAATTTAGTAGATGGCGACCTTTAAGGTACTACAAAATCCTGTATATAGATAGATGAATTTGCTTTGCTGCATGTAGTGCTGCATATATTCTTTCAATATTTTTAATTTAGCTACTTAATGTCAGATGTCACTGGACTCTCGTTTCACAAACGAAATGCCGGAATGTATGCAACACTGTATGCAGCAAAGCAAATTCATCTATATACAGGATTTTGTACAAAGATCTTTAACTTAAAACATCTTTGATTTTGTAGTACCTTAAAGGTCGCGCCATTACTAGATTAAATAGAAAGCATATACTTATGAAGCCAATCAACGGGTCCTTGTCGCATCACCTAGATAATACCAAGATTGGTAGACTATGAGGTTCCTTAATATACAGCTTTTAGGCGAAGAAGTCAATGCGGGGGTGAAAGGTCAGACTATCTTTGTTCTTCGAACGCGCAGTAGCGGCGCAGTTAGCTCACTCTAGAAGAACCGTCTGTACTGGCATGAAATATGGTCTGACGTTACTATGATCTGTAGTGTTACATTCTACAACTTATCCTCATTACCAGCATGCAGAACAGTGACTCAAAATGCGAGGATAATTACCACCGACCTCAAAAGCGGGTTATTGCGAGCCCGTTCCAGTTACGAGTTCTTTGCTTAATTAACATTACACAAATTTTTACAATATTTTGAATAAGGCTCTGCATCTGGTGTGATCTCACACCAGCTGTTCGTTGGCTAATGCCATTTTTTGGTGGGGACTGTAAGTTATTAGGCCACCTTAAAGTCTACCAACCTTGATTTAATACACCCTGACATTTACGGAACTTTGACTTGTTTTCTTATGATCTGACATCTGTCAAATCACAGCAGAGAACTTATAGACTGGTTAAAAGCTGGGATTCAAGTGTTTCCGCATCCTACCAGACAGATGGCACTGTTTAGATACGCGATGAATAATCTCTGTCTAATCCTTTGAATAAAATAATCAAGAAACCAGTAACGGACTGGCTAGACTTTCTTAGGTTGGCGATTTAAAGGGCCCCTCAAATTTTGACCCACCTAGGGCTATCTTTCTTTACAGAGTAAACAACTAGAGTAGTTATTGTCAGGACAGAGTTGTTAACAACTAATAAATTCGGCCAGCCTCTATAGGCCTTACATGTTTTAGTTTAATATCTCCAGCCCTCTTCGAGTGAGTATTTATCTTGAAGATGTGAATTCCTGGCTCTATATACATATAACACAAACACATACACGGGGTGGGTTGGTAAAAGTGGTCTGTTTGTTGCCTGCTTCTGAGACGTTACCCTCTCTCTGCATGACCACTACTATATATATTCTGAGTAATAAGTGTACAGCAAAAAATGAGAGGTATTTTAATCAAAGGAAATATCAAATAAATGTATCTGAAGCGGCACCCTCATTTATTACGTTCTACAGACCTATATTTAAAAGATTATTACGGTTTTCCCCTTATAAGATTAATTCTTACTCTCTTGAACTCCACAATCGTCCAAATGTGAGGAGTGTACGAATTTATCGCTTTGATATATTATAGTTTGTAAGACTGCTGGAAAAAAAAATACACTTAACACGTGGTAAGGAAACCTTCGACATGAACGGGCACGACTGGGTATTGTGGTATATTATGTATATTATTGTATATTATATACAAAAAGTAAAAACGAACAGCATAGACATAATAAAAATTTTTATATATATTTGATTTAGGGCCGGTTTATCAGTGCGCAGTTAAATGTTCCCGTTACATAGCTGCCAGTCAACTATAGCTGACTGTTAAAGTCTCTGTTAAATTAAAAAGTGTTTATCAAGTCTTCAACCAACCGGCAGTTAGAAAACCGTCAGCTACATAAAATGGAAATTTGGCAGCAGAGTTCCTGTCAGATTGGATGTAGACAAAGTTGCCGGGAATACTAATTTGTAGCATATTTAAAGAGTATGTACCTGTTGATTTGTTGTGTTTCATGTATGTTTCAAAGAAATTTTTTTAAAAAGGTTAGAAAAAATACCTATAGAAAGTTATTTTGTGAGTAGAAATACGTTTTCGAATTCAGTAACTAAAAAAAAAAAAAAAATGAAAATGTAGACGTGATAAACCACCGAAGGAAATAAATATTTGTGAATAGGCAACAACATAAGTCGTAAATTCATAATTTACGTTACCAAGATTTTCGGTCATTTTTCATCCTAAAAATACCTATAGAAAGTTATTTTGCGAGTAGAAATACGTTTCCGAATTCAGTAACTAAAAAAAAAAAAAAATGAAAATGTAGACGTGATAAACCACCGAAGGAAATAAATATTTGTGAATAGGCAACAACATAAGTCGTAAATTCATAATTTACGTTACCAAGATTTTCGGTCATTTTGCATCCTAATTTGGTTGGTACTTTTTATTCTTGTGTCTGTAGTAAAACTGATAACTGTCACTGGAAACTCCGTTTGTGATAATGAAAAATAGCGATAAGAAACTAAAAAGATCTGCAAATTTCAGTTTCTCCGAACGAAGTTTACTAATTAAAGTTGCTATAAGAGTAAATGTAATTTTTTTCTACAAATATAGGGAATTTCCACATTATTAATAATTGTGTAATAGTTGTTAAAATTGATGCAATGAGAGCTTAAATTAATTTGCATTGTTGTTTAGTACTTCTAACACATTTTCAGCCAAATATGCTACTATATGAGAGAATTTCTTAACAATATTCGATGCAGAAGATTTACTAACATTGATTAAATTAAATTAAATCGCCCACAGTTAATAAAAAATTTCTATTTGCATAATAGGTATCTGAGAGTAGGAAGCAGATAGTTCATGGGGGTAATAGAATGGTTCTTAAAAAAGTAAAAAAATGTTAAGGTAACAGCAAGACAATAAAATGAATCGTGTCTATTAGACACGCTTACTACACGTACATGCTCATGGCGGTGAGAACGAAGCACAAGAGAATTTAAAACATTTTCATGTTGACCATTAACACTGTATTTTTTGTTAGTCGAAATCTTTTATGAAATTCTACATTACTTATCTAATTTTTCAAAAGAATCGATTCTTTCCTTAACTGTATAAGGTCTTCTCTCATAATCAAAAAATTCAGCAAGTCCTCATCTTCATCACTAACGTCGATTTCTTCAAAATACATTTGATTTTTATACTTTCTTGACACAAACACGAACAAACGATTTATAACTTTATATATGTAAACAACATTTTAACCTCCAGCTATTTCCATAACAGGCAAAAAAGCGTCTGCTAAAGTAGCAGCGACTTTCCCTTACGGTTTGGGTTAACCGGAACACTAATAAACAGTTTGACGTTAATATGACCGGCAGCTAATACTTGACCAACGGTTAAAGTACATAACCGTGCACTGATAAACCGGCCCTTAATCAAATAGGTATATATTATGACAAAAATTTGTAATTAATGTAAGTGACAGGGGTTGCCGACTTCAAATACCTATTTGAACAGAAGACGATATTGACTGTGTACCTAATCTCAGTTGAGCCACATTTACGTGAATTGTGACATGTTCGAGCAAAATGTTAATCAAACAGGTATTCGTAGTCAGCAGAGCAGCGCAGTACTTAAGTAAAAGTACTCGAAATTGCACTCTTTTTAATTTAACTATGAGTACTTAGTACTTATACTCGTATTGAAACTTTGAAACTATACGGTATTCAATAATTATCTTTCTATTTTTTTCCCCTTACGGTTATCTAACGTACACCAATTTTTCCTAACCGTAACCGAAAACTGAATTGATGCTGCTTTGAAAACCGAAACCAAAAACGCTGCTCTGAAAACCATAACTGAAAACCGCAAATGGTGTACGTCAGTTAGCCGTAACCGAACCGAAATAAATTTCGGTTTCGGTCCCTGGTCACCAGTCACTCAAAATTGTGCGCCTGGCACTAACTGGCACCCGATTCACGTCACACACTGTAGCACTTTGATTTATTTTTCTAATATTGGATGCAATTACAACATATCATTTTAGGAAGTTCTTCCTTACTACCAATCAAAGTGCTGGATATGCCATCCAGCACTTTGATTGGTAGTAAAAATCCTTCATTATTAATCCATCCCCAATCAGCTGGACGAATATTTTTGTTCCCAAGCCACGTCTGAGTTTGTAAATAAACCCTCTTAATGTGCTCATTCAGAGCATCAGCTATCGGAACAAAGGATGATTATTTTCTCAGCACCGTTTTTAGTGGTAGCCTTAATAAAGGACTCATAACACATCTGCTCAAGAAACGCTGATGTCTTCATCGCGGCTCAATTTCTTTAACTGTATCTGTTTAGCAGCTCCATACAGTAATATTGTGCAGTACCTACCGGCTTCTGAAATTTCTTCCAGCTCTGAAGTATGAGGATATACTTATACATATATGGATACAGGCAAATGTGTTTACATATATTTATAAATGCTCCAAAATTGTCAAGAATAAAACAATTTACATGCTCCGGAAATTTCACCGAAAAAATGCGATTGGTTTTTCAACGATAACTTCCTTAATTTTTAAACTATTCAATCGCTCCAAAACCCATTTTCCAGCGAATTTTAAGGGCTACAAGGCATGTAAAGTTGAACTTCCTTGAACCCTTCGTTTTTGAGATTTTTGAGTTTAAAGGGCTCAGGGAAGGTGGTCCTCGCACTCAAATGTAAACTTATAAGGGTGTTATCTCAATTAATTTTTATCCTAAAGAAAGAAAAAAAAAATTTCAGCAAAAAAACTTTTTTGTACTCTTGTATTTTTTATGTATCTTCTTTAGTTTTTGAATTATTGTGAAAAAATGAAAATTTTTTAATTTCAAAAATCATGTCAAATTTGAATCAAACTTTTTTTCAAATCTAAGCATCCCAAACCGGTCAAACTCCTAGAACATATTGTTAGTACTTAAATAAAGTAAATTGTAAATGGATTACGTTCAATTTCAATTCTTGCGGTGAAGTCATTGGTTTCATTGCTGATTTTTTCTCCGAAAACACGAGACAACCATTTTATTTTCATCATAACTCCGTTAGTTTTTATGCTAACGACTTTTACCGAAGCTCATTTTAAAGGTCTCTTCACGTAATTTTAAAAATGTCTTATATGTTTTCCTCCAAAAATTTTCCGTTTTTCCGTTATTTGACGTTGAAAGGTTCGGTTCGAATTCAGTTTTCGGCGAAGAAAAAGTCACCTTCAACGAGCCATAACTTGGTTCGTAGTACATCTACAGAAATAAATTAAAAAAATATATATTACACACCTTTAAAAGAAAATGGGCAAGTTTATGAGACCAATGAGGAGAAAGTAGGCTTGTTTGCTAAACAGTTTGAAAAGACATATAGGGAATCACAGGACGCCAGTTTCGATAATCATCATTATACCTTCGTCAATAACTGGTATGATACATATATGGCCGAAAATCCAAGACTAACAGATCATACAATAGATGAAACGGAATATTTCGAAATAGTTAATGAGGGAAAGAACACTGCTCCGGGACATGATTATATAACAAAAAATATAGTAAAGCAACTAGACTATCAAATTCATTTATATATAAAGAAAATATACGAGTATTGCATACAACATTGCTACTTTCCTGAAGAGTGGAAAGTAGGCACAATCGTAACCATCCCAAAACCTAATTTAAATCACGCTAATCCCAATAATTATAGACCTATTACGTTACTGCCTGTCCTAGGGAAAAATCTAGAAAAAATTATTAAACACAGAATTCAAGAAAGTATAGGTCACACTATACCAGGGTGTATTAAATAGGTGGTCCGACGTACGGCACTTTCCTATTATAATAATGGCTTCATAAGTGCATGGTTACTATTTACTTTAGTAGATGGCGCGAGCAATAAGGTCCTACAATTACCTGGGCATGTGCATCGTATAACTAACATAACCTCAAATTTTAAGGTTTTTTCGTTTATTCTCATTTTTAATGTTTGTATAGGCATTTTTAGCTTGGAGCCATACTGGCTCCAAACAAATATTTAAAAATTCACGCAAATAATTTTTCAATATTGTTGATTAATAAAAATAGGCTGCTAATTATAGGTTAGATTCCTAACCTGCAAAAAGTGTCTTATTTTATTGTGACAAACTATTTAAAACTTCATAAACATTGCGTTGAACTTGATTTTGGTTGAAAATACAGGAACCAGGTAGAAATTTTAATAATAGCTACGTAATACTTGTAAATCTTAAGAAATACATATTTTTGAGGTTAGCTGAGGCGACACGTGCAATGCTGCATGTAGTGTTGCATATATTCTTTCAATGTTTTAATTTAGCTACTTAACTTTAGATGTCACTGGACTCTTGTTTCACTAAACAAAAACAAAAAGCCGGGAATGTATGCAACACTGTATGCACGTATGCATAGAATCTGTAAAATTATCTATCTATGCGTAAGTAATGAGAGAACTTATTGGTCCTGCCATCTATTACATTATGTACGAAGTAAGCACTTATGAAGCCACTGTGAGGGTTGTCGTCGCACCACCTATTTAATACACCCTGCACTATACCCAGCTATCAGTTTGGCTTCAAATCCAAATGTTCAACAATACACCCACTGGCCATACTTACGAACAACATAGAAACCTCCAAACTCACCAACAATAAAACAGCAGCACCCTTCATGGATATTAGCAAGGCATTCGACAGCGTGTGGCATAGAGGGCTAATTTTCAAACTACATCAACAAGGATGTCCTAAATACCTAGTGCTACTTATCAATAACCTGTTGCAAAATCGCAAGTTGAAAGTTAAGATTCAAACCGCATATTCTCAAGAATTTACGCCAGAGCAAGGATTACCACAGGGGTCTCCATTGTCGCCAATTCTATATAACATAATATATATTGCTCTGATATCTACAACAATGATGTTCAGTACTTCTCACATGAAAAATATATATTACAATATGCAGATGACACCGCACTGGTATCCCATGGAAAAACTTTAACTAGTACTATGGAGAAACTCCAAGACCTTGCAAACAAAACAATCATGTGGTTCAGTAAATGGAGACTCAAACCTAACCCTGAAAAATCACATCTAATTATATTTTTTCATACACCATCCCAAACTTCTCCAACGTTAAGAATGTATAACCATATTATTAGGCCTGAAACCTGTGCTAAATATCCAGGAATAAACATAGACTACAAAATCAAATTCAATTATCACACCAAAAATACTAAAAAGAGCATAATATCAAGAGCAAAACATTTTAGATGTCTATCATGTAAAAGCAATGGAATAAATCTAGAAACAAAATGTAAGATCTACAAGTTAATTTGTCGACCCATAATAGAGTATGGACATATAATATTCCTTAACCTCAAAAATCCCGCCTTACGAAATTTAAAAGTAGCTGAAACTAGTTCCATACGTTCAATCACCAAAATCCGCCACCCTAATAACCCAATTCATCACCCTCCAAATACCTTATTATACCAAACCTCACGTAAACAACCTATTGAAGATAGAATAGCATATCTTTCGCAAAAGTTTTGCCAACGACCAGAGAACAAGGAGTTGATTGCACCTTTTTGTATTAGAAGAGACCCTAGAGCAAGGAATAGATATAAACATCCAGAATACACCATCTGGGAAAAATCCAAACATACTGAAACACTTACAGTTAACTGAATTTTTTTTTCTATTTATGTAATGTTTTTTTTTACATATGTATAATTATATACACAATAGTACATTTTATATTGTAAAAATAAATATGTATGTTTTATGTAACGGGCTGAAGGACCTCGGTCAATTGCCCTTTGATTATCAGTCAATAAAGATCATTATTATTATTAAAAAAAATAGCAATCGATTTGTTATTTTATAAGCTTCATTTTTGCTTATAATAACTCTTTTGATAAAACGTAAGGTATTCGAGTTATTCGCGAAAAATCGTTCTAAAACATGCATTTTTTAGATGAAAAATCATTTTCAATCACGATTAACTCAAAAAGTATTAACTCATCGAAAAAACTTTATAGAACATTTTTCGCTTAGAATTTATTCCCCTATCGATTTTTGCGGTTATTTTGAATGTAATATTTCCACCCTCAAGAGGGGGTGGCATCCACCGCCAGGGTAAAAGCACACATCGGCACTATATAACTTCGTCAAACACTGGGCTATCAGTAAAGCATATCAAATTCAGTTTGACTAAGGCCGCTTTCATACGAGGCAACTAGTGGCGGCAATCAGTTACTGCCACTAGTGCTTCTTTGGTGGCAATACGGTCAACTTGCAGGCAACTAGTTGCCCCCCCCCCCCCCCCCCCCCTCCCTCTCTTTTACGAATGATTTCTTCGCCAAGGATGGAGGAAAATGTACTTGGACAGTTGAAAAGATGGTCTCGAATTCTTATTTTGCTAATCAAAAAGAGAAAGCAAAGGCAAAGACAAATGCCAGTGCATCCTATGCTATCAACAAGAGTGGATAAAGGTCTACATTTTACATTATTTAACGATTTGTGTTTGTCAAGTCCTCTGTATTCACTTTTGAGTCAACCAACTTAGAAAATGATTGTTTCACAGTCATTGTAAAAAATCATGAAACGTCTATTCACCATGCAACAATATTGATATTTTGGTTTTAATAATATAAAATTTACTAAATGTGGAAGCAACAAGTTGAAACGTGTGAACGCTTGCATTTAAAACAATACCCAAAGTACGGTGGCGGCCACTGTGATCATCAGCCACCAGTTGCGAGAGTGAGCAACTATCCGCCACTGATATCAGTTGTCGCCACTGCAGTTGCCACGTGTGAAAGCGCTCATTTATCATAATGCTTTACTAGAAGTGGCGGCCACTGGTTGCCTCGTATGTAAGCGGCCTAACGTTAAAGTGAGGCAAAACTTTAACATTTTTGAGATCTCCTCGACCTGTCAGATAGAACTGTGAAGGATTAAAAAAATCATCCGATTAAAAAAACCAAATGAAATTAACTATATATTTTATTAAACACGATTAAAAAAAATTTACAACAAAGAATAATTGGTTAAGTAATTTCGATGGAATGAAGCTGAAATATATAGTCAGAGGTGTAACAAAACCTATATTATTGCAAAATTAAAATAAGAACTACAATTTATTCGTGCCAGTGAAAGCCCTTTACTGCTCTACATCCTATTAGGTGAATAAAAACACAAATATCAATTATACCTACTCAATAAATTATATTTAAATAACGGGACATCTTAGCCTACAAAAATACTTCCGAGATTTTTTTTAGAAACAGTAAAGGACGTACTTCAAGTTAAATCAGCAGTAACACACAACATGAATATACGTTACGGAACCTTATATATACACATACAAATTGCAGGATTTGTACATCTAAAAAAATTTACCCACAGGAACTAAAATCAATTTAATTCAGTAAAAAAAAACTATACATAAATGCACGATTACCATAAGAGGAAAAACTATTTACGTCTCATAGAAGAATGCAAGAGCGGCTTATTAAGTTTGCAGTCGGCATCTGCAATTTATATCTGCAAAAACAAGATATCAAAGGTTGTAAATAATGTTTAAGCAATAATTTAAAAATTTAGTTATAGTGAAGGGTGTGACCTCCTATATTAAATATATCAATTTATTATAAAACACCTAATTAGTCTAATTCGTCGAGGACCACTCCATATTCTCTTCCTGTTTTTCACTGCTTGTATTCTGTTGAGCGTTTTGCTCTGTGGAATTTTTTTGTTGATCTCCAGAATTTTTGTCTTCCTTTGGTGGTGAGGGTGCTTTTGGAGGGGGTTTATTGAGTACGGAATTCACAATGTTTTCAAAGTTAGATTTTTCCTGTCTTATTTGTGCAACTGTTACCGGAGGAGGTAGATGTTTCGCTGCATTAGCAGTTTTTGCCCTGGTTTGCTCCAACCACTGGTATGACCCCTTGAATGCCTCATCTACTTTAGACAGCTCATCGGGTGACAGATGAGCGTATTTAGGATCTTTTGACCTGACAACAAAAAAATGTAAGTAAGTGGATTGAACAAATGAACAGAAATTTTCTTAACATTATATCTTATCAATAGAAAAATATGTATTGGATTAAGTCGCTTGACTTTTAAGTTCTCAGTATTAATACAGGGTGGGTGACCGCTGTATACGTACGAATATTTTGCATGTTGTCTCAAAAAACTGGCTAATTCGCAAAAATTTACCTTCGATACACACAAATTCACCAATATGTGACAGCGAATTATATATCATGACCAAGGCTCGGGAGATTTATCTCTGTGACGTCAAAAACCAGGGTTGGTTCTATGTTAGCGTGGAAAGATTTCTATGCAAGCACGACACAATCTTACCTTGTACTTTTTTAGCGAATTTCATAATATCGTAAAGTTTATGACCATACCTTTGAATATTACAGAATTCTTTTAAAAAAGTACAAGGTAAGATACCGTGTGTGTAGTTGTGGGCTAGGCATGGGGAGTAGAATTGCAACATCACGTGTGCCAGCTGGCTGAAATGAAATAACAGAGCAGGAATGCTCCACCGATGGACGAATTTACGGCTGCCGGTGTTGTCATATTTCTCGCGCTACGTGAATGTACATGCCTAATGGGAAATTACACGCACGGTATATATTGTCATACTTGCATACAAATCGTTCCGCACTGACCTAGAGCCAACTCTGATTTAACCACCACAGAGATAAATTTGCCGAGCCTTGATCATGACAAATTTCCGCTGTTACTTTACTATATAAACTTTTCCTTATACGTGAATTTCTTTGTATCGAAGGTGAATCCCTATAGTGTTCATTTGTTTGATTTCCGCGAACAGACCTTGTTTCTAAGGCCAACAAATCAAAATTTAAAAAAAAAAAAAAAATTGTCCCAAAAGTAAAAAATTCGGAGATGGATAAAAACCAGAGATGGGCATTCTTTAGTCGACTGATCAATCGTGACTAACTACTTATTAATAATATATTAGTTGTGGCTAATAACTAACCAATTAGATGGGCATTTTTTAGTCACTAATCAATCATTAGCCACAACTAATATATTATCAATTAATCGTTAGTCGACTAATGAATGCCCATCTCTGATAAAAACCAGATTTTCATCTTTTTAGGTTTTTTTCCCGGAAAAATATTTTTTTTATTAAAATGAATTGGTCATTAAAAGACCTTCATTTTGATACCAAATATGTTAGGTATATTTAATTGTATTCATAACTAATGTTATTTTTCTTGATTTAGTTAGTAGTAATATTTATTTATTTAAAAAACAAATATTTTTAGTCACTATGTGTGTATCTGTATCATGTTCAATAGATTTTAAAATTTTAAAATTAACAGAGTACCTGTGGTTAAAATTAAAAATATATACAAAAATAGTATAACTCAGAGATGGCAAGATGGTTTCCCTCATCGGGAATTTTCCCAAAAATGGTTTTTTCCTGGGAGGGTTAAAACGAAAAAAACCCTGTTTTTTCCCATTTTTTAATTTGTTGCCAATTCTAACCTAACTTTTAGTCTAATTACGTTAAAATTGGCGACAAATTCAAAAATGGGAAAAAACGTTTTTTTTTTCATTTTAAGCCTCCCAGAAAAAAAAAATTTTGGGAAAATTCCGATGAGGGAAAAAACATGAAAAAATTATAATTATTTTTCTAACTCAAACCTATTTTTTTACTTAAAATTAATTTACAAATAGGCAATGTTTTTAGTTTGAACAGTACAAATATAAGCATGCCATACGTCTCCAGTTTGAATATTAGAGATGCATGGCAAACCAGGTCAAACGCTTTACTTAAGTCAAGGAAATTGCCGCATATTATCATCAGAGATTGGAATCCAGGCGTCACTTCAAAGACGGCATTAGATTTACCGCTATGATCGACTCTGTGCGTTACTTCCCAGGCAGCAAGGGTACGTTATAATGACGTCTCACAAATCACATTAAAATGACGTGCTACATATCATACATTGTTGTCTTATTTCGGTATTAAATTTATTTATATTCTATCGGATTACAAACTTTAAAACCCACAAATGGCATTTTGTTATCGTAAGCACAGTATAAAGTTTAAAAGAATAGACCGTGCCATGAGGGATATTGGCGTTATTATTCGAGGATAATGTTTCTTTAACAATATCCAAAATAATTTATATTCGAAAGAGTTTGCAAAGGCCTGTAGAGTTTACCAAAATTGAAATATTTGCCTATATTATTTTCAATCAAATATTTCATTGTTTTTAGGAATTTTTTAACATACACATCAGAGCAATTTATAATTTCGCGCCCGCCATTCAAAAGCCACGCTCGGTAAAAGCACAACCGATAATTAGGTGATACTTATGCGTGCGCAGTCCATCTTGATTTTAGTTAAAAATGGACATTTTGGGTGTTTGTACTACTTTATTACATGTCCTGTAAATTTTGTAGTTCAGATTGTTCAGATATCATAAAAACGTAAGTAGTTATTTTATTTTATTATTTTAGCGTGTTTAGAGTATCTAATGAGCAAGATGCATGAATTTTAAAAATGCATTAATTTATTATTTTTTCATTATACATATTATATAAGCCGAGTATATAATAAAAGGAAAATATAAAAAAAGTTATTTTATAAAAAAAAATCATTTTAAAATTCAAATTTTATCGGAACAAAACCACGTGACTATAAACGGTACTGATGTCATCTGGCATAACGTTTTAGTTTCATCCATAGACCGCAGATTTCTAAATTCACCGGTGGAGCGCATCAGTAAGAAATAACATTATATGATTGGCTAATTTGAAAAACACAGCCAATCAGCTTCGTATTTTATCCACCCAGCGGTAAATTTAGAAAAGTACGGAGACAAGTGACAAGTTTGATAGCTTTGACAGTTTACATCTGCTAGTGCTGAAATATTAAATTGTGTGTTAATTAAATGTTAAATTTTAGTCTGCTGACCTTTAAATATCAATTTGTTTATTTTTGTAAAAATTATTAGTGTATTAATTTATCTAAGTGGTAAAAATGACGAACAGCGACTTTGTGCAAGCTTAAAGTGACAATTTGCCGAAAATCGACGTGTTTATGATGAGCAATTTTTTGGTAATAATACCGATTATATCAGTGCAGAAATTGGAGGTGGAAAAGCGACAAGGATGCATCATTCATTGTTCGTAACAATAAATTTGTTTACGCTCACTTTTATCCTTTTACTGCAGTTAGATTTAGATACCTAACCTCAGAATATGTAAACATAATGCATTATTTTAATATTTTTATCAACATTAACTATTGTTTTTCGTCTCAGATTATATAACTTTTTTATATTAAATAGTTTGCCACCACTAAGTACATAGATTAAATATTTGTTGAAAATAATACTAATAAACATTGCCAATGCTAAATGCCGGATGACGTCACACGCAAATGGCGGGAAACTTGCTTCGTTTGAATGTGTCTAAATTCTCAGCGAAACTAAATTATTTTTTTATCCTTTAATTCCGATAAAAAAAAAATAAAAAATACATAGAAAATAACGCTTTTTAGTGATCTATTATTCGGTGATGTCAAAAAAATTTATGCATTTTGCTCATTTGGTGTTTATAAGCTTAGGGAGACCGTTTTATTTTGTTTGTGGATGAGGTATGGCAGTAATAAAGTGTACATTTTATGTAAATCAAATAGGTACAGTGAGTGGATTGATTCTGGACATTTAGTGTTGAATTGATGGGTGTGGGGTGCACCGGGTGTAAACAAAATTAGGATTACCCCTGAAACTTTTTTGTTTTACTTTACTACAAAATGTTTTTTGTTCATGAACTAATGGTGAAATGTTTGGTACCCAAAAGTTATATAGCATAACGATCCATATTTCCATTTGGAAAAATGCGTATAACTTTTAATCAGCGTTATATAAACTATTTAGTTCCAAGTTTCAGCCAATTTGACAAACCCATTTTCCATAAGAAAAATTTGGATCTTCAGTTTTGTTGCAATTCTCAAAACTTCAAAGTTGAATGCTAAAAAACAAAAAAGTTATAGGATTTTCTTTACATTTCAGTATAACGGTAATATAGATGTCATTTTATTTGTAGTTTGAGTGGCACGTAAAAGAAATCAAGTAAAATGTCTTATGTGTGAGTGGAATTTGGGGAGAATGGTTCAATAGGATTAGTCCACTCTTCCTGGCTTACTCCTCTCAAAAAAGAGGTTTTTTTGGCCACCATATAAAACCACTAATTCTTTCAATAAGGCATTTACCCTTCCCGAAGAACCTGATGAAACTAGATGGAAGGTTTTTGCTAGAAGAAAACGCTCATTTCTTGTGAATATGTTATATGACAGTGTTTAAAACATTTTGTTTCATAACAATCCAACTATGTATAAATATAATATAAATTGATCTATTGTAACAAATTTTTTAAATATATATACAACTTAAACTACTAGTAGTTTTATATGTTCCTATTACTAAAAATCTGTGGGGGGATTATCAAATATAACCTGAAAAAGACGTCAAATTAACGTCTAGCCATAAGACGTCTTTCATATGAGACATTAGGAAGTCATTTTCACGTTTCACTTACATCATTTCTCGTCACTCACTGACCATTTTTTCACGTGCCTTTGCTACCTAGGTTGTGAACGACACATCATTTATGGTTGCCACATAAATACCTACACGGAAACCTTTTTGACGGCACCACCCCATCGCCTATATACATCAACTGACCAGATTATTTAATTTATCAAAATATTATAATATATATTAGGAATGGAAATTATCCTATTTTTTAATTCACTTACATATTACCCACTCTAACTGCATTTTTAGATAATTGTTAAAGTAACATTACTGAATCATAAAACTTGGTACCCCCCAGCAGTTTATAACTATAAGTTAAATTTTTTTTTATTTTCATCGAAGAACTGTAATGATAAAAATGAGTCACACAAACTGCCACAGCCAATGATTGAGAAATACTAACAGAAATCAGTTCCAACAAAACAAGAAATTTAGATTACTTCTATGCATTATCGCACTGCCCAGGGTTGGCATGTTTAAAACAAATTGTTTTAAACAAAGTGTTTAAAACATGTTTAAAACATCGCACTGTGTTTTAAACAAATGTTTAAAACATATTTTATACAAAATGCTATGTTTTAAACAACTGTTTAAAACATAGTTTGAAACACAGTGCGAAGTTTTAAATAAATGTATTATTTTGGAGTTTGTGGAAAAGCAAGAAAAGTGCCGATGATGGTCCATTCCGATAAATAATTCCGATATAGTGGTCACGTGCACTAAACAGCATTTTTTGCAGAGTGCTGCAAAATCCGTTTAAGAGTGCCATCTGACATCACCTAGTAGTATATAGCAGACATAGTGTGACACCATTTAATTTTAGTTGAATATAGTTTTAAACGTTTTAAACCTGTTTTAAACATACCATTTAAAAAATAAAAAAAAACCTGTTTTAAACAAAAAAAACTGTTCAAAACAAAAAAAAACTGTTTTTTTGTTTTAAATGAAAAAAAAACTTTTTTTTTCCAACCCTGGCACTGCCCCTTAATTTCATAGGTTAGTCAACGAAGTGGGTGGATCATTTAAGGAATTAGTACTGCCCAATACAATGAAGAACAAACAAATTAGAAACTAAACGTAATCGACAGCCGCTCTACATGAAAATGCATTTGTAAAACCATTTTTTGTAAGGTTTCTGGAATATTCAATGTTTGCTATTCGAGTGTTTTCCATTGATATTTTTCTGTGTGACATATGGAATTTTCGGAACGTTTTATGCAGGGTATTCAAACCAAGAGCGTGAGCCGACAGGCAGTCAAGTCAACTTTGAATATAATAGAATTTCTAGTCATGTACGTGCAGTAAGTATACATGGGCGTTTTAAGGAGTAATAGCACAGGGCAATTTGATCGCTTTTCCTTTGCTTTTTTACGATTGTGGAAATTTACATATCACACATGGAGTCAGCTTTTAAAGAACGATGGCTTCGAGAAGATCTGCATGGACATCAACTGTTAGCTCGATATTACCATACCTTAAACTAAAATACGATGGTATAGCGTTAACTTGTAACGTTTGTAATATGAAATTGAATACCTTTCGCAAATCGGACATTGAGAGACATCATCTCATAACAATAGAAAAAAGGGTGGTTCTCTACCTATTTCGATTTGGCGCTTATGATATGTGTTAATATACCGTGGTCAAAAAAAAACATTTTCTTCGAAAATATTGTGTGGGACAACATTATATACGTAACGAATCGACACTTCATAAAAAATTTTTGATAAAAGTTTATGAAAAAATAGTGGAAAATATGCAAAACAATTTACGAGGGGACTGCTTTTGGGTTTCAATGGACGAAATGACTTGATTGTTTAGGTCAGAACATTGCGCATCTTTTATTAATGTCATTGTGTGACAGTATGCCAAAAAAGTGTCATTTAATAGCATCTAAAGTGTTGAAAAAAGTAAATACTCAAACAATATGTCAATTTTATGAACACATTGAACTGGTTCTGGGGCGATTTTGCAGAAATTAACAAACAAAAAATATTACTTTTTACTTCTGATTCGGTAGCCTAATGCTCAAAGCAGGACGGCAACTAAAGTCTAGATATACACATAACTTGTTTCGCACATGGCTTTCATCGACTAAATCAAAAAATAAGATGTAGTTTTAAAAACATTGATAAACTTATTGCAAACGTAAAAAAAGTATTTTTAAAAGCCCCTTCAAGAAGTAAATATTTTAAACAAAAATGTTCCGGCTTACAACTACCATGGCAGCCGACAATAACCTGATGGAGAAACATGGATCGATGCTGCCTGTTACTACACAGATCATTATGAAAATATTCGAGTAGTTATTAACACCTTATAAACTGACGGTACATGACCAGTCAGGTGCAATGTTTTTAAACTACATGCCAATCATATATATGAATGAAATTACCATGAATATGCCAGAAACGCAAATTTTAGGCGCGTGCAGAAGGGTGTGCAAATCGATTTTTTTTGTTTTTTTTTTTAATTTTAAAATGGATGCCAATAGTGCTAAATGAAAAGCCGTGAAAAAGAATCCAGCGGAAATTCATTGGCATGCATTTTCTGCGTGCAAAACAAATTTTGATGCGCACATTAAATCGTAAAATTTTTTGGTATTCTTGATTTTGGATGATTTTGATTTTGGGGTTTTTTTCACAGCTTTTCGTTTGGCACTATTGGCATCCATTTTAAAATTAGAGAAAAGAACAAAAAAAAAATCGATTTGCACACCCTTCTGCACGTGACGACTGCCTAAAATTTGCGTTTCTGGCATATTCATGGTATTTTCATTCTTATATATGATTGGCATGCATTTTAAAAACGTTGCACCTGACTGGTCATGTACCGCCAGTCTATTACCAGAAGAATTTAGTGCCATAAAGAAAGCTAAAGAAAAAAAGGATTTTACCTTCCTTAAAAATAATTTTAAAAAGGTTGCCAAAACAATAGTGGAGCTTGAGAATCCTAAACAATGATTTATTTATAAAAATTGAAAATGTGCAAGAAATAATAAACAATATATCAGGTGGTTTAGGAGAAATGCTGAAATGAAAATATTCATCAATAGAGTTTGAAATTGTAAAAGAAATAAAAGAAAATATTTTTAGTAAAAGCATTATGGGTAACTGATATACCGTTATTAAAAATAAAATATGCTCCCATGACGACTGTTGTTTTCAAAAGATTGTTCTTGGTACATGAGTGGATATTGAATCCTTGTCAAAACAGGTTAAACAAGGAAAATTTGGAAAAAATAATGACAGTACTTTTCGACATACTTATTTCAACCCGCTATTATTATTATATGTACTATAGTGTAACATAGGCATATTGTATTGTGGCGCCAGCGGATAATCCACAGCCACTCCCCGCATCTCGCAGGGTTAGTGACTGTAGATCCCAGATTTGTGTGCCCTAAGAAGACGGAGGGACTCCAGGATAACTGCTTTCTGCATTTGGCCTGCCAACCACTCGGCTGACTTTTGGCAAGCTGGTATGGCCTTTAATTCCGAGAGCAGCGTAGACCCCATGCCACCAAGTATGCCGATTATCAGGATGACCATCTTGACCGAGTAGTCTGGGTACAGCACTCGGAGCTCATACCGGAGATTTCAAGATGATGTTTGTCTCGGCAGGTGCAGAGAACTCGATGACATACATCATCTTGGTTTGGTGGTCGAGGAGGACTATGTCAGACTTGTTTGCTTGGATCTGCCTGACCGTTGGGAATGAGTAATTCCAATAGATTCGACACTTCTCGTTCTCGACAACGGACTCTATCTCTCCGGGGACATAAGGCAGCACTGGTGTTTGGTCTACTTGGTACGAATGCCGTAGGTAGTAGTACAGCACTCGTAAAGCCACATTATGCCTATGGTTGTAGGCCGAAGTCGCATAAATCGGACATGCAGATAGTAAATGCATGAGCGACTCCGGTGCCTGCTGAGAGGTCCTAGAATTAACATCAGGGACCTCCACACCCATAATGCGATTGCGGTAGACCAAGGCGTTGATAACACCATTTTGGCAGGCCACATAAATCCTTTGGTCTCCGACTTTAGCCCTTTATTAGTATTATTATTATTTTATTGTTATTGTAAAAGTAATGAACACAATTTTTGCCAATAAATGTTCATAATAAATATTTTCCATTCTGCATATTTTTTTACACTATCACTTTAGCACGGACCTGAAATGACGCCCAAATTTCCAATCTCTAATTATCATACAAAATTGCTAAGAATTTAGAAATTGCAGTAGTAGAACGTCCCTTTCTGAAACCAAATTTATTTACATTAAATAGTTTGTGTCTTTCAAAAATTACTCTGGATGTTATACATTTCTCAAGGATCTTGGAAAACTAACTCAAAATAGACACAGGTCGATAATATAATTTTCAATTTCAGTTTTGCAGTTGGATTTGAAGCTAATTTTTGCAATTTTCAGTCAGAAAAAATACAGATAAATTGAAAATAATCATTAACAGAATAGGTACTATCAGATGTGCACATTTTTTGAGTATATTTTCGCTTATTTTGTCATCACCTGCAGAGTTAGCCTTCTTATTACGTCAACGATTTCTAACTCATTCACAGGGTGGATGAAAAGTTAGAAGGCGTTGTAGTGAATTTTATCAGTAATATTATTATGTTGGTGAGCATCATTGACCAATGTTCTGGGAATGTTTTATTATATTATCATGCAAAATATTTATACGTATTCAGCAGACTTCCTATTAATACAGCCAATCTTAGGTTGTCATCCCAGAGACAAGTCCCAAAGAAGTGGACGTTCCACAACAGATATACTTACTTTATTAATTCCAAAGCTTTCATACAAAGCTGTAAAGATTTTGCAAAGTCTTCAATAACAACAGGCCTAAGTTCACATTCTATCTTCCTTGTCTGAACTGGTTCTCCGATAGACTTCAATTGACCTAATTTGTCGATATACACTTGCTTGTTGCAATCCTCTCCATCTTCATATAACCAATTTTCCATTTCATCGAGTTGCATAACTAAAGCGTCCCGGTCGCTCTCCAAAATATATGGACCAAGCTCATCCTCGGATGAAACTTTACCGCGCAACTCATATACGTATTCCTCGAATGCGTTCCGAGCATCGGCCCTCTCCTTTTCTTGTTTATCGGACGCAATCATTTTGAACTCTTGTTCTGTGAAATGGTTAATTTCCACTTGAGAAAATCCATTTGTTAGAGATTCAATTGGTAGTTCGATACTCTTGACAGTTTGCTTCTTCTTCTTATCCTTTTCGCCGTCCTAAAATGGAAAATTTTCGATTTAGTGTTAACACAACGTGAACATTATGAGAAGACCGATTGAACAATAGAAAAATATCTGAAAAATTTATGAAAAATTAAACCCTTCCTTTTAATCGTTTTTGCAGAAAGTATTTGCATACATAATAGTCCAGTCCATGGGGGTTATGCAAAAGGTAGAGTAGAAATGATTTTGACACATTTTGTTTAAGTCGAGACCCTGATGAAAAATATAAGTTTTTGACCTTGGGAGGGGAAGGCAGGGACCGTCATCTTGAATAACAGGTGCAAAAATAGATTTTTATAAAATATTTTAGAGAAAATCCAAGATATAGACACCCTTTTTTCATCCTAGAATCGGATGCCTCTGACTAAAATCAAATGTGGTTACGTCTAATTCACCACCAAAATTTCTAAATATTAGATGAGCAAGATATGATAGTACAGTAACTACAGTTTTAACTTCGGAATAATGTCATATTGAACGGATTTAGTTCATTTTTGGCAGAATAATAGTAAATGCTTCACAGAAAAGTTTCTATATTGTGCGGGGGCTTGCTAATTTATAGGGTGTGGATGCCAGCCCCTCTCAGGGGGTGGCATTTAAAAAAAAAATATATATATATATATATATATATATATATATATATATATATATTTATTGGAGCTGAAACAGAATCAAATTTTAAGAAGAAAAGGTTCTAGGCAATTTTTCACATAAATTGATAGTTTTTAAGTTATAATTATTCAAAATTGCGAATTTAGCTTAAAAAAAAGGTATTTCCAAACGGCTTTCCACAAGTATCTCGAAAAGTATTACTTTATCGAAAAAATGTTACAGACCAATTACAGAAAGTACAAACTGGGAATTAATTATATTTTTTGTTTATTGATGTAGGATTAATAATTTCAGAGAGTTTATATTTGGTATCCAAGTGTTTCGAAATTACCGTTAAAGTTTAAAATGCATTTTTTTCTAAAGCAAGTGCTTTGAATGAGTAAAAAAAATTGAGCATCTAGATAATGCTACATCTTAACGAAAAACTGTATCTGAGATAATTTTTTTAAATTACTGGCTAACAAAATGGCGACCTTTTTATATAAAAAAAATATAAATACGCGCATTTTTCCATCATAACTTCTTTATATCTTATGCTACAGGAACGAGTAAAAAATAATTTGAAAGTGCAATTAATTGTCTTTAATTTCGTCTCTCATGCGTGACGTAGGTGTCACAATTTCTGATATATTTAATATTTAAACTGCATTTTTCGTCTTATAAACGTTCGGATGCCATTTGTAAACTTTCATATCTCCGAAACTATTAAATCTATGTGAATAAATAAACAAGCGAAATTCATTATCAGTTTATGAGCTTTATTTTTGGTCTCTACCCATTTTTCAATAAAGCTAATATTTATTGAGATATTTGGAAAATGAAAAAAAAAATTACATTTTATCGAAAATACCTTTAAAGTTTAAACTGTATTTTTTTCTAAAGTAAGTGCTGTATACAAACCAAAAAATTGGAGCATCTACGTCATGCTATATATTAATGAGGAACAGTGTTTGAAATTCCTTTTTTTTAATTGCTGGATAATTACAGTGATAAAATGGCGACGATGTTATTAAAAAAATGTGTATACGCACATTGCTTCGGTCATAACTTCTTTGTTTTTTATGCTGCAGAAACAAATAAAAAAACAGTTGAAAGCTTAATTAATAGCCTATTATTGTACCTGTTAGCATCCTTGACGTAGGTTGTCACAGTTTCTGAGATATTTAGCTCTCACTTTAAATAATTATCCTATGAACACTTGGATGCCAAATGTAAACTTAAATATCTCCGAAATTATTAATCCTGCATCAATAAACAAAAAATATAATTAATTCCCAGTTTGTACTTTCTATAATTGGACTGTAACATTTTTTCGATAAAGTAATACTTTTCGAGATACTTGATAAAAGCCGTTTGGAAATACCTTTTTTTTTAAGCTAAAATCGCAATTTTGAAGTAGTTATAACTTAAAAACTATCAATTTATGTGAAAAATTGCATAGAACCTTTTCTTCTTAAAATCTGATTCCACTTCAGCTCCAATAAATACATATATTTTTTAAGTGCCACCCCCCAAGAGAGGGTGGCATCCATAAATTAGCAAGCCCCCGCACAATATAGAAACTTTTCTGTGAAGCATTTACTATTATTTTGCCAAAAATGAACGAAATTCGTTCAATATGACATTATTCCGAAGTTTTGCATATTTTTTACATCTAGGTACTGTACTATGAGGGTGGCATCATGAAAAGTGGGACACACTGTCTATAATAATATAATACAAAATATGGCAATGTGTAAATGTACATTATACATACAGTGTGTTTCACTTGAAATGGTAACACCTCAATAACTTTTTTATTTTTTTTTTCAGATTTGAATCAAATTTTATTTTATTTTTTTTAATTTTATTTTTAAGTATGGAACAAATTAGAGTCTACTTATGAGCAGAGAAACATTGGCCTCCTACAAATACAAAGCCACCTGCGAACCCAAAGTATGTGGAGAAAATCAAAAAATCATATTAGGCATATTTTTATCAGAAAATTTTGATAATGAAACTATAAAAATATAAATTTTGATTAAAATAATGTCCAAGTCCGAAAATAACAATTTAAAGGGTTTTTTGTTTAGAAAACTATACCATGACAATTTGGATTGAAATTAAATCCAAGCTGCCAGGTAGTTGTCAAACAATTTAAGTTTATTTTTTAAACAATTATTTTTAAAATTTTCAAAATTTTAATTTTTCAATTTTTTTATTTTGATTAAATTTTGGGCATTAGGTTTTTGGACAATTCTGAACAAGTTTCATTAACAAAATTTTTCGATAAAAATACCTATCTTGGTACCGCAGGTGGCTTTGCATTTGTAGAAGGCGAATGTTTTTCTGGTCAAAAGTAGATCCTAATTTGTTCTATACTTAAGTAAAATTTGATTCAAATCGGAAAAAAAAAAAGTTATTGGGGTGTTACCATTTCAAGTGACACATTGTATATAACAAGAAAAATAACTGAAATTTGAAATAGATTCCCTATATAATCTCACTGTGATGTGGAAAAACGTTAAAAACAATAAAATGTAGTTTATTCATACATAATTTACAAACAAAAATAGTCTGATTTTTTGAAAAAAAAAAAAAAACTTCGTTAAACTAAATTTTTTCACTGCTGCGCCTCGGTACATATTAGATTTACAATAAAAATATCGGAGATGGTAAAGGAAACTTTTCATTTGAAAGTTTCCGGAACGAAATTTTGATAAAAATAAAAGTTTTCAATAAAATATTTGATTTGAAAGTTTCCAAAATTCCAGGAAAGTTTCCTCTGGAAACTTTCGGAATATTCAAGTATTTTATTGGAAACATTCATTTTTATCAAAACTTCATTCCGGAAACTCCCGAAAATTTCCTGAAAACTTTCATTGGAAAGTTTCCTTAACCTATCTCTGCAAAATATGTAGGAAATTTTGTCCTCTTCAACTTTATCTCGAACATCTTTCTTGTAGGATCAACCTTTGCAGAATTATTTTGAGAAAAACATTTTTTTGCACCTTTCATTCAAGATGGCGGCTAGCGGTTCCCTCCCCTAGGTCGAAAACTGGTATTTTTCATTAGGGTCTCGACAACATATATCAAAATCATTTCTACCCCACCTTTTGTAGGTCAAAGGCCTTTTTTCACCCCTACTGACTGGATTATAAGATGTAAGATGACATTCTAAATAAGATTTAATCAGATATGGATAAAAAACCGTTTTTTTTTGCGGTTCTTTTCCAGGAAAAAAACCGTTTTTCACCGGAAATCAAAATGATTGTTCTTTTAAAGACCTTCATTTTGATACCAAATATGTTAGGTGAATTTAACTGTATTCATCCTAACTTCTAGTCTAAAAGTTAAGTTAAAATTGGCAGCAAGTTCAAAAATGGAAAAATGTTTTTTCATTTTTTTTCCCAGGAAAAAAACATTTTTGGGAAAATTTCTAACCTAACCTAACTTTTAGTGTAAAGTCTAAAAGTTAGGTGCAAATTCCAGAAGAATAAACAACGCAGATTTTATCTACCAAACTGACGTCTACTATGTTTGTAATGACATGTATAATGTATATAACTCGGTATATCAAATACAAAATTTTATTACAGCACCTAATATCGTGGTAGAAAGTGGTAGTCAGTAATATATTTTAGGTCTATACAGACGAAATAATGGCTGCTAATATTTTTCATTCCATTTGCAATTTCACCATAAAATATATTTAAAATTCAATAACAATTTTCATTTGCGATGAAAAATCAGTTAGTGATATAAACATCGCAGTGTGTGAGGTGTATTTATAAATTTATAATAATACAATTTCGTGCCTGGCTGTAAAAAAAATGAACTCCAATCATTTTGAAAGTATTAAAAAAATTATAAAATTTCTAAAATACACATGGCTAATGTGTTTAAATTGTAAAGTTAATATTTTAAACATTTTTACTTTTTCATTTACAACCCGAAATTAAAAGTATTAAGACTATCTACAAAATAACTTTTAAATGTGATTCGCTAAAGCGTTGGGCTTTTAATGGTAAAATCAAAATGGTAAAACTGGTAAAATTGTCATTCAATAGGATGTGAAAGTTTGCTGTCTATCACACCTCAATAAAGACTACAGTTTACGGTTTGTTATATATAGGGAGCTACCGTCCATTTAGAAACTTATGCCTCATCAAAAACAGGAAAAAAATAATAAATGGTGGGTTTTACTGATTACACCAGACATACTTTGTCACAACTTTTTAAGACTTGGTCCACGATATTTGTATATTACAGTATTAACTAAAATTAATGTTAATGCGTTGGTAGAAAATCGAGGGTTATGAGTTTCTTAGGAAGCATATCCGAACACAGGTCTTTAGAAACTCTTCTTATTATTTTTTGTGTAGAATTAGCTCCTAACAGACGAGTTATTTGTTTAATGCCCCACATAGCATGTTTTATATACATACCAAATTACATAAAAATTGTTCATTCCCATTAAGCAATAATATTAAACGAGAATTAGAAACTGTGTTGTCTGTTGTTATTATCACTTTGGCTACCATGTTTAGCAAAAGCGATGCATACATCGTACCAAGACTAGAAAAATTCCAGATAATGGTTAAACAACACACAAGTCATCCTTTGAAAATTAGGATAATACAGACTATTTTTTGTTAATTGGCTCGTAAATTTCCCAAGCAAGGCATGATACAATATATAGCACCAAATAATTTGAAAACCGTGAACTTTATCTAGATTCACAACTATCTTTCGTTTATTTTTTTTATAAGGAATTTATTTGTAATATTACCAAGAAATGACAAGAGAAAAGGAGTGATAAAGTAACCCTCCCTCCACCAACAAAAGCTCCCAGCAACTAACTTAAATTTTGTACGTACAGGGTAAGTGGACATTGGGGTGGTCCACAAATGACTTAGTTTTTTATAGAAGGTCTCGATCCCCCCCAATTTGTTTCCATATCCAAGAAAATAAGTATGTATTTTTCGGTTTTTCAAAATTTTGATTTTAGAAGGTGCCTATGTAGACCTGCCTTAAATTGCATGGGAAGAAATCACTTTTTGGGATTTTTTGAATAATTGTTTAGAGTTAGGGAAAATCTTGCATTAAACTTATAGGACTTGGAGAGGACTTGGATGAATTTGATGTATATATGGGTTTGTCGGCCCTAACACACTACGGTGCCCCGAAAACTATCCTTAAATAAAGAAATGTAAATTCTACAGGGAACTGACCCTTTTGAGCACTTTATTCTTGTTTTTTCTTCAATAATTATTACTATTGGTCTAGTGGAATATATATATTGTAGGTAGGTGGTAGGTTCTTTTTCGAGTAGGTGCAAATACACTACATTCATTCAGACATTCGATCTGTTGAAGTCTGCCTACTTTTTAGTAACATAACCTTAAATTTTAAGGGGTGCAACATATTACAATATCAACATTTCTTAGTCAATTTTCAGTTATTTAAACAAATCCCATTTGTTTAAATAATTTTTTTTCTCGAAAATTCATTTAAAATCCTGTTTTCTGAGATCGGACTGGCAGTCTATTATAGTTGCCTCAATCGAAATAGTGATAAACGTATCGCCTATCTAAGAGGTATTGCTGAGAGGCAAGGAGGGCAGAACACAGAGCCGGATTTAACTATAGTGTTCGCTCATTTACTTTTTATAATATTACACTTTCAATATCCCCCAAAGCACTGCTATGAATTGGTAACAAAACTTACTAAAATTATTTTCAAAAACACATTACCAAATAAAGAAATATAAAGTAATTATCGAATAAGATATATCTTCAACCCGACAGTATAAACTCGACTGCGGTGTCCGGTCTAATTGCGACCCTGGGTAAACAAGACACTCATAAGTTTATGCTCACAGGCTACGTCAGATGAATGGCAGGTATCTATAGTGAGAGAGAATCTAACTTAATGTAAAAGTGGAGTAAAAACGGGAGATCTTCTTGTCGGACTATGGCAGCCTATTTCATTCGTCTCGCCCCGCATAACGTCAGAACCCCGATCACTATTATGATTTTTTCAACTATACTTTTAAATAAATCAATTTATTTTCAAATATTTTCCAATTGTTTAAAACATCAATTATTTTTTTCAAATTATGCTAGAAGTCAGCTTTCTTTGTAACAGACCCATCACATTTTATATTTTAGATATCTTACCTGTATTATCTAATATACCCTCATTTGTTTAAACAAATTTACTTTGTTTAAATAAATTATAATTTGTTAAATTATTGATATGAAAAACATAAAATTGAATAATATACAAATTTCATTATGACTATTTCAAAAAAGCTGACTTTTCTAGCATATGATAAAAAGTTGAAAATAAATATTAATTTATTATTTAAACAATGGAAATTATTTCAAAATTAATTGATGTCACTTAAAACTAAGACTGCCAGTCCAATCTCAGAAAACAGAATTTGACTAAAAAATGTTGATGAATATTCCACGTGTATACATCAAATTCTTCGTTGAATAGTTCTCTCAAAGTCCTATAAGTTTAATGCAAGATTTTCTCTAACCCTGAACAATTATTCAAAAAACACCAAAGTGATTTTTCCCCATGCAATTTAAATGGGAAACTTCAGGTCTCCACAGGCACAATTTAAAATCAAAATTTTGAAAAACCAAAAAATACGCACTTACTTTTTTCAGATTTGGAAACAAATTGGGAGATCCAAACACTCTATAAAAAATTAAGTCATTTTTGGACTACCCTAGTGGACATAGAGCAACTATGTATAGATCAAGTCAAAATATGGCTATTTAACTTCCTTCCATGCCATGCTGCACTACTTTATTGGGGGTGGATTACCCTTAAAATTTTATATAACTTTTTCACCCATGTGACCTACTGCAAAAATTTTATTTTAGGTTATGGAGAATTTGATTCTGAAACTATTTTTTTTATACTTGGTAATTTTTATGAAAATTAATTGTTTTGATAAAACCTCAAATAACTTATACAAGGTTTTAAATTATTATATTTTGAACTAATCTATACGCATTTGCTCCATGTCTAAATTACAGGAGACCCTGTATAATATAATACAAGGTGATTCAAAATCTTATTCGAAAAAGTTTATGGAGATATGAAATTAGAATTAATACCTCCAAAAAAATTATACTGACGCAGAGAGGATTAATCGTGTATATCTGATTATCTTAGTTTGTAGGATGAAGCGACCTTTGAACCTGCCAAGTTAAAGTTTACTAAACTATAGAACTGGTATGCTGCTATATGAGATTTTATTTCAATACAGTAGACCTGATGCCAGTGGTGTGCAAGTAAATATTTTTAAATGGTTTGTATTTTTTTTCCATTGCTTTGCGCTATCGTATCTGTATGGATCCATTTCACATCTTGTAAAATTTTTTTGAATAAGATCTGAATTACTTCACTATTAATATTCATATTTGCATTAACGAAATAAACTGGACCTTTTTTTTTTACTAAACTTGCTTTATAATGGAGTGCATTAATACGCTTATTGTAATTTCCGTGGTGGTTTCGTTGTTACAAGCTGAATTTTATATAAAATGAATGACGATATACTGATCTTTCAAAATCTCGAAGTTGTCAAAAAATGTCATGTTCAAAAGGGCACTATAATTAAGAAACAAGTTAAGCATATAGCGGCAAAGAAGAGATAAGTTGTGATTTTTTTGAAATATTTTTCATAAAAGGTTTTGTAGAGGAAATATTTTTTAATAATTTTCAAATATTATATTATATATTGGACCTTACGAGAGAACAAAACTTAAAACCGCAATCTCAGTTTGAAATGCCTCAAAATTTAATTCAATTTAGACAATTTTTGCGTCTCCATCGTATTATCTCCAAAATGAAAGCTCCAATCAATATTTTGCACTCGTAAGAAAAATTCGCTTTATACTTTCCGAACATAATGATGTACGATTTATAATTTTAGACAGTGTAAGATACATTCATATTCACAAAATAAACTTAAGTGAAGACCTTTCCCAGAATCTACCCGCTTTTCACGCTCTGACAGGTGTGGCACTACTTGCCAACTTGCAGGCAAGGCCCCCGTATGGGGGTCTATTGGTTACAGAGTTTAGGGGCCAGGACTTGTGAGGGGCCCGTCCGACCGAAAGTAACTATTTGTCCTGGATTATGAGACAGAGGTAAAAAAAACTTTTTCTAGATTTCTCTCTCCCACTCATCAGAATTTTTTCGGATCTTGTTAGAAAATTTACCTACATTACTATCACTATTTAAATGGTGTGGGTGTTAATGATTTTTCTAAGGAAGTATTCAGTAATATCCATAATTTTGTACTAAAACTGTATTCAAGACATCCGAACATTACGTTAATCATTGTCTTGCGTGGAGTTATGGCAGCCTCAACATGATTTACCAAGTTACTACCAACGATTAGTGCTCTTAAACACCACTGCTTAAGAGTACATTATCAAACTAATGTGTGGTTGAATGCCATGGTATCTGGACAAAAAAGAAAATGTCTTACCTCTTATGACGACACTGACTTTATTTCCAGAAAAACTAATAGTTTTAATTTCTTGTGGATGCAGTTCTACCCGTTCCAAAAAATTATTCGGATAGTTCTGATAGTGACGAATAAACTTAAGATTAATTTTAATTGAAGTAGTTATTTTATTGTTATGTGTTGTACTAATAGGTATACCTTAACAAATTTGATTTCCACCTGAATTTCAAAAATCTGTTTCTAAATCTTTAGTAAAATTAGGAAATAAATAATTAATTTGTCATAGGTTCTTAATTTCAGCTAACTTCAACTATCATTACGTATACATTATTATTATTACTTATGTATTTTTATACCGCTGAAACGATCAGATCCTGTATAGTATTGCGCCTTATAAGGTGGAAGCGCAACGGAGCTATGAGGAAAAGTGAAATGCAACATGCGTTGTTGGAATGGGGTCGCCTACTAGATGACTTCAGATGGATCTTAGGAAATATGCATCGCATTGCATTTAGTTAAATATCTTTTTTATTATTAGTCATAAAATTATAAATCATATGCCATTACGTTCGAAAAGGATAAAGCACATTTTGATATATGATGCGGACGCAAAAATACGATGCGGACGCAAAAATACGATGCGGACACAAAAATGGTCTAGGTTTAATTAAATTTTGACAAAAAACCGAGATATTGCAGTTTTAAGTTTCGTTCTCCCGTAAGGTCCAATGTATAAGATAATACTTGAAAATTATTAAAAAATATTTCCTCTACAAAACTATTTATGAAAAATATACCAAAAAATCCCAATTTTTGTCTTCTTTACCACCATATACTTAACTCGTTTTTTAATTATAATGCCCTTTTGAACATTACGTTTTTTGACGGCTTTGGGATTTTGAAACTTCAATATACAATCATCCATTTTATATAAAATTCAGCTTGTAACAATGAAACCCCCACGGAACTTATTTTTATGCGTATATTTGAGCGCCGAGCACTCTACTATTAACTTTCATGTTATATTCAAAAATGTTCAAAGTGCCAGAGAAAAATCAGGTGATATTTTCAGTTTGTGGTTAGTATTAATAAAACTACACACACTCTCCACCACTTCTACATATTCAAATGTTTACAGTCTAAAACTGTCTGTGCTCAATCAGTATAATAGATACTGTAATTTTAATTTTAAAGGAGAAAAAGCTAAAAGTTAGGCAAAAAAATAGATTATAACAGGTGCACTTGAGATAAATCAATATTTGTAGATAAATTTCATTTCACTAGATTTAACAATTTTATCCATCAAAATAGAAATTAAAAAAAAAAGTAAAAAAAAATGGATTCATCATTATTCACACCCAAGGAAGAATAGCAGACATGGAAAGGATATAACGGGATTTATGGTAGAGACCTGATATACTCATGGGTCTTACGTAATGATATATCTGCACCGAGCCTTACGGAACTCCTTGATAATACTAAGGCTGTTATGATGGAATTTCCAGAGTATCGCCGCATAAATAATCTCATATTAAACATTGACAAAACTGTGTATTTCTCAAAGAAAATCATTACCTTCCAACACTCAGTTAAATTTTAACATGACCCCGCCATTTAGCACAAATCAGGGACCGAAACCGTAACCGAAAATCGCACTGTAATTACGAATTTAAAGTTCAAAAAATATGGTTGAAATCAAAGATTCAAATCTTTAAAAATTGTATGGTGAAAACTATATCTAAATCGATTCGTCCATTATAAAGATTATATAAGATAAAAGGCAAGTAAAAAGCCAGGGACCGAAACCGTAATCAAAAACCGCACCGTAATTACTAATTTTTTCTAACAGAAACCGAATTGTCGCGGATCTGTAAACCGAAACCATAACCGAGAACCGAATTGTGGCTGCCTTGAAAACCGAAACCGTAAATGAAAACCAAATTATAGCTGCTATGAAAACTGATGATATACGTTATTTAACCCTAACCAAAATTAACCGAAATTAATTTCGGTTTCGGTCCCTGGCCCAAATATAAAATTTTTAGGTATTTCAATAGACACAAAACTAAGACATAAAACTAAATAAGCTGGGATATTCAAATAGAAGTATGCAAAAAACTTAACAAAGCGTATTACTGCATATGCAAGCCCTTATTTGCCGGGTTTTGAGGTTTTGCTGTTTTTAGGACCCCATCGTCTCCACTAATACCCGTCATTTGAAAATTTGGCAAATAATTTTTTTTAAGATAAAATCACTCCACACTGGAATCTCTAATACAAACATACAGTCATAGTAATATCAGGTCTCAAGATCACTTGTTAACACAAAATATAATGAAAGGATCCACAAGGAGTAATTAGCGTATATCAAAAATCACCTCTACAATGCAAACAAACGACAAACAAAAAAAAAATCAAGTGGGAAGTAAGCAAAAACAGTGGAACGAATAACAAAGTTGCCGGGCCAGCGTTGCCGGGACAATATGCGTACCCCGCTGAACCAGGCAGATATTTTCTTCGTCCAGCTGGAGCCGGAGCCTACCTCAGGAGCAGCCCCGCCGTTATTAGTATCCATAGGGGCTTCGGTCTCATTCTGCTGTGGCTCTGTCGAATTCTGCTGGTTCAATTGTGGCTCTTTCTGCTGCTGCTGTTGCTCCTCAGGAGTATCAGGCTCTACAGTTTCCTTGGCCTCATACATAGATGCGCTCGAGATCGTCATTATACCATGGATATTTATCCTAACCTTAACCTTAACTTTCTGTGGTTTACCTTCGGCATTTGGTCTAATGTCTTTTATCACCCATGTACCTAAGAAATTACATGTCATTATGCTTGGTAAAAACACAATTTAAGTAGGTACAATTTTAATATATTAGACAATTTAAAGACTAACCTATATCTTTGTCGGGATACGGTATGTTTCCAGAATACCTCGCTCTAATGGAGAAAGGTTCCTGCCTGTAGAAAGTCAACATTTTCGAGAAGGGAACGGCATGGTTCTTGGGGAAAGCTTCAATTTCCCCTGCCGGCTCACCGCCTGGACTCGCATCCCATGACACGGTTATTGGATAACTCTAAAAAACATGTCAAGTTTAACAAAATCAAATGACTGAATTAAAACTTACCTGGACGTCAGTTACGCTGAAGTCCCGAACTCTTACTGCCGGAGACAGTATAGCACACTGCAAAGCGCATCCACGACTTACTGCTTCATCTTGGTTGAGCGTAGTGCTGGGAACTTTTTTGAAAACTTTTTCAATGAGCTGTTTGAGGGCCGGCATTCTACTAGCGCCTCCGACTATTTCTACAGAGTGTATATCATCCAAAGTTAAACCTAAAAATTCAAGTATTACAATATAACTTGAACAGCTTTTATATCTGTTTGTACTTAGAGTTGGGGCAAACGAGTCAGAGCACCTAATTGACGATTTGCACGAAAGAAAGTTTGGTAAAAAGTATCTAGATTGGTATCACTGTTAAGTCACATGTTGACCAACTCGTCAAATTTCCAAACTTTGCAACAATTAAATATCTATAATATAATAATCATAACATTCTTTTCATTATCTTTAATGTTAAACCTACTTCCATTGAATATTAATCATCTTTATTAGGTTGATTCGTAGTCTACAATATTTAAAAAATGTCGAATTATGCAATTTGTCAAACACTGTTTCCAACTCTCAGTTTAGAAGAGTTGGCAGCAGTGATTGACAAATTGCATAATTCGACATTTTTTAAATATTGTAGACTACGAAACAACCTAATAAAGATGATTTATATTCAATGAAAGTAGGTTTAACATTAAAGATAATGAAAACAATGTTATGATTATATTATAGGTATTTAATTGTTGCAAAGTTTGGAAATTAGACGATTTGGTCAACATGTGCAGTGAATTACAGTGATACCAATCTAGACACTTTTTACCAAACTTTCTTTCGTGCAAATCGTCAATTGCCAATAAAAAATAAGTGGGATTAAAAAAAATTTTTTAGTCTATGCAATGATGTACATTTCTGTGCAATAAAATCCCGTACACCTATATTAAATTATTCTTTATTTATTTGTCAGTGTCAGTGTCATATTTTCTGGATTAACATTATTCATATTGATCATTTTCGGTTGACGTCACCGCTGGAGGGCACACAACTCATTTTGTTTTCTAGAGATGGGTACAAGCTGTTAACAGTTATAAAATAATAGGTTGTTAAATAGCAACTCATCTCTAATTAATTATTTTCATTTTCATTGCCTGTTATTGGATGAGGTTTTGTGCCCTTCAGACAGCTGCGTCAAAATCAGCTGACCGAAAATGATATATATACCTTACTTATGATGTTTCACAGTCAATGTCATATTTTTATAACCTATATGATAATAAAAAAATCTAAATTCCAAAAAGACCGATTCACACCACTCAATATTAGTAAAAACTGGATTACTTGATTTTTCAAGTGTACGGGATTTCATTGCACAGAAGTGTATGTTGTTTTTCAACAACTACCATCGCTTAGCAACGAGGCACGCACTGAAGATATCGGAATGAACCATGTTAAAAAACAATGTGAGTAACAACTGTGTGTGCCTGGATATGACAGTTATTAACAATTTAAATATATCAGCTGTATTAACTGCAAATAACAGCGGGTCCAAAATTGAACCTTGTGGAACACCCGAGCACACTGCTACACTTAGCAAGACACTGCCTATTTTAATTTTTTTGTGTGCGGCTATTTAAGTATAAGTAAAAGAGAGCAAGTGATGGTAAATCAAAATCATAATAAGATAGCTTGGCACCAAGTAACTCATGATCAATAGTATCGAAAGCTTTAGAGGAGTCCAAACCAACTAATACCAAAATTTTTAGGATCACACATTTAAAAAAACTCTAGACGTCATACTTCAAAAAATACTGTTGCTGTGGAAAACTAAAGTATATCTGTGTATGGATTTTTATTAAGATTATTTTTTAATCCCACTTACATATTTGCCACAAATCCGGTACTTGTCCAACCCTGTATATACTCAGTATACAGGGTGGTTTACCACGACAAGCGGAAAATAAAATGGTGTACTAGCCTTCTATGTGGGAAAGTCCTTGGAAAATTTTAGAGTGATCCGAGGTAATTCAGTAATTTTTGTTGCATTAAAACTTGCAAAGGTACGCTACTGTTACTTGTCCGTGGTCAGTATGACAGGCCAATGAATTACCATGGGAAAGAACATATCGAAGATGTTTACGTTTCCTTAATTGGCATAAAAAGTTAAGCTGGCGCGTGCGGTCAAAGTGCCGCGTTTTTTACTTTCGGTCGAACAATCAGGACACCAGCAGGTACAAAGTACCGCCGAAGTTTGATGTTTCTGTGTTATCGACAGGTTTAAGTAAATATCTCATATCTACTTGTTGTAGAGTTCACTATCATAGGGTCAATGTCTTTTCGACTTATTTTGCTATTTTTGTGGTGTGATTTGATTAAAACCAAAAAGTCACTTCTACCCTCTCCAGCTTTGCTGTCAAAGTGTCAATCCCAAGTCTGATAAAGGGAAGTGATATGGTTGTACCGCGTTTCGTCAGATTGGTTAAAGTCATTGGCGGCGCATTTCTACAAAAAAATAAGGTCATTTTTTTGGTCATATTTTTTTATAACTCCTTGCGGTGGACAATCTACTGATAAATTTTCCGCATGTCGTGGTAAATTACTCTGAAGATCGTATATATACCAGTAATAAAATACAGCAAAATTTCCAAGAACTTACCTGATTGTTCAAGACATTGCCGCAAAGTTACTTCTACCCTTTGGAATAAATGCGAGGCAAGTGCTTCCATGTCTGCTCTCTTCATGTCACCTGACACATCTTTATCGTTCATGAAACATTCAATATTCAATGGCAAAGTTGTTGAATTTGCAGACATTTGCTTTTTTATTTTCTCAACTTCGGCCAAAAGACGCACGAAAGCTCTGGAATATAAGGGTTTGTAAACAACAAGCAAGGTTTATATGAAATATTCCAATTTATTTCAACGAAGAAGCAAAGTAGGGAAAACCCGTTTTTCCCCCAAAAACACAGCACTTCAATAAGATGTAAGTTCAAACAATGCTTTTAAAAGCAGAACTGCACAGTGTAGTTAGTTTAGTTTCGTTGAAAAGAACTGGTAATGGAGAACCACCAGACAAACAAAAAATCTTATATAACATGGGATCTAAAGAGATAAAAAATTTTAAAAAAATATATTAAAATTGTTTTGAGAACTTCTGGAATGTTGTTTATTTACCATACCACAAAAGACCTATACCAGAAACGACTCTCTGCCTTTCGCGCCAATATTGAAGACGGCCATCTTGTTGGTGGTATTATTGTCAACCTATAATTCCACAGATTTCTATATTCACCGGTGGAGCGCACTGGTAAGCAATAACATTATATGATTGGATATTTTGAAAAACATAGCCAATCAGCTTCGAATTTTATCTACCAGTGCGCCCAGCGGTGAATTTAGAAAAGTGCGGAATTATAGGTTGACAATAATACCACCGACAATATGGCCGAAGGTCAGCCCAATTTACCAATGGAAAATCAAACGTTCCGCCCATAGTGACGCTTCTGGTATAGGTCTTTTGTGACTATACCTTATTAGCCAGGAAAGCAGCATAGCATAGAGAGTGTTTTGGATTTTGGACTACGCTTTTCTCTACTTTTAGTTTAATTTTATTTTACTGGCTTTGTTAATTTAATGTGGTAAGACTCTGGTTTTAAGTGAATTTTGGACAAAATTGCACATATCCAGAGCTACGGAACAGGCAGAGGTCTTAAACTTTTCGTAGCCCACTGTCCTTGTTATTGACCTAGGTCAGTTTATTTTGAAAGTGCGCCCCTAAAGGAAAAAATTATATAGGTTTTTTTGTTTGTATAGTCATTCCACACTGCCAGTTTTATTCAATGACATTAAACTAACTACACCCCGTATACTCCATAAAACAATAAATCACATACATTTCATGTTGTATTAATAAACGAGTCTTACCTTGGGTTTGATTTAGCATCAATATTGTATTTGGACTGGAACTGCTTGCAGAAATGATCAGCAATGAGCAAATCAAAATCCCTTCCTCCCAAATTTGCATCAGCAGCTGTGGAAAGCATCCTTAACTTGCCCTTGTGGAAAGCACATACAGACACTTGCAAAGACGATTGGCCACAATCGACAAATACGACGTTGCGAGGTCTTTCTTCAGGGGATGGGAGATCCTGCTTGTAAATGCCATAGGACAATGCTGTGGCTGTAGTCTCATTTAAAAGCCGTAAAACATTAAGACCTGCAGGAAAAAAATAAAATAATGGAACAACACATCGCTGCGAACGTAGAGGAAAAAAGCAGAAATCTAGTACTAATAATACATAATTATATAGAGTTCACTAAAATCTAACTTGAGATGATGATTTGTATATGAATATAATATAAGATAATACATATAAGATTTGCTATGCATTTCACACAAAATATTTCAATAATGCAGAACAATTTGCTGCTTCTCTCTCTACCGTTATGAAACAGAAGTATGGAATACACACCAACAAGAGAGATAAATAATCCATGTTTCGACCATGTTCGGTAATTCTCAAACAGGCTTGTTATCAAAAGTCAAGTGGTGCTTAAGTGGACAATCGAGCTTGAGACAATTTCTAATTTAATTTGAGTCCCCAAAGTGCGAAAATATTTTTACAGCCAATAACAATCAAATATGCTATAAGCTTAGGGTTGCCATAAATGTCCGGAAACTATATCGGGACACTATGTATTTCCCTAATAAAAAGGCATATATGTTAAAGAAAAATATATCATTGTCTTTTTAACAAAGTTAAAACTGCTCCTTATTTTAAGAAATTTCATTGTTTTTATCTTGACGTCAAGACTCAGAGGTCAATAATGGTGACTGTCCCGACGACCGTCCCGATATATCGGGACGGTTGGCAACGCTTTATAAGCTCAAGCATCCACCTTCTATTTCACAAATTTAACTAAAGAGTTGCATCTTAATCGATTCTATACCTAGATCGGAACAGAGCCCTCTTTAACTCAATTTTATAGACCCACTAGCATACGATAAATGTAAGTTTTGTGTCAATGTTTCTTTTCAGCCACAAATTTTCCACATCATGCACAAATAACATGAAAATTTATACAATTATTATATACACCTCACCTGCAATAGCTGCAGAATCCAATAAAGCCTTTCTCTCATTGTTAGTAAAATATGAAGGAACTGATATCACACAATCATTTATTGGGGTTTGTAAAGCTGTAGTAGCAACATCTTTTAGTTTGGTAAGCAACATTGCTAAGCACTGTTCCGGTGAAAATTTATGTTCTTCATTTAGATAATTCACCTGAAAATTAAAAATTATAGAAAATTTCTACTGAAATTTATGATTACTTTGAATGTTTTATTTGTATAAGGTCCACTTAGAGAAGAAAAGATTTTTAAAATTTATTTATCATTCCCATTAGACAGAATTGTAAGATATTAATTAATTAATAAGTCACACACATACAAAAAAATTAAATCAAAATGGGCTTTGGAATAAACTGTTGAAGCTCTAGATAAACTTACATCAAGCTTGATGAATTTTTACCTCCATATTTCTGTTTTTCATAAAAAAATGTATTTAAAACAACATTTAGTAACAAAAAAAACGAATTTAAAAAGTTATGCCTTTTTTAAAAATAAATTTTTTTTTACGACTGTTAAAAAAACAACTTTTTTTCATTGTTTTTAGTGTGTAAAACACATGTTTATGGTAATAGTAAAAAGCGTGAAAAAGTAACATTATAAGCACTGAGCAAAATATTGCATAGCACTGTGTCGCTGCGGAAAATCTTAACGGTTTAATAATAATAATAATAATAATAATAATAATAATTTTATTGATCCTAAGAAAATTTTACATTAATAAAAGTTATTATGGTAAAATACAATACACGGTTATAAATAGTAAAGCACAAAAACAATACATTCAGCGACAAACTTGTTACATTTGTTAAATTACGTAATTCTGAACTAGAAACTAGAAAATGCTTCCATTTTGACCAATAAGTTGGTAAAATTCCTGTATATTATATAAGCAGTTTTCAGTTAGGATTCCTTTAAGCTTATTTTTAAATACGTTTATTGGAAGATTACGAAAGTGAATTGGTAGTGTGTTGAATAAACTAATGCCCATGGGATTATTTTTTTGAAGTCTGTGCAGCGGTGTTACAAGGTTATGTTTATGTCGGGTGTCATGTTCATGTATCTCATTATGTGTAGTATATTTGTTTATATTTTGTTTTATATAGAGAATATTCTGATACACTATAATGGAAAACAGCGACATTATCCTTAGTGATACAAATAGTGGACGACAACTGTCATCCCATTTGGCACCAACTATACTTCTTATTGCAGACTTCTGGATGATAAATACTCTTTGTAAATGGGTATGAGCTGCATTTCCCCATGTTAGTATCCCATACAGGAGTAATGAGTGGAACAAAGAGAAATAGGTAGTGGCTGCAGCTTGTTGATTAACTGTTCTTTTTATTTTTCTGATAGCATATACATTTTTAGATAGTTTTCCACATAGCATGTTAATATGATCTACCCATGTTAGTTTGGTGTCAATATGTACCCCCAAAAATTTTACATTGGTTTCATAATTTTCGATTTTTGTGGTAGCTTTGGTTTCAAATGTTAAGGTTACTGTTTTACTCTCATTTATAACTAATTGATTTTGTGCAAACCAAGCTTTAGCATGTTGCAAAATGTTTTGAACAATGACCTGATTATCACTTTCCTTGTCTATATTTGTTACAAAAGTAGTATCATCTGCGTACATAATAGTTGCAGTGTTCAAATTATTTATACTCTGTGGCAGGTCATTAATGTAGACAAGAAAAAGCATGGGCCCAAGAATCGAGCCTTGGGGGACTCCTCTTTTAATTTGCAGTAGTTCACTTTTTTGTTTGCCCCAATTTACTAACTGAGTTCTATTACTTAGATAGGATCTAAATAGCTCCAAACAGTTGCCTCTAATTCCATACCAACTTAATTTATTTAGTAAAATATTATGCTCAACGCTGTCAAAGGCAGCTGTTAGGTCAGTAAATATCCCTAAGCATTGATTTTTATTTTCAAATGCATTTTTTATAGAGTTTGTTAATGATATGATTGCATCAGAACATGTTACACCCTTCCTAAATCCAAACTGCTGCATGCATAATACATTATTTGACTCTAGGTGTGTTACTAGGTTATTGGATATTAACGATTCTAATATTTTGGAGAAGGCTGGCAATATAGAAATTTGTCTATAGTTTTGCGGTTGAGAGGTGTCCCCTTTTTTAAAAATTGGGAGAATTTTCCCAATTTTTAGTTTGGAGGGAAAGATGCCTGATGTTAGGCAAGAATTAATTATGTCGGCTAGCGGTTCAATTAGAAAATTGGAAACTTTTTTTAGAATGAACATGCTGATATCATATATATCTTCTGTTTTTTTGTTCTTTATCTTATCAATAGCGATTCTAACATCATCGGGAGTAATAGGTTTTAGGAACATGGAATTTTTTAATTGCAATTTTTTGTCTATAAATGTTAATGGATCAGTTTCTGATAATTTTAAATTTTGTAGGTTTGCATCTGCATTGTTGACAAAAAAATGATTTAACTGATTAGCTGTCAATGTATCTGAATATATTTTTTGTGTATTTGATCTTCCCGTTTCGTTATTAATAATACCCCAGATGGTTTTACTATAATTATCAGTTTGGTTTAGAAATTGTTGGTAATAATTTTGCTTAGCAGTAGTTAATAAGTTGTTATACTCTTTTTTATAATTGAGATACAGTTGTTTGTTTTCTTCACTATTGGTTTGCTTGAAGCAGCTATGTAAAAACAGTAAGCGGTTTTTTGCCTCAGTAACTTCAGATGTTATCCAATTTTTGGAGTGGGTTTGATTATTACATTTAGAAATTAATGGGAAGCATATATTGTAATAGTACATGAAAGTGCTATGGAATGCATTATATTTGTCTTCGACTGAGTCAACCTCATATACTTCTATCCACATCTCTTTTTGTAAGTAGTACTTAAATGTGTTTATATTGTTTATGCTGTATTTTCTGTTAATATTTTCCCAATTAATATCTTTGTTTACTATGCAACCAGTCAGTTCGAGTAGTTGACCTTTGTGATCTGAAACGCCCAATTCAACTGTAGTGGCATTGGAGCAATAGAAGTTTGTAAAAATATTATCTAAGCAGTTACCTTTATCATTATGTAATAGTCGCGTATCATCAAATATTCGTTGTTGAAGACCAAATGTCATGACCAACTGAGTCAATTTCTGGGTGTTTACATTACTGACATCATTAAAATGTACATTGAAGTCTCCAACAAGAAGTATATTAGTTTCAGCATCAAGTGTCTCAGTATAAGTCAGAATATTATACATTATCTCTAGAAAGGTATCAACATTTTGTAATTTTGTAGATCTATAAACACATATAACTACTAGTTTAAATTGCCTTATGTAGCAAGCGGACACCTCACATACCTGTTCAACTGATAGCTGTACTAGATTAGTTAATTCAACACCTTGTATGCTTTTGTGCAGATATATACAGGATCCTCCATTTTTTTTGTGTTCTCGGCAGTAGCAACTAATATTATTAAATTCGTTAATGTTATAGCAAGATATCTCTCTGTGCGTAAGCCAGTGCTCAGTGATACATGCTATTTTGATATTTGGGTTTAGTATTAAAAAGTGTTCTATTTCCAATATTTTATTTCTCAGACATTGCGTATTTAGGTGGAAAATAGAAACATTTTCTGTGATTTCTACACTATTTTCAGAATTTATTTGTCTAAAAAATTGTTTGCTATATTTCTGGTATTATTTGAATTTTTTTGTATATACTTGTCCACATAGCAGCCTTTAGGCCAGAAATCTGTTGACAAATGTAGTTCTTCAGAATTTTTAGGTACTCCTAATTTAAAACTTGCACTCCTGGGTCTGCTAAATTTGGAACGCAATTTTATGCATCTACACAGATGACGATATTTGCTGTCTAGGATTTCTAGCACATCGTCTGTCTTCGTTTCTACGTTAAGGTTTGATAAATAGATCCAAGCTAGTTCCGGCATCTTCTCTCCAATGTTAGGGTTGGCTACTTTGATATTAGACCTACTTGGACCAGAGCAGATCTTGCCCGTAGTTTTGCCCTTTATAGATGTTTGGTGTTGAGGGGAACTGTTCATTTCAACATCGTGGCTTTGTCTATATTTAGAAATATCTGACGTAGTTGCAGTGGGGGCTGTATTTATATTTTGCTTAAAGAATTTAGGTTGCTTTGATTTTCCTTTCTCAAGTGATTGCTGCTTGGATTGAGACACTACTTGCTGGTGTGCATTGGAGACAGGCATATTTTGTTGACGAGATTGCAAATTCTCAGATTTATCTATATTATCTAAAAGCTTAATCAGATCAATATTTGTTTCCTTCAGAATCGCAAGATCATTATGGAGATTTATTATCTGATCTTGAAGATTACTCAGACGTTTCGTTACACTTCCTTCAATATCAGATAGTTTACTGAACATTTCTTGAGGTGTCTTCAGAGTTTTCTCATTTGCAATACACTCTGGGCACCAATACATTATGAGTCTCTTTTTCAAAAGTACTGCTCTCCATTCTGTTGATGTCAGTTGTGTACAGTCCTGACACAATTTTGAGGTGCATTTGTCACAATTAACCAGTTCAATATTTTTTGTATCACACTTAGTACATTTACTCATTTTGTGTGAAATATTCGAGTACAGCCCTGTTGTGGAAATTAAATTAACTACACCACTGACTGTTTAAATAAAATTTAATCACTCACTTTGTTTTTTGTTTCTTGATTAGGAATTATGTTTTTGTTTATGTTTTTCACTTTCCAGTCACTGAGCACTATTGTTGGTTTTAACTAATTAGTTCTGTTATATGAAAAGTCACCACGAAGCTTATTATGCTATCTTGTACAGCATATTTTTACATACAATTTGATACCAAATACACCTTTTAATATAGATTTAAACCGTAGGAAATCACTTAGAATGGGACTATATAAAATAGCAACTCACACACTTGTAATGTATCATCATAATCATCATAATCATTTCAATGAGAGTCAGCTGTCAATCTGTCAAATTTTTAATAAAAATCTAACCTAATAAATATTTGCAAAAGAATTAACATTTTACTAGGGGGCCATCCATAAAGGACGTCACGTTCCAGGGGGGGGGGGGTCGTAATTACGTGACTAAGTGTGATAAGGGGGAGGGGGGAGGGTCTGACTCAGTGTGACGTAACGAATGGTGAACGAATCAAGAAAAGAAAAATATTGTAAAAATTTTGAGGCGGTAATTTTTTTTTAATGTGAATAATAAATAATGGAATCGAAAAAAACATAAGGTGGGGGTCTCTATAAGCGTAACGTTATTTTTTTTGGGCGTGACAAAACGGGACAATGGGGAGGGGGTCTAAAATATCAAAAATTGGTGTGACGTCATTTATGGATGGCCCCTAGAGGGTTGACAATTGGTACATATTTTATAGTTTATACAAAATAAAAAGTGTTGCACGTCATCGGAGTGGTGATCTAGCTTCCGATGACATAGTTGCCAGACTGTCATAGAAGTATTGGCCTTTGGAGAAATAATGAGAAGGTGGAATATTAGGCGAAGTGCCATTTTCGGTTTTAAGCTACACTAAAGCAGTTAGAATTGCTGCAATTAAAGCCTCGATCCTATTTTTTTTTCTGAGTAATAGTATTTAATGCACTTCCTTTTAATTAAAAATTACTTCATTAACTTCATTTTGTTGGTTTATGAGATAAATACATGATCTACCATGACATGCGGAAAATTTAACAGTAGGTTGTCCCCACCGAAAGGAGTTAAAAAAATGAAAAATAAAAAAAAAATGACCAAAAAAATTACCTTATTTTTTTTGTAGAAATGTGCCGTCAATGACTAACTAATTTAACGTAACACGGTACAACCATATCACTTTATCAGACTTGAGATTGACACTACTGACAGCAGAGCTGGATAAGATAGAAGTGACTTTTTGGTTTTAATCAAATTACACTACAAAAATAGCGAAATAAATCGAAAACATTGACATGCTGAAACAACAAGCAGATATACGAGATATTTAGTTAAACCGGTCAATGACTCGGCGGTGTCCCTGTTGTTCGACCGGAAGCAAAAACCGCGGCTCTCTTTAATAAAAAGGGTTTACACGCGATCCAGCGGCAGGGAGCCAGCCTTGTCGGCATGCTTTGAACTCATTCCTAAAAGTGAACTGGTATGCTGGAATTCGTATCGTATCGTATCGACAATGTTGGCTCACTGCCGCTGGATCGTGTGTAGACCTTTTTTGTTATCTCGCCGGCCGACTTCACTTTTTATGCCAATAAAGGAAATGTAAACAACTCGAATACGTTCTTTCACAATAAGTTCGTCGACCTATTCAGGAGTAGGTCAGGAGTTCACTCAACATCAGTAGTGTATCTTCGCAAATTTACTAATAATTTAATATACTAAATTACCTCAGAATCCTCTAAAATTTTGCAGGGGCTTTCCCACATTGAAGACTAGTACTCCATTTTATTTTCCGCATTTCTTGGTAGATCACACTGTATATAATGTTTTTTAATATTATTACACTTAATGAAGAAAACTTTATTCGATTGCAAAATAAAAATTTGGAGCTCCAAAAAGACAAAACGAAGACAAAACGAAAGTAAACGTACGGAAAACCACGGACCATAACAACTCAATATCAATATTTTCAATCGATCATCGGCAACGTTGCATGCATCAGAACAATGCTACCAACCTCAAAACAGACTTGAAATTTAAAATCAATAACAATTTAATATTAGGTTTCTTCTTTTTAAATTTAATGTAGCAGTATGACTACACTGGATTTATAGTGCCATCGATGACGTGCAACGCTTTTTATTTTGTATAATGAATAAAATTGAAACTTTTCTTCAAAATTTTTCTAAATTAGAAATAACTCCATTTTTAGACATTTTCTCTTTAATGTCGAGTACAACAGATAAAGAGAATTACACGATTACTTTGGGATACGTCATTTGTATTAATTTTTAATAAAAAACTATTGACAAAATCAAAATTGATATAAATTGATGAATACATTTTTTCCAAGACTTTATTGGTGCCACTGTAGATCAGGAACAAGCTCAAAATAAAATGATCAGATTCTTTTAAAAATAATATATACCATTTAAATGCTTTAGAATAATATTACGCATCTTCTGGTCAGATGCAATATCAAACCCCTGGAGCTTGGACGACCAACGACCAATCTATACTGAACTGAAGTCGAGGAAATGGAAATGGATAGGACATATCTTGTGACGAAACCACAAAAATACCGCTAGGTAGGCTTTAGACTGAAATCCTCAAGGATCCCGCAGACCTGGCAGACCAGCTAACCCTTGGCGCAGGACTGCAGACAATGAAGCCAGTTCTGTTATACATGGAGAGAAGTAAAAGCCATGGCGGAGAGTCTTTACGGAGGCCCTATGCTCCAACTAAGAGTTCAGGATAATATATGTACCATTTAAGTCATTTTTAAAAGTATAACAAGGAACTTGGGTCAAAATGACAAAGCGAAGTCGAAAATAAAATGTTAGACAGAGAAGGATACACTTTACAAATTCACGACTCGCTTGTATCCACACTACAACTCTTGATAGACCAGGAGCCCACCGACTACTAATTGTGTATAATAAATTTACAAACAAAATGTGTGAATTGTTGTTAATTTGGGGTAATAGAGCACAGTAATGTCAATGTCAGCCCTTTTTTTTTGGTACAGGGATGTGGAAGAAATATGACTTGTAAAAGTATAATAGGTTTGCAGGAATCGATAAATAATAAAAAATGATCTGGCTGATGTGGCTCGCCAGCTCTGAATTCTGGGATACTGACCCATTTCAGGAGTCAATCTTTGTAAAAAAAAAAAAAACACCCACAAAAAGTCATAGGTTTACGCATGGGGATTGTAGGCATTTCCTAATTTACCTCCAAAAATCATAAATCCTAACTCCCATTCGTTTTGGGTGGTACATGGAGGCGTCATGCTTGCCAGATTTTGAAAAAAGTCAAGTAAAATACACGATAAGTTTATGAATGGCAATCAGCAACTTGGTAAGTATGAACCTACTGAGTGTGAAAATAATTTACCATCTCTGAAAAGTGGTACAACAGCCTTGCCATTCACGATAAATGATAGTGTACAGGAGGTTCCTACCGCATGTATTGGTTATCCGTGTAATCCGATGAATATCGTAAATTTACGACTGGCAATCAGAAATTTGGTAAGCATGAACCTACTGAGTGCGAAAATACATTCGCCATCTTTGAGAAGTTGTACGATGCCTTGCCGTTCAGTCAAAATTTTTGAAATTTTGGGAAAAAGTTCTCCTGTTTATACTGAACAAAAGTTCTCATGGGCACAATGCTCAAAATTCAATAGTTCGGCCGCCAGTGGCCTTTGAAGTCTAAAAATATAAAGCTCTTATATAGTCCCTTGAGGTAAAGCTTTGACCCTGGTGACTGGACCTCAAGACATCTCCGGTTTAGGGTAGTGAAGGGTAGGTCGGGAAATGTCATCACCATTGTGTTCCCCGTCCTTGAAAACGGGATTATACCGTTTTCAAGCTGATTTTCGTTGTCTTCGTGGCATTTAGTTATAGGGGTAGTCTCAACCCCCGGGAGAGGGTTACATTAGCTGTGGTTAATTTTTTATTATTTTATTCGAATTGACAAAGAAGAAACCTAATTCGACAAGCCCTCGCAAGCCTAACACCGGAAAATCGGAAAAAGGAGTGGTTTTTCTCGTTAGGTTAGGTTAGTATAGATTTCTTTCCTTCTTTACATCTTTAACTCATTAACATAGTAGCCAATGAAACTGATATTACCATTAATATGGTAAAACAGCTAGATCAACTTTTGAGAGTACCCATAAAACAGCAACATACACTTTTACAGCTGTAAAAAGCATTGTACCTAGTAACAAATGACTGTTTTATTTCGTTTGTTTCGTTATTTTAAATTTCATCTCTGAATTCACAGAAGCTATGTTGCCTAAAGTATCAAAGATGAAATCCCTTGCGCTCATGACATAGGGTTTTCATTAGATAATACGATTTACACTTTATATTACTGGTAACTATGCTCTTTCGAAAACATTTTACCAATCAAATTCTAAGCCACCTGTATGAGACTTTAAAAAAACCACTGCTCAAGGAATCACTACTTCCACATCCAGATTTTATAACCAAGTCACTCACAACAAAAAAATTTTGTATGTGGAAATAATTGTTTATGGAACTTTATTAATATAATATTTGAAATCCTCTATCCCAAAACCCATAAAACGATACCCCACATCGGTAGTGGGGTGGGGGTGGTGATAAGGCGTGGTAGTGAGGGTGGATGAAATAAAAAAATATTTTGAGGTTTCTGGTTTTTGTACACACACTAAATCACAATTTTTTTTCATTCCCTTTAATAGTGGTGTGGGGGTGGTAATGGAGGTGGCTAATGTCAAAAATTTTTTTGAGACCTTAGCTTTTCTTGTATATACTAAATACCAATTTTATGGACTCTCACCTGCTTGATTTACGTACTTACCCCAAATTTACGAATTTACCCCCCTTCGACGAAACAAGATGAAAATATAATCTAGTTCCAGATCTCGTTAAAGTACATATGTGTAACAAACCAGAGTAAACGTAAGCACAAAAAAAGTTACAGATAGAAATTTTTTTTTCGCTCAAACTTAAAATCTCGACGTTTCATGACATTCTAAGCCTATTTGAACAATAAAAATTTTTTAACATTTTTTTGTCGTTAGTATACTTCCACTGAATGTGGAAGTAATAGATCTCTCTTGTGTACATATAGATCAAGTTTGAATTAATCTACAGCTAGGACTTTTACATAACTATGACAAATGAAAAATTAAATAAATAATTTGAAAGATAAGAAGATGGCAAAGAATTGTGGTTTAGCAAAACCTTGGATAACCAAGACCTTGAAAGTAAAACAGATATTTGATAATTTGTCATATTAGTAACTAGGTCATCTAATAGAATTTTTTGGGTGACTTCCTGTTTTTAACTGCTGCCAGACAAGATGTTTATTCAGTTTATTCCCAATACTTATTTAGCTTATCTAAAATTATATTAATCCCGAATATAAATCTTGAGAAAATAAAACATTTAGACATGTGTTGCTTGTTTTGATTCCAGTAGTGTAAGTTAAATTTGGAATTAGAGTATACAGGGTGCGCCACTTAAAACTCCCCAGGCTTGTAACTTTCTTATTTTTTAAGTGACGACCATGTTGGGCACATCCAATTGTAGACATTTTTAAAGCCTTTAAACATGCATACAGTGATTTAAAAAAAATTCTGAAAAAATTGCTAAGAAAGAAAACTTAATTTCTTTGAATATTTTTTTACCTCACCCAGTACATGAACTGCGTTAATGTTTTCTTATAAAGATTTTAATTAGCTTCAATTTATGTTATTACGTCCTATTCGAAATTCTTTTTGGTTTTAGAGAAAGAAATTAAAAACACTCTTTCCGATTCCAAACTGATTTTTTTTAAAATAACTTTGAAAATAATGTAAATAATAATTTTATGCTTTATTTGTAAAAGACATATCACAAACAATATTCAACGTAACAAAACAGCAACAAGAAAGAAAATAAGTAAATATTTTTAAAAACAAACTTATATTAAAATGTACTAACAGAAAATTGCAAAATTTTTGTTTTTTAATTTTTTTTATTTTAATAACATAAATTGAAGCTAATTAAAACCTTTATAAAAAAATATTAACACAGTCCATGTACAGTAAAAAAATATTCAAGGAAATTAAGTTTCTTTTCTTAACAATTTTTTCAAAAAAATGTTTTTTAAACCACTCTGTATGCATGTTTAAAGGCTTTAAAAATGTTTACAATTTGATGTGCTCAACATGGTCATCACTTCAAAAATAAAAAAAAGTCTGGGGAGTTTTAAGTGGCGCACCCTGTATATCTAATAAATATTCACTTGAAGACCTTATTATTCAATAGGGGGTTTAATGGACAATTCAAGTTACTTAGTTGTATCAGAATATAATTTAAAATCATGATACTAAGACATAAAGGAGTTATGCTCACTTGCAATACCAGTTTTGCATCATTGGGAGCACGTCAGCTTGTGCTTCAGTAGAGACGGGAAAAGCTGCTGCATTCACTTACTACCAAAAAATAACATTACAGAAATGGCAACCAATTTAGTTATTTGTTCAGATGCTTAAATGCATTAAATATAAAAGGTTCGTGCAAAGCATATGTGCACCTCCGATTAAAGCACTTATATCTAGATACATAATGGCATGAATTTTATGATCCCGAAAGACTCCCAATCTAAGGCACTTCTTCCCATAAGTTGCTGATTGGCCCATCGGCGTATTCGCGGCCGCTCGTACACGGTCGGCTTCAGTTCGATTATCATAATCTCAGTTTGACAGTTTTGACAGTATCAGTCATTAATGTTAATAAGTGTTTTTCGTGTTTTTCGATCACAATGTGGTGAACAAGTCTTTTTATTTTAAGTTGTGATTTGCCTAATACCTAAATAATATTCTCTGTTCATATTTAGACAGTTTAGTGACAATTTAGTGCAACATGCAACAGTGCTGTGCCATTTGCAGAAATCGATCATTTCATAAGTAAGTAGGTCATAGTCGTAACATGATGAGGTTCAGTTTATAGTTTTAATAATAATATTATAAATAATATCCTTCCAATGCATATTTCCCTTGAATAAAACATCTTTACCTATTGTATTTTTTCAATCTGCGTTAATATTCCTAGAAATTAACCAATGATTATCACATAAAATAGGTACAATATTTTACATTTTCCTTTCTACACATACCCGCCTCTGTTGCCTATGGCATGTGATGTTCATCTATCCATTTTAATGGACATATAATGTGACTATGTTAGGAGCAAATAAGGTATATGAAGAAAAGGTAGCCATTATGTATCTAGATATAAGTTCTTTAATCGGAGATGTGCACCTTTTAAAAATTTTAATATAGTGCTTATCCTAAACCAAGTATGATTTTGTAATACTCTTCAGATATTCTACAGTCAAAATTTAGATAATTCAATAAAACTTGAAAGCTGTATAGTAGTTCTAAAATGAGGCATGCAGGCATTTCTCTAGGTGGGCTTTATAATAATTACTTTATTGTCGTAAGATCTTATAAAAGATATTGATTGACAAGGTCAATTGATTAATTGTAGTTATACATATAGGAAAATATAAATAAAAAACAATAAAAAACAGTAGTTAGGCACACAAAGAATTTGAAGACAAAGTACACAACGTCAAATATAAAAATTAATTACTGCAGTAATATTCCTGGAAAGAGTAGAAGCAATTTTATAGAAGGTAGCGCTTAATGTGGCTTTTGAACTTGTTTATTGCATTAATATCTTTGAGTTGGGCAAATGATTAAAAATATGACTGCAAAAACAGTAAGGACTCTTTCTATACATTGACAAGTTGAAGTTCGAAATGTGAATATTGGTATTAGACCTGGTATCATGTGCATGCACTGAATTATTTTGTGGGAATTTTCCTTGATTTGTTTTAACGAAAATCAGTCCCACATAAATAACTATACAGGGAAGCGGTAGAATATGATGCTTTTTAAAGATGGGCCTACAGGACTCCATTGGGTTAACAGAAAAAACTTTTCGTATTATTCTTTTTTGTATAACGGAAATGCGGTTGAGTTCAGTTGTTTGACCCCAGTAAATCGACATATAGCTTAAATGAGAGTAGGCCAAAGCATAATAGACATTCATTAAGTTCTTGGTATCAAGAATATTTTTCCGATTAACGATTGCAAAATATGTTGAATTTACTGGTCACAAAGCCAACATGTGCATCCCACGTTAGCTGGTGGTCAATATGGAGGCCTAGAAACTTGCAATGATCTAACCTTTCCAACATGGTGTCATTAAGTTTTAATTGAAATTCTGGAGTTCTACGTCTTTTAGAGAAAATTATGTAGTGAGTTTTAGAGGGATTAAGAACAAGTTTATTTCTACTACACCATCTATAAAAGTCAGAGAGCAATGTTTGTGCCTTGCAGTATAGCTCAAATAAGAGTTATAAATCAGTTTTATAGTCCTTCCAGATCATTATATTTATAAGTACTCTTAAAAAAAAGCTTTTAGAATATCTTATAGTCTTTTGAAACTAAAATTGTCACTTGGGATTCTAGCCCAAGAAAAAACAAATGAAAAGAATGTTTTTAGTTCAAATAAAATTCATAACCTAATAGCACGAGAGCCTACCTACAAAAATGGAACACATAAGCTGCAGAGTCAAAAATTGGTGGGGATGCTTATCAAGTCATTCTCTGAACGTGTGTAGTCGGTCATGGCAATCCGGGTTGCAGTAGCGCAGGGGCAGCCATTTTTGTTATATGGCTCAAATAATTTTTAAATGTGACGCTTTCCCATGACATCCAATCAAAAAAGTTTCAGACAAAAGTTTTTCAGTTTTGTGGGCTGTACATATGGGGTTTTACTTTTAATGGGGTTTAATGTGGTTTTTATCCGGTAACATGTTTTTTTTATATAATCAGCCCCTCTTTTTTATAGTGGATTTCGATTCTACGACAAAAAATATCAATCTTTTGTTCTTTGCAATTTTTTATTCCGAGGTCAATTTGCGCCAGAAATTTTTCAATTTTCAATAATTTTTTACTGCGGAAGTGTGCGTTCTAGAGAAAATTGTAAAAGAGTTGTTCCTTTTTTTATGCAGAATACACATGTATTTTTTCATATTTTTCTCGCAAAAGTTTTTTTTTTTCAATTTTGACAAAAAAAAATTCTCAAAAAGAAAAATTTGAAAAAATACATGTATATTCTACATACAAAAATAAACAACTTTTCTCTTTTACAGTTTTCTCTAGGGCGCATACTTTTGCCGTAAAAAATTACTGAAAGTTGAAAAATTTCTGGCGCAAATTGGCATCGGAGTAAAAAATTGCAGAGTAAAAGAAATCCACTATATAAAAAACATGTTACTCCATTAAACCTCATTAAAAGTGAAACCCCACAGTGCCATTATGTAGAGCCCACAAAACTGAAAAACTTTTGTCTGAAACTTTTTTTGATTGGACGTCATGGGAAAGGTCACATTCAAAAATTATTTGAGCCATATAACAAAAATGGCTGCTCCTGCGCTGCTGCACAAGTACAGAGAATGACTCGATAAGCATCCCCACCAATTTTTGACTCTCCAGCTTGTGTTCCATTTTTGTAGGTGGGCTCTCGTGCTATAATAAAAATTATATTTAATATAAATTTTTACCAAATGATTTACCACTTTAATAAGTTTCCTGTATTGTACGTTTGACTATAATATTTTTGTTTAATTGATGACGAATTTTAAAATACATTTTACATTTTAAAAAAAATGCATTTGCACGCCACAGCAAACTGTTAAATACTAATAGCAAACTAATGCAATTACGTTGCGAGGCCGGTAAAACAGTAACCACACTACTAACCACTAGATTTAGTTAAGCTGTGCGTGTTCAAGGCTGTACGATCAGTATCGCGACGTGGCAAATGCTGTTGAAATTAGTCCTACCACACAGCAAGTGAAATAATTTATTCAGTTAAACTTTTAATGACATGACAAGATCATGTCTTAACATCAATATGGACAATTAAATCAGTAGACGTTCTTTTAAACTCCATTTCAAGCACTAGACATGAAAAATTACAAGTTCGATCCTGTCTACTATTTTTCATCAGTAACAACTTCTACCCTGCCCTCTAGTAGTACAATGTCAAACTAATATTAGCATAATTCAGCAAATTCTTCTAAAGGTTTAATCCTCTATAGGAGCAAATATTGCGCCAACTCTTTTTCACATTAAATATATTTATTCTAGGATGTATTACATTTTACTTGAACATTTGAGTCCCATTAAAGAATATAAAATAATTATAGATGAGTTACGGACAACTGAGTGGTGGTTCGTGTTTAATAATCCAAAGGAGAAAACTTTGGAAATTTAATTTCATTTAGTATTCAAATATAAAAATGGATGTAAGTTAACTAACTTTAATAATTAAATGAATCTGAATTCTGATTGGTTGGTTCATTTTTAAGAACGAGCGTTTGAAAGATTGACGAGTCTAAATGCGATATTTGACATTGGTAACATGGCCTTAAGCTCGAAGATCGCAAACAAGAAAATCTGTTGGGCATTCTTTGATTCATGTTGAAGCAGGACTTACTACAACCAATCACTAACAGGTTCAATACACTGTATCAAAAATGCATAAATATGTGAATAATCTTATTTGACAGTACAACTTCACTCATGTTAAACATACAGAAATTAAATTTTCTTGTTTTGCAAACAGTATTTTAGGTTGATATGTGAGTGGGCTACTATGCAGACCCTCCACTGCGACCATCTGGTCTATTATGGTTACAGAGAGAGTAACTTCGCTGCCATCACTAGATGATAATATCCCCATTTTGTTTGGTCGCATAAGTGGAAATTGCGAAAAAATCTAATAAGATTATCACTGTGATTGGCATTTGAAAATGTGTTTTAGAGGGAGCAAGGCGATCATATCAGAGGGGAGCAGGCGGCAATGAGCCAAAGTGAAGAGAGATCTTCGTAATAAACAAATTTTAGCTAAAAACTTTCTTCAATAGAAGTGTAGTATTCATTTACTTACAAGAATAACTTTTTTCAGTTTAATAATGCCAGCCATTTGGCTAAAAACTGCTTCCTCCCAGTCAAGATTCTTAGTACAAGGCTTTTTAATAGATGGTGCCACCTACAGCACTACAATAAGGCATCTGCATCATGTAACCAACATATCCTTAAATATTTAGTTTTTCAAGTGTATTATCATTTTTAATGTTTGTATACGCATTGTTAGTTTGGAGCCGTACTGGCTCCAAGCAAATATTTAAAAATTCACATAAATAATTTTTCATTATTGGATTATTGTTGATTAATAGAAATAGACTGCTAATTACAGGTTAGATTTCCAACCTACAAAAAGAGTCCTATTTTATCAGGACAAAGTATTTAGAACTTCATAAAGATTACACAGAACTAGATTTTAGTTGAAAATATGGGAACCAGGCAGAAATTTTAATAATAGCTGCGTAATACTCTTAAATCTTAAGAAACACATATTTTTGAGGTTACCTGTGACGTCACGTGCAGATGCCCTATAATAGCCACACTGCCTACCCTTCGTCCCACTTCAGCTTTAGCTTTACCGATGAAACTTTCTGATAGGCTTTGTCTCCTCTTAAGTGATTACAATTACAATCCACACAAAAATTACTTTCTCTATCTATATAAATCTCTAGAAGTATGTATTTCTGTAATTTTACTCTTTCTTAAAATTTTAGAATTTTTTAAATAATACCAAAGCCACAAAGTATGCATTATTTAGTATATTTTCTACTTTAACCCTTTCGTGGCGGAAACCGGATATCTACGAACGAAAAGAGGTGCACTTAATTACTGGAAACATATGTATCCGCCTATTACACATTGTTGGTTTAACCCTTTTCTTACTCCTCCCACCGTTAGTTCAATTTTGTTTTTTTTTTTGTGGTAAATAAGTCTTATTTCTATTATTAGCATTTTTTATTGATATTTCCCCTAAATTCATAAAAATGTTGAGTTTGCTAAGCCGTATGTATTTGAAAAAGCTACAGTTCGTGGCTGCAGATGGACAAATCCGCAAGCGCAGTCCGCTGCCGTCCCGAAAGGGTTAATAATGTAGATTATATGTCAAGGCAGTGCACTGTGCTGTAAAATTACAGCTCAGTTTATTTACAATTTTGAACAAATTCTTGAAAACCACCAAAAACTTAGAAGCGTGTCTACTGTTGAAAACTGATAAACACTAGTTCGTGAGATGAGACACGATATGTTGAACAACTGACAATAAATAATAAGTACCATACTTAGTCCTAAAATATCACTGTATTTTTCTCTGTTTCTTATTGGGATGCTCTGCCACATGTATTTTCTTCTAAACAATGTCGTGATGTCTACAAAATAACGGGGTTGGCATGTTTAAAACAAAATGTTTTAAACCAAGTGTTTAAAACATGTTTAAAACATCGCACTATGTTTTAAATAAATGTTTAAAACATATTTAATACACAATCCGATGTTTTAAACAACTGTTTAAAACACAGTGAGATGTTTTAAATAAATGTATTATTTTGGAGTTTGTGGAAAAGCAGGAAAAGTGCCGATGATGGTCCATTCTGAAAAATAATTCCGATGTAGTGGTCACGTGCACTAAACTGAGCATTTTATTTGTAGAGTGCTGTAAAATTCGTTTAAGAGCGCCATCTGACATCAACTAGTAGTAGCAGACATAGTGTGCCTGGCACCATTTAATTTTAGTTGGATATAGTTTTAAATGTTTTAAACCTGTTTTAAACATGTCTTAAACATATTTTAAACATACCATTTAAAACTTTTAAAAAAACCTGTTTTAAACAAAAAAAAACTTCAAAACAAGAAAAACTGTTTTTTTGTTTAAAATGAAAAAAAACTTTTTTTTTCCAACCCTGCAAAATAATACAATTATCCAGTATTTTACTGGAAAATAACTTCTACGCCTGTAACTTTTATGTCAAAGGATCAGTTAGAGGGTGGTTTTTGACAAATAATGAATAAGAACAAAAATATAGAACTTTCATATACATGGAAAATAATAATCACGTACGACAAAAACTGAACAACGGTACACAACATTAATTCCTTATGTATACGGATTATCTGAAAAGCTACGCCGTATAAGCAATAGATTTGATATTAGGACGATATTTCAAACGGGCAATACATTGAATCTATTTTAACAAAAACAAAACCGCTAAATCATGAGTAAAATTCAAAAAACTGCGTTTATAGTATTCCGTGTGAGTGTAATAAACATTATGTGGGTGAGTCATCAAGACCATTCAGTGTTAGATTGGATGAGCACAGGGGTTACATTAGGAAAAATGAAATTCAGAAATCGAAGATTTGCGAACAAGCTTGGGAGAAAGGACACAGAATAAACTGGGACTGGACAAAAATTTTAACAAAAGACAGATAGCAAGAAAAGAAAAATTAAAGAAGCGGCTATAATACTATTGAATGAGGATAAATGCGTGTCGAATTGTTCCGTAGATGTTTGCACAACCTGGCTGCCGATGTTAAAAGAAGAACTTAACAAACTCAACATTGTTTAAAATAAAACTATCATCTAGATATATCGACAGTTCTGTGTAAGCAGTATCTATGGATACTGAATTAACAAATATATTCTTATAGCTGTGTATTTAATATACACAGCACACAAACATTTATAATACACTTTGAGAAAGGAAACAGATTCGTTTTCCGAAACGTCAGCAAAATACATAATTTTTATATTTTTTGTTCTTAATTCATTATTTATCAAAAACCACCCTCTAACTGATCCTTTGACGTAAAAGTCACAGGCGTAGAGGTTATTTTCCAGTAAAATACTGGATAATTGTATTATTTTGCAGATTTCACGACATTGTTTAGAAGAAAATACATGTGGCAGAGCATCCCAATAACAGAGAAAAATTAAGAAAATGCCACAACCAACATTTAGACAGCATTACTGTATTGTACTGAATTTATTATTTAATAAATAAATGTTACACTCAATACAGTTTCTCGCAAGATTATAAATAAAATTATTATTTAATATAAATAAAATTATTATTATATTATAAATAAAATTATTAATAATTCATCACTATTATATTTTGGTGAAGAATATAAATAATTTCAAAATGAAAACAAATTTTGTTTTTTATTAATTAAAAATTAATATTTTATTAAGACGGATGCTATGAAATGATTAACTATTTTCATGCTAAATGAATTTTTTACAAGTTTTATTTTGATACCCTTGTATTATGTAACTTGTTTTTAAAAATAAAAACAACATTTGACCTTGCCAGGTATGAACATAATGAGACACTAACTATATTGAAAGAGTATTAGAAACAAGAACTGCATTGAAAAATACATATTTTTCATACAATGCTCACAAAATAGCCTGGTCGACCTTAAATTAATGTGATAAAAACAAATCTTTGCGCGATTTCCCATTAAATATTGCATTATATAATTACTGAGTAGCACATTAATTAGAATAAACAGTTTGAGGCATTGATATTTCTTTGAAACCATTTGCCTACATGTTGCCATAACGGTATGTAAACAAAGAAACTTGCACATATATTAATAATATATCAATACTTGTTTTAAATAAAGAGAGAGTTCAATCAAATACAAGTTCATTGTATTTAAATCATTATACTACAATGTCATAAAAAGATGTTTAAGTATTAGATTTTTTGAAAAAATAAGTTCCCAATGACTTTTAACTACCGATTGTCTATTAGATTAGTTGCTATTTAACGTTATTTTATAACTGTTATTTTTTTGCAAATAGCATTAACAGCCTGTTATTTTTGTTTGAAAATAACAGGTGAGAAAATAACATAAGAAACACGACGTAGTAAAAATTTTCTTGCTGACTGCTGTTAAACATGTATCTGAAGTTTCGAACGTTCACTTGAACGAATTTCATATGAAAAATTCCAATTAATCGACTTAGGCGTACAATTTTTCTGGTAATATTTGTTGGCAACGATAGTATAGTTGCCAGCAAATATTACCAGAAAAATGGTATGCCTAAGTCGATTTGTAGTTTTTATAAATCTTTCTTTTCATACGAAATTCGTTCAAGTGAACGTTCGAAACTTCATGTACATTGTTAAACTGTTATTGAGAAATCAGCAGCAGCAGCAGATAATGAGATCACAACGCAGCCGCATAGACTTATATATATGTTTAAATAGTGTCATTGCATGCGCTGTGTTTGGCGTGTTTTGCTATTTGTTGGCGGTAAGTGATTGGCAAAGCAAATAGTTATTTAATCTTAATCACAACGAGCGGTGGGTTTATATAGCATAGATAATCCACAAATAGATCCATATCTCAGCAACAAAAATTTAATTTGTATTAGGTAGTACGCGAGTATATCTATGATTATGATATTCATAGACAAATAATATATACATACCTATATGTATCTATGTTGCTATTTCTTTATTAATTTAACATGAAATAATAATAATTAAACGTTGAGGCTTAAAAAATGATTTATGTCCTTACTATTAGTTTGAAAGGCAACGCTGCCTGTCGGCCAGTGGCAGCAGCATGATATATAAAATAACGTCTCTGAAATAACATTTGCAAACTGCTTGCTGCGGTATGCAAATGCCAGTACTTCTCAGCGATCTGTTATTTTTAAACTGTTATTTCAAAGTAGCAGTAGCAGTTTAACCTGTTATTAAAAAACCGCTGCCCAAGGAATCACTACTTCCACATCCAGATTTTCTATCCAAGTCACTCACAACGAAAAAATTTTGTATGTGGAAATAATTGCTTATGGAACTTTAATAATATAATATTTGAAATCCTCTACCCCAAAAACCTATAAAACGATACCCCACATCGGTAGTGGGGTGGGGGTGGTGCTAGGGGGTGGTAGGGGGGGTGGATGAAGTAAAAAAATATTTTGAGGTTTTTAGTTCTTGTACACACACACTAAATCACAATTTTTTTTCATCCCCTTTAATAATGGGGTGGGGGTGGTAATGGGGGTGGCTAATGTCAAAAACTTTTTTGAGACCTTAGCTTCTCTTTAATATACTAAATACCAATTTTCTGGACTCTTACCAGCTTAATTTAACTATTTACCCCAAATTTACCCCAATTTACCCCCAACCCTTCGATGGAACAAGATGAAAATATAATCTAGTTCCAGATCACGTTAATAAACATACGTGTACCAAATTTCAAGTCAATATCTTAAACGGTTCCAGAGTAAACGTGCGCACAAAAAAAAGTTACAGACCGACAGACAGAAATTTTTTTTTCGCTCAAACTTAAAATCTCGACGTTTCATGACATTCTAAGTCTATTTAAACAATAAAAATTTTTAAAAATTTTTTTGTCGTTACTATACTTCCACTGGATGTGGAAGTAAAATAACAGCTTTTACCCATCACTATTATCTAATTGGAATTTCTTCTGTCAAAATCAAAAGGTAATTCCTTCCTAAATAAATGGGTTATTTTTCCACAAGTCACCTTTTGAAAATAATAGTATTTCTCACAACAGCAGGGTTGGAAAAAAAACAGTTTTTTTCAATGTTTTAAATGGTATGTTTAAAATAGGTTTAAAACGTTTAAAAGTCTATTCAACTAAAACTAAATGGTGCCAAGTTACTGAGTCTGCTACTACTACTTGATGCCAGACAGCGCTCTTAAACGGATTTTACAGCACTCTACAAATAAAATGCTCAGTTTAGTGCATGTGACCAATGACCATTTGACTCATATGAGTAAGACCGCAGAGGGTATGTTTGTGTGGGTGTGTTTACTGTTTATATCGGAATTATTTATCGGAATGGATCATCATTGGAACTTTTCCTGCTTTTTCACAAACTCTAAAATAATACATTTGTTTAAAACACCCCACTGCTTTTTAAACTGTGTTTTAAACAGTTGTGTATTAAATATGTTTTAATCATTTGTTTAAAACACAGTGCGATGTTTTAAACACGTTTAAAACATTTTGCTAACCCTGCACAAGTCTAGAATGCTGTGAGCACTGTCTCGTAAAAATGCATATAACAGCCCCACAAAAAAAAATAAAAGTTCAAAGCAGCGAACCAGACCCATGTATTCCTATGTATTTTCGGACGCTGCATCCGAATCCGGGCTCAAAAAAAATCGTACACCCCCAAAATCATTAGCTAGAGCCAAAAAACACCCCTGAAATGGGGTAAAAAGAATATTAAGCTATGAGAATAGTTGTTACATCTTAATGAATTGAATTATACAAATCAAGGTTTAACAGCAGCATACATACAATAGGTATGAAACACACCCCCCCAGGGAGGGGCGAAAACTAGCCCCCATATATAAAAAAAATCGATCCAAAACAGCAATGACTGCTGAAAAAGCTCAAAATGTCTAAGTTTTGTTAAAGTGATAAGAAACTGCATCAGGTCTGACGTATAATCTGCCCCTATAGAGTTGAGAACAACCACCCCCAAGTTTAAAGGACACGAGAAAAAGAAGAAAAAACGTAAAATGCAACAGGATTTCTATTTTCATGGATGCTATGATTGGCTGAAATTGCGTAGTACTCTAAAATAGAATTAGAAACTTACGTACCATTAACATTCTACAGTGTCAACCCTCAGAGGGTGTGAAAACTACCCCCTATGTAAGGTTTGACTATAAAAAGTTATAGTAACTTCTATAAAAATTCGAAACACCTGCGTTGTGTGGAAGAGAGAAGAAACTAGACTATGTTCGACGCTGTGCTTGAAAACCACCCCCACGGGGTTGAGAGGGTTGAGAGACGCCCCTATAAAAAAAAACTATGGAAATGAAGCGAATAAGCAACAGTATAGCTTTTTCGTTACATCTTGAATTACGGTAGTTTACATCCTTTCTGGCGGTGTTACTTAATAACATTTATAGGACATGAGTTTCACACTCTAAGTGTGCAACGCGATTTTTGCCAACCATAGCATCCATAAAAATGTAAATCCGGTTAGTTTCTCTCTGTTTTTCCAGCATCCTGCGATATAGGGGTAGTATCTCGCAACCCCGTGGGGGGTGGTTTTCAATCACATCGTCGAACATAGTCTAGTTTCTTCTCTCTTCCACATAACCCAGGTGTTTCAAATTTTTATAGAAGTCACTAACTTTTTATAGTTAAATCTTACATAGGGGGTAGTTTTCACATCCTCTGAGGGATGTTGATGGTACGTAAGTTTCTGGTTTTATTTTAGAGTACTACACAATTTCAGCCAATCATAGTATTCATGAAAATAAAAATCCTGTTGGATTTTACGTTTTTTCTTGTTTTTCTCGTGTCCTCTGAACTTAAAAGTGGTTGTTCTCAACCCCATAGGGGCAGTTTATGAAGATTACGTCGAACCTGATGTAGTTTCTTAACACATTAACAAAACTTAGACATTTCGAGCTGTTTCAGCAGTCATTGCTGTTTTGGATCGATTTTTTTATATATGGGGGCTAGTTTTCGCCCCTCCCTGGGGGTGTGTTTCATATCTATTGTATGTACGTTGCTGTTTAACCTTAATTTGTATAATTCGATTGATTAAGAAGTAACAACTATTCTGATAGCTTAATCTTCTTTTTATCCCATTTCAAGGGTGTTTCTTGGCTCTAGGTAATGATTTTGGGGGTGTACGATTTTTTTTGACCCCGGATTCCGATTCAGCGACTGAAAATACATAGGGATACATGGGTCTGGTTCGCTGTTTTGAACTTTTATTTTTTTTTGTGGGGCTGTGTAATTAAAGAGAAGAGAATGTAGGTACCCAACAAAAATAAGCCCCCCATTTGTGGATGTAAAGAACGCTGTAAAATGTTTAGAAGTATACTAAGGTAGTATGTTTGAGCACCAATGCTTAGGAGCAATGTGTTATCAACAAATAAGCTTGCACACAGATCAGAATACACCAATGAAATTAACAATTTAAGCACATCATTCAATGAATAAGCCACGCTAGTTTCACAATTCCTCACGATTTTTTAGACAAGAGCTATTTGTATATTGCTTACGTATTGGTTACCCCAAAAATTTAATATAAGGGATCAAAAAGTTGAAAAGTTTCAACTCTGCACCTCGGATTTTTCACAAATTGTAAAAATGTATATCTTGTGAGATACAAAAGCATTATTTCGAATTTTTAATGGCAACAAGTTCTTGTCGTAAGTGTTTTTATAGGTTTAAATCAAATTGAATTTGAAACATTCTAGATGTTCGTGAGGAATTTCATTTAGTACTACAAGGTAATGACATGCTTAATATACCGTTTCAATACCATAACTTAAATTCAAAATATGTTCTAGATTTTCATTGCTTAACTTTTAATTCAGGCAAAATTATGCAGATTATTTGTTGAACCGAGTCAAAAAACACATTTAAAAAAGATAACAAACTCATCTTCAAAAAGTAATACAAAAGTATCTGTTTGTTAACTAAGTCGTCCACTACGATTAGAAAATAACATGCATATGCCTTTGTACTAAAAATAATGCAGTTTTAGCAAAATGTAAAAATATACCTACTTACTAAGTAAATAGATAATTTCATGGACTATGGTTGGAGCATGGTGTATTAAATAGGTGGTCCGACATACGACACTTTCCTATTATAATAATGGCTTCATAAGAGCATGGTTTCTATTTACTTTAGTAGATGGCGCGAGCTATAAGGTCCTACAATTACCTGGGCATGTGCATCGTATACCTAACATAACCTCAAATTTTAAGATTTTTTTCGTTTATTCTCGTTTTTAATGTTTGTATAGGCATTTTTAGCTTGAAGCCATACTGGCTTCAAGCAAATATTTAAAAACTCACGCAAATAATTTTTCAATATTGTTGATTAATAAAAATAGACTGCTAATTCTGCCGTGCTAAAATCAAAAGCCGTATCTACAAAAATATCCGAAATCGGGTTTTTAATGGTTTTGGTATATTAACATTTTATTCTATTTATTTATTAAAGCAAAAAGCTGTATCTACATTAGTTATATTAAAAAACATTACACATTTTGTCATATCTTCACAAGACTTCTGGCTTTCCTAAGTACAAATGTGGTATCTGCATGCTACTAGTTGAAAACGCAGTAACTACGTGTGAGAAAGTGCATATGCCGCATTTGTTTCTAGTATGCTGTAGTTCCCTCCTTCTCCATTAGGAAACGTTTTTTTTTAAATCTAACATGTCTAGTCGATTTTTTACGTCATTTTACATCGAAAATCATCTTTATTATATAACCTGTGTTGTAATTTACCAAGAACTATCAAAAAAACTTTGATGTGAAATTTCTCGATTCTTTGTCGCCAGTAGATACGGCGTTTGATTTTAGCACGGCAGAATTATAGGTTAGATTTCTAACCTGCAAAAAATGAATGAAAACTGGCTTAAAAACTGTTTCGACTTGGTTCTGCAGGTCAAAAAGCCGCTTGGGAGCTTGTCGGAACTCTGAAACTTGCAAATCCGGGTCGACTATATAAGAAAAGGAGAGGGTTTTCAACTTCATTTAATATTTAGTAGTGACTGAACGTTGACGCACGATGTATACTAAAAATAAATGTCTAGTCGAGGTAGGAAATAAGAGTGTTTCGCAACATTTTGTCAAAAAAAAACTTGGATGTCGTGCCACGTGCAAAAAATGTAATAAGGAAATTCAGGGGCTTGTCGACAGGCTTAAAAACCACTGGGTAACCTGTAAAAATCAGTCAAGTGAAGATGAAAAGATTAATGAGTTCCAAGCCAGTAATTTATTAACATCAACCAAGAAATTGCTTTGTATATACGCAACAAAATTTTTGTTTGCTCCGAACAATTTTTTTTTTTAGTGTGTAACCACTGCAAAAAATGTAATAAGGAAATTCAGGGGCTTGTCGACAGGCTTAAAAACCACTGGGTAACCTGTAAAAATCAGTCAAGTGAAGATGAAAAGATTAATGAGTTCCAAGCCAGTAATTTATTAACATCAACCAAGAAATTGCTTTGTATATATGCAACAAAATTTTTGTTTGCTCCGAACAATTTTTTTTTTTTAGTGTGTAACCACTGTCGAAAGAAGAAAAAAAAGGTTGCTTTAGATAAAGTTTCCCGACATTTTTCTGGGGTTAATAATTAGGTTGGAAGGGAAACCGATCCATTCCAAGGATCAATATTTTCAGAAGAGATATTACAAAATGTTAATGTGGCGCAGTGGTGGAAATCTCAAAGACACTTCACAAATTAACAAAGTACTGGATCTGATAATTCCCTTTCTGAGTGCTGTTGCTTCTTCTGCAGACGTGGAAAGAATGTTTTCTTCATATATGGACTTGTTCATTCAGATATTAGAAATAGATTGTGCAATTATTTTATTTCTCTTTAAACATTATACTACATACTAAATATGTCTTGTTTTGTACCGTTTTGAAAATGTATATTTTCATTTTTATATGTTCATATGTTTGTTAAGTTAATGTTTAAACCATTTTTTGCAAATAAAAATGTTTACTAACAAGTTTTTATTTTTTTCTTTAAGTATTTAACATTTAAACTAGAAAAGAAAAAAAAATCATTATTTTTTTTAAATAATAAAAATCGCTTCATTAAAATCATGGTTTTAATCAAATGATTTAAATGAACTCAACTCGCTAGGTAGAGCTATAGCGAGAATAGAATTAGAAATTTTCACTCAACAACTTTCTAACAATCGATCAGATTTAAAATTACGAAATACAAAGATTGGCATAATTTTTAAATTTAAATCTATTGGTTTTCCAGATAAGTGAAATTATCGAGTCAAAATTCTAGAGAATATTGAGAAATGTTTTAGATATACAGTGTGTCCCAGGATAGATGTAACAAGAGGTGTAATGGACCAAAAATTTTGGAATTTTGGAATGGTATTTGGGGATTGAGTCCTGCTTGTTGTAAAACTAAAGTATACCAAAAATGACTTGATTTGGTGTTCTACAGGGTGTTTTATAAGCAAAGTTGTAAAAATCACCACTAATAAAGTACCTTTATTTTTCAAAATATGAAAAAATTCCACTAAGAAAAGTTATTTAGAATGCAATTTTATACCTCTATACCAAATTTCAGGAATATAAAATTATTTTTTTGAAACTTTCCATTTTTTCAATAAATTAGTATTTTATTTTGAACCATTCAATTAAAACTGCATAGACATTATTTTTTGTGAATTAATATTTAAAGTTATGTAGAAGCTAAAAGTAGGCTATGAGAAAAGCAGTGGATGATTAACATTTGCTCCTACACAACTTTAAATATGAATTCAACTCTTAATTTGCAAAAAATGGGAAGTTTCAAAAAAATAATTTTATATTCCTGAAATTTGGTAAAGAGGTATAAAATTGCATTCTAAATAACTTTTCTTAGTGGACTTTTTTCATATTTTGATTAGTGGTGATTTTTACAACTTTGCTTATAAAACACCCTGTAGAACACCAAATCAAGTCATTTTTGGTATACTTTAGTTTTACAACAAGCAGGACTCAATCCCCAAATACCATTCCAAAATTAGAAAATGTTTGGTCCATTACACCTCTTGTTACATCTATCCTGGGACACACTGTATAAATAAATTCTATAGTTTTTCACAACATGTTGCTAAGAAAAAAGTTAGGGCCAAAAAATAATAAAAACTTTTCTAAGTATCAAATTTCTCTCTTCTCTCTGCTCCCGTCTTGGATATGTTCCTTGACAAATATTTTTTATTCAAGATCCATGTAACCAAAATGATCAGTGAAACTATTGCCGAAATTGCCGTTGCCCTTTAATTATGTATAAATTTAGATGTCACTAGCTGTTCTACGTTCGCGTGGAATTTTGAAATTAACAAAAAAGCTTCTTTGTAAAAGACGTTTGAACTAGAATCACCATTCTGGAATATTTCAGAAGGTTCACAGATTTTCTGGAATGTTCCAGAATACTCTTGAATTTTCTGGAATATTACAGAAGTTTAATCATAAAAGTTTATGCCATGCAAATACTATTGTAGAAATCAAGCTGTATCTCTGGTTCTACTAAACCGATTTTCATAAAACTTGGCTAAGAATAGGCAGTTCCATGAAATAAAAACTAAATGTTACTCCAAGCTTAGATAAATTCACCTGTGAACCCAAGTAGCACCTTAAGTCAGAATTACGTAATGTAGCCCTCGTTTTGGTTCCGTTTTCCCCTTTAACCTAACCTAATTGACTTAAAATTTACGTAAAATATAAGTAAATGGGGAATGAGACGACGTCATGAATACCTCTTAAATAAGGCTGCTCTGTTATAATGACCTATTGGTTATAGAACATATTTCCCTGAACAGGTAATTTAAACGTAAAAATGTTGTTTAATTGTGGTCGCTGATAGGTAATATTTACCAAATCAGTTGTCCTCTTTCAACTGCAATCTTTCTTTCTCAGAAATAACTAATATGATTTTATTTATAACAATAATGATTTACTTATAAGTCACGAGGCATAAGCAGCAAAGACAACTGGAAACCATCAGACATCTCTATTGATGGAGTAGGAGTGCATCATATAATGTCATACGTAGTTGTAAAATAATGTGTCCACTTCCCCTCTGTGTGTGTTTTTTACTGCCAATCAATTTTCATTGTAAATATATCCATTCTACCTCGGACTATTAAAGGGGCCTCAAGTATTTCACGTTTTTAAAGAAAAAAAAATTTTTTTAGCTTAAATGTATTTTAAAAATATTTGTAAAAGCCTATTCAATTGCCCGGCAGGACTTTCCTGGGGCATAAAATATTATAATATCGTATTTTTTATCTGTTAAATAACCTTATATTAATGATTTTTTTCAATTAAATACTCATCAAAATTTCATTGTAAAATGGCCTCTTACAGCTGGTTGAAAAATATGGCGAACATAGTGCCATGCGACTTCGAAGTATCCTCTCCCAGTATTTTAGGCCTCATTGACGTTTTTCCTTGAGACGAAATGTTAAAACTTATATTATTTACTTTAAAGTTAAATGGGACCAATATAGGTTAAAATAATTTTTTAGTCTTCAAAATTGTAAAGTCTTTAAAGTTCGTGCAGAACTAAATTGGTCATATTTCCCAAATTAGGTTAGAGAAGGCGGTAAATTGAGTGACGTCACTTCTGTTTCTAACCTCAAACTTCTTTGGCTGCAATTGTTGTTTTGTGAGTTTGTGGTTTATTCCTTCAATTTTCACTTGTATTTTGTCAATAAAAATGGATGTGTTTTGTTTTGAATGTGAGAAAGTATTCTCCAGCCAGTCAGCGTTAAATCGGCACAACAGAATTGTGTATAAATAAACAAATCCGACGTATTTATATCGAATCTACAGTGCCCAAAAGATACCTGTGCTTAGAGTGCAAATTGTGTTTTAACTTTAATAACGACTTGCGTTTGCATTTGATAGAAAAACATGATCACATCACGAATTCGGTGAATTTGGAATTTAAAAATATTTCAGGTAAAATAATTAATCTTTTGTTGGTTAGTTTAATACTTTATTTTGAATAAATGTATTAACAGAAAACACATCATATGAAACTTGTTTTTTAATTCTTAATTACTACTTCCCCATCTATCAACTTAAATTTGTTCATAGGTATAGGTTTAAACCTTCTATAGGGCCATAAACCATTTTTACAACTTCTCTTCAGTGAGTACATTCAGGAACACTGAATACAATCCAAATAAAGTCACTCAGATACACTACTAACACTACTGAACTTCACTTAGCTTTTTATTCTGCAAATTAAGTACTGAAATCTAGAGAAAAAAATAGTTATATTGTACTAAACTCTCTGAAAGATTAACAACTGTTTTACCTGATATAATGTAGTCATTACTTCGAATGCAAACAAGTCGGTAATAGAAAAGTTGAAATACAATTACAAGTATCTTTAAGTACACCGCATATTCGATTTAATTATAATTATGTCCTATTTGCTTATGCACTTTTCAGTTGTGCCGACTAAAGGTTGACTGGCTGTAGAATACTTTCTCGCATTTAAAACAAAACATCTTCAATTTTATTTTTAAAAACACGAAAACAGAAAACCCAAACAACAACAAAATAAATTGCTACAAATTAGGACATTATCCCTCTAATAAAGTACAGTTGACACTGGGAAAGCATCAACATAAAACAATCATTATAGTCCTTTGAAGTAATTTAGAGAATGAAAACGTAATTTTGCTTTCCAGGGAAGGGACCTAATTCTATTTTTTAAGTAAAGATAACTTTCAGGACATTTTATGGAGTAATATTTGCCTTTAGGTTAAACACATATGCTAGGTTAGTGGAGAAGTAAAATTGGGGTAAATTTTACCTAAAATTGGAACTAGTTGTGACCATGAGGTTACAGTTATAACCTAAATCTGACTACAAGGACAAGACAAAACTCAGGTTATACTTACGTAAAAAATTGGTAAAATTTCCCTGTTTTTATTCAGACAAAAGACAGCGACTCCAAAGTTAATAATTTAGTCTAAAATTATATATTTTCTTACACATAGACCTCAATATGCACTTTAACTTTAGAGTTAAATTTTAAGGAACAGTAACGTAAATATTTCTTGTAAATTACACTAAAGTCAGTGTGACACTATCAGGCATTTCATAAGAAAATATTACCTAAATATTGCTTACTAAATTACTATTAAGTCCATATACCTTCAAAGTTGAAAGCAATGGTTGCAATTACGTTATATCAACTATCTTAGGTTAATGTGGCTTTAAACTGGTAATATAAACTAATTGTGCTGCTTGGGAAAAGCCTATTCAAATCGATTCGGTAGTTTCTGCATATGATGTGCATTAAAACAGACAAAAATTCCAAAAACTATCTTAATGTATTCTGCCGTCATAAGGTGAAAAGCCGCATCTACATATTTGTCATAAATGCGATCTTAATAATACATGAGCACCCAAAAGTATTTAGCCTAGTTCTGCAGGTAAAAAAATTATAAAAAATAAATATTTAAATTACCTAAGATCCATTGAAATTGATTTTCTGAATTAATATTTGCTAGCTGGGTAAAGTACAAACGTGTTGGTTACTTTCCTCGACAACCGACAATTTACAGATGCGGCTATTCTCCTTATGACAGCAGTATTGTATTTTATTACTTGTCTTACATCCTCTCAGAACAGTTTTTTGCACATATTTTCAAGGTACAGACATGGTTTACGGATTTATTATATGTATATAGATTAGTCAAGAGTACAACCTCTAGAAATTTGGAGTATATCCCAAATAACCTAATTAGAACATTTGTGCAATAATCAATATAGACACAAACTTCAAAAGACAACCATTACTTTTTCTGGCAAACATTTCAAATGATGGCAAGGCTAGTTCTCATTATAAGGTTAATCGGTGGTTGTCCAACTGTCGTATCCGCTAGATTCATGGTTCAAGCAATAGTGAAAATATTTTCTCAAACTTACCTTAATACCGATATTACCGTTTTTCTCCTCTACTACAGTATACGGTAACATTTGAATTTCTTTCTGTACATGTGGATCTCGAAATTTTCTACCCAACAGCCTTTTTAAAGAGTAGATGGTATTTTTCATGTTGGTGACCTGTTGGTTTTTTGCCGCAACCCCAAGGATACGATTTTTTCCAGAAAAAGCAATACATGATCTACAAAGAACCAAAATTCAAAACTGTAATCGCCCACTGAATATGAGTAATTCGACCAAATTTGGTATCAAATAATATAAAGTTAAAAAAAAAATGGTAACAATCTGAATATCAAGGTTGCTATGAAATGTCAAATTGTTAACACGAAATTATGAATATATTACAATACAACTATAAAACTACACAAATACACAAATTAAAGCAAAACTAAACTCACGGAGTGGCCCTTAAACTATAATCATTTGCAATAGTTTCGATTCCTCCTGATTTTGCAACCGCAACATAGCAGGACTCGTTTCCCAAGTCGATTCCTATCACAGACATAGCAGCCATCTTCTCCAAATTTTATAAATAATATAATAAGCAGAGTTTTAATAAATCCTCTAACAATTTTTAATCACAAAATTCTCACTTTGAACCAAATATCCCGTATATTCTCTCGGAAACGTGCCGGCACTCTTTACAACTGACTGCAGAGGCTGAAATTTTCTGTCTTTGTCTACTTTAACAAGATGCCAACACCAGACAGAGAATGTTACCGGTTCTGGAAAGTTCCAGAAAGCTTGCATCTCTGTTTCTCTGTGTAATATCATATGTAGTAGACAAGAACAGATATTATAGGATGATTAAAAAAGATTATTTATTAATTTATTTGAAAGGCGCCAAACGTCTGAACTCTTCTTTTTTATTCTCGTAAAATCTAGAAGTACTTTTATATTCTAAATTTTGTACGAATAAGCCTGTGTTTTTTGTAAAACAAATTGTTATATAATACAACAAACAGAAACACTTCGAATCTCTATAATATGTTCTGTGCTTTCGAGAAACTGAGATTCGACTAGTTCGATTTGAATACAGTTTGCTAATGTGAAAATTCATCGAAATAGTAATATTCGATTCTCAAAAGTTCCCGCTAATTATTCAAACATGCTTTACCGACTTTTCCTTTACGTCACGTCACGCCTTTATTTATTTATTTATAGTCTCTGAGGGCTGCCCTTCAATTTGGGGGTACTAAGGGGCAAAGGTGGATTCGTGTGAATATTGAACCATTTTATAACAAAATTTTCATTGTTATTATTTTGCAACAATTAGGCAATCCAACAAAACCTGTCAAACTATTTTGTTGTGGGGCAAAACACGGGGTTTATTTTAATTAACTCGTGGAAACGTATCTAGCCAAGGCAACCGAAAAACAAACTCTTTAACAAACGTTTAACGAATGAAAACAAACGTTTGCCGGATGTTTGCCCACAACGCCATGTTAAAAGTCACGTGGTTTGGATTGCTTAATTATTGTAGCTTTTGTATCGATTTCAATATTAATTCATGAAATAGTTTATAGAAAAATTATCAAGTGACACACAGCTATTTAATAGAGGAAAATGTGATCTTGGTCTTTATGAATAAGAGTGTATTATACAATAGGCGTCTGAATTTAAGATGCCAGCGTCAAAGTGGAGAACTCCCTCCCAGTAATCTATGGTGGAGAACTCGTGAACTAATTATAGGCTTTTTGTTTGTTTATATGACGAATACATTATTGATTTTGTTCTGTTTATTGTTGTTTTTGGCGTTAAAAATAATAACATTAATAATATATGACCTAAAGGTTTGCAAGATTTTGTTGTAAGCGATTTGCAAGATATTAATGGCATTATTCAGCAAAATTCATATTTTTTTAGGTTATCTAGTTTTTCCCTTGAAAACTACAGTTTCTTCGACATGAACGGTGTCTGGCTAGTTAAATATTAATAAACTTAAATATTTCTCTAAATTTATCTACAGTAGTTTAAATCACTTTTTTTTTCAGGAAACATGAGTGACATTTAGGTTAAGCATATTGCAATGTATGGAACATTTGTGGAGCACTAAAAATGTAAAAATTCTAAGTGTGTGTATGAAGGGGAATATGTTTTAAATGCAGGACATATTATTTTGTGTGGTATTCATATTCAACACAAAACTTAAAAATGTTTATGCTCTATATGTTTACAAACAAGTGTATCAGATTCAAATACCCATGAAATTAGTGGTACATTGAATATAAGGAAAAGATATTTATTAATTCTTTAAGTAAAATAAATGAAACAGTATTTTGTAAAATATGAAACAGAAATATTCAGAGGTAAGACATAATAGTGCATGGTGCAATAGTATATATTACTTTTAAATATACTGGAATTACATATATTTACTTATTTCAAAAATTTCACTTACAATGTGTGATTGTCTAGGACATTATTATTGCTACTCGGGCCACGGTTATTTGCACCAGCTTTTCCTCTTTCAATGCCTGGTTAAAGGTGTCTACATTAAAGAAGGTATGGTTTGAACATTGCAGTACAACTCAACTTTCACGAGTTGTCCCTGCAATCTACAAAGGATACCGACTAGGTTGGCCCCAGCCAATTGTAGCCCCTTTAAACGCTATCATCTTTTTAATAACTTAGCATCTCAGTTTATCATTTTCTTATTGTTGATATCATCATACACTAAAGAGACAATGACAGAAAAGCCCATAATTAGTTTGACTATAGACCACCAGGTGGCGTACTCCTTATTTTCAGACGCCTATAGCCAGGAAAGGAGGATAGCGATGAATTGAACTGTCAATAGTGTCAAGCGGCACATACGTGATTTTTTATGATTAAAACTTACGAAGACACACTCTACTGTTATTGACTAGGTCAGTAATAGGGCGACGAACTTACTTGTGAAAGAACATATTGGAGATGTTTACATTTTGGCAAAAAAAGTTAAGCCAGCGGGTGCGGTCAAAGTGCCGCGTTTTTTGCTTTCGGTCGAACAATCAGGACACCGGCAGGTACAAAGCACCGCCGAAGTTGATGTTTTTGCGTTATTAACGGGTTTAAGTAAATATCCCTTATATCTATTTGTAGAGTTCACTAGCATAGGGTCAATGTCTTTTCGATTTATTTCATTATTTTTGTAGTATGATTTGATTAAAACCAAAAAGTCAGTTCTACCCTCTCCAGCTTTGCTGTCAATAGTGTCAATCCCAAGTCTGATAAAGTGACATGGTTGTACCACATTACATCAGATTGGTTAGTCATTGGCGGCACATTTTTCCAAAAAAATAAGGTAATTTTTTTGGTAATTTTTCATTTTTTTAACTCCTTTCGGAGGGGACAACCTACTGATAAATTTTCCGCATGTCATGGTAGATCACCCTGTATATGTGAGTTAGCGACGTTGATTTTCTAATTATTTTGAATTACATTCCCTCCAAATTCAAATGACAATAGGATCTTGTCGTACACACTGATAATGTGTGCTCATACCCAAGAGCGGATCTAGAAATTTCAATAATTCTTTTCTCGTCTGTGGCGCATGGGACCCATACGAAATATGGGAAATAACATCTCGAGAAGCACTTTTCTAACGACCCATAAAAAATTTTGAAAAAGCAGTTTGCGAAAAAAAATTTCAAAATTCGGTACCCCCCCCCCGGTCTAGGGACGCCTTTGTCATATGCATTTTACTTTTCATAAAAACACAATATGTTTTGAAATTTATGAAAATATTTTCTGTACTAACTGAGATACAACGAATTGAAATTATGTGATTTACAATTTAACAAATCACAAAATTTCAATTCGTTGGATCTCAGTTAGTAATGAAAATATTTTCATAAACTTCAAAACTTATTGTTGTATTTTTATGAAAAATAAAATGCTTATGACAAAAAAAAAAAATTTAAACAAGAGTCCCTAACCGAATTTTGAAATTTTTTAGGGGTCGTTAGAGAAGTGTTTCTCGAGATGTAATTTCCCATATTTCGTATAGGTCCCATTTCTCGCCCTTGCTCATACCACTTTTTTTTAGTTCAAATGTGCAAATCTCAGAACTGGCCTGGAGCGAGAAATTTCATTGGGCCGTGTCTGACCTCGACGTTCTAAAAGAAACCCCAACTCAAATGTATTAATAATTATTGTTTAGAAATTCATATTCATCATTTGGAGCAAGGTCAGAGTGGTGTATAAGGACCCATTAGAAAAAGTCACCCTCTTCCTGTAAGCATTTTTTTTAATAAATAAAAAAAATCAGAGACGTACCTTTTTTACTTACATCAATAACTCATTTGGAATTCACCTTACTGCAATAAGTACTATTATTTAAGAGCGGGGGAAAATTCCTTGTAAATAAAAAATATCAGAGAAACGTAGACACCTACCTTTTTCATTTAGTCAATAACTCATTTGGAATTGACCTTACTGCATTAAGTACTATTATTGCAGAACGAGGGAAAATTCCTTGTAGCCCACCTAGCCAGATTAATATAATTATATACATATATGTAAATTTTCTTATTTTTGTTTTGTATTTTTGCACCACCATAACTGTTTGTAGTTAAATGAGGTTTCTGGCCAGATCGTGATTGAAATAAAATTTGTGAGATGAGTGTACGAAATATTTATTTAAAATAACCTAATACTTTATTATTAATGAAAAGAAACAAATTCACATGTCTTCTGTATCAGATTCAGAATCAGCTTCCATTGCTTGTTTTGCTGCCTTTTCTGCTTCGGCAAATACAGTATCGGGAACTTTTACATGATATCCATTACTTTCTCTGCATACCCACGATAGTTCCAACTCAAAGTTTTTATCCTTTAATTCATCATGTACCAAGTATATTCTAAAAACAAGAAAAGTTAAAAATAATCTGTCAATATTATTATTATTATTCTTCAGTAAGTAGTATTGGTTTCTAATGCCACAGCTGTGAAGAAGTGAAAGAATTTGTATGATTGGTATAAGTTATATACACATTGAGACACATTTGGGCTTCATGCGATATTAGTAATTGCTACTGTTTACAATTCTGGCAAAGACTAATAATATCATATACATAAAAACGCGACATTCCGAGCAATCCCATTCATAAATCCCCCTGGAGAAAATTGACCTCGGGCATTTAATTTGTAATTGAGTAAAAATTTACATGTATGTAACAAGTACATTCAAATAACACTTTACTTATTGTACAAGGAAACATATGGACAAGATAACACAAGGCGAAGAAATGTTACTAATATTTCATCATTTCGTCGCTTTTATATTGTTTGAGAATGTCTCATTCAAATACATTTGCGTAAAAGCTGTCTCTGGATTTCCTCACAGAGATTCGGGAATGCTAACCTATTGACGCTTGCGCAAAAGAATGATAGGAGGTTTAATTTGTCATCTTGTCTGTCTCTCTCAAGAAACGAACTTCTCTATTCGAGTGTCGTGTATTATATTATATTATTAGTCTATGGTTCTGGCTAGGGCAGAAGGAAAATAAGCCATTTTTAATAGTTTTCTGAGTTCTATCTATGATTCAGTTATATATATTTTGAGAAGTAATAAGTAATAGTAATAAGTAATAAGTAATATCAGAATATTCGCAGTGAATTTAAGGAATGTTACCATTATTGCGCTAAATCACAAAATTTTGTAAATTTAACTCTCAATGGATATTATCTAAATTGGCATAACCGCTAACGACCGGTATATGATACGCTATTCCAGAAACATCAAAATAAAAAATATCTTTTAAAAGAAACACAAATATATTGTTTTAAAATTAAAAACAAGATCACGTTTATATAAAAAATGAAAAAGTTTAAAAGCTATGTAAATTTTTTGCATGTTCTAAACAAATTGGTTTAGACCACTTTATGTAAACAAAATGTCTTTCTTTTTAATTTGTAAGAACATTGGGAGCAGATTTTCTTAGTTTCGAGGCGATATTTTTAGGCCCACGTCCAAAGTAAAATTAATGACGATTTGTAATACCTTCAGTTTCTAATAGGGATTGACCAATACCGATAACTGGTATCTGTATATCGGCCAAATCATTGAAATATTATCGATATTGGTCATATTAAGCCTTTTCGCCGATACAGTGACAAAACAAACGAGTTTTGACTTAATTTTAATCATTTTGTAGATATTCAATGTAGAATGTAGAAACAAACAATATAAAAGAAGTACTTAAAAGAAAGTATAATGATTAACTAAGTACTACCTAACCCAAGCAGCAATTTTAGTAGTTTCTACGTAACAGTTGCCATTAGGGGAACTTTAAAGGTTTCCGCAACTAAGGACTGTTACGTAATGGGAACCATCCTTCTACCAAGTATTCACCAAAATGGGGAATAATAATTACGTAGCAAATTACTATTCCGGTACTTCTACCATTACCGTGTTGAAGACTAGGTTATTACGTAAACGGGACGTAACCAAGTAGTAGAAATGACTAACTTTTGGAACAGCTCAGCTGACCGAAATGAGAGCGCAAACTATATATTTGGCTCTCTGTTATTTGAATAGCAAATTAATGACTTACTGAGTTTAAGCACATGATATGTCCAAGGTCCAAGTTAAGGTGATTATACAACATGCATAAGCATATATTATAAATCATGATGTTTTGCATTTACCCTGGGTGAGGATATTAAAACCACCACTTGTTTTCTGTAAAATGTTATCATGATGCTTCGATAAAAAAGACGCCCCCTCTAGAAAATGGTTTTTTTGAAAAAAAAATTTTTTGCAAAAATTATGTGTACAAGCAAAACTGCAAATTTTTTTATGGAAAACGTTTTTTTTAAATTTTATATATTATAAAGTAATAATCTATTTAGAAAACATATTTGTAAATGACTATAATAAGAAGAAATTTTTTATTGAATTATATTTTTATCCGTGTCAATGGCGTCTTCATTCAACAACAGAAAAATGACGATTTTAATTGCAGTAACTTAGAGGTTGAAAAAACCAAAATTATTTCCCTACAAGTTACATTTACTATAAAGTAGCAGATGCCACCAACGTTATAGTTGTTGTTACTTTAAAAGTGGTGACGGCAACTGCAACAATTTCACTGTGTAGTTATATTTACCTAGATGTAGCAAATGGGACCAATGACGCTATAAGATCTTAGTAACTGTTGCTACCAACTTATTTTCATGTTGGTAGAATTGGCAGAATCGATATAGGTATTTTTTTTTTAATTGGCAACGCCGTAATAACTGTTAAAGTGTCACTGTCACTGTGTGCGATGGGAATATGTGGATTATTAAAAATAACAATTATTATACTTTTTAAGTACTTTTTATTATCTGATATTATTTGGAAAGAGCACATATCGAACAATATTTGATGGATGCCCCTGACGGTGAGCATCTTATGTCAGAGGTAGGTGTTTTTTATGATCTTGCTTTTATATACCTATTTAAAATTTTTGGGTTCTTTAGGTTGCATTGATATTGGGAGTTTGCGGTGCTTGCCGTTGCGGTGAACTGACCTTCTTAAGCGTCGAAGATATGAGATAAAGAATAATATCTATATATATCCATACCAAATACCAAGACTAATAAATCAAGAAGTTTCACAGTTTTAAATGAAGGATTTTCGGTGAACCCACTTGATTCGATTAGGAAATATGTCTTTAAGACCGTAAAATGTGTCTCACAAGATTTTTCGTAAATTTTCAAAAGGGAAAGTGCACTGTCCAATGCGTTGGATTAAATAAGCTCTCAAAAATTCCAAGAATTGTAGCTGATTATTTGCAATTGCCTGATGCAGATTTGTATACTGGCCATAGCATGCGCCGTTCCTCATCAACTCTTGGCCAATGCTGGGGGTGACATTACCACCCTTAAACGTCACGGTGTGTGGAAATCATCCACCGTGGCGGAGGGTTATTTGAAAGATTCAGTCTCAACAAGATTGTTATTGCTAAAAAAATTCAGGGAGAGCAGCACAAGTCAGGCAATACAGACGTCATTACTAGTATAGAGAAAAATTGTGTACAGAAGAGCAGTTTTCTTTGTGAAAAATCGAATATGATGACAATAAATGTTAACATAAATATAAATAAGTGTTAGTGCATGGATTCTTTGTTTTGTTAATTTTCCATATAATGGAGACAATAAATAAATTCCTTGGACTTTATTTTATATTAAAATTACTCTTTAGTGACTAAATCACTTTACCTCACTTTGGCTTACTACTTTATCTCACTAGTGACTTATGGGTCACTTTATACCTTCAAAATCTTATCAATAAAGATCACTTTATATGAAAGTGTTGGATAAATATATTTATTAACGTAAGGTGAGTAATAATGGAAAAAATACATAACAGTTTTCATATTTATTTAGTGATCAGTTTACATTTAATTTCATTCAATTTAATTTATTGTACATAAATAATGTCTTATGCCGTTATACCGACATTGTCCGTTTCCCATCGACACAATATTTATTAAATTTGGAGTTTTTAATCGGCAAATTCATTTAATATGCTCAGTGGATCACTAACTGAACTATGGGTCAATCTGTGTGTTAAAGACAAGTTGTAATTTTCGAGCAGTACACAGTATCATTAATCACTACAACTGTTATAGTTTTCGATTACTCTTCTTGTGTTGATGGGAGCACTTTTGCACTTGTTGCCAAAGATGATGGTTTTGCTGTGGCGAAATAATCTATGTTTGCATCATATTCTGAAGAATCACTATTTCTCTACTACTGTTTAACTGTTTCTTCAGTTTTCTATAAAACGTGGATGAGTGCTGATAAACTTTATTTCGCTTACACTGAGCATTTCAGATGCCGCCATTTTATTCAATGCCAATAATTATATAAATTGTCTTAAAAGTTAATATTACTCTATAGTAGATTTTCAAGGTATATGTAACTTCTAAGTCATTTTCAATTAGTGGGGAGTAGTAAAGATAACTTCAAAGCCCCTATGTTCGTAGAAATAACCTCATTTTTACTCGAGATGTCTCTAATAAGTTAGACTACTTTCAAGTCGTCCTTTGGTAAAGCTGTGCAGTCGGCATTACTACCAATTTTCACTTTGCAGTTGAGGATGCTTCAAAGTAATGCAGAGTAGTATCCGCGACGTTGCAGATTCTCCAGCAGTTACTTGAAAGTGTTATAACTATACAGTGCCTAAATTCAGTAGAATATACTTAATTGTCACTACAAATGCATACCACAAAGTGAATATTACCCTGAAGTCGCAAAATTAGTAACAGTTATGTTATTCCTACACTATTAAAGTTCCGATGCCTCAGATGCCAGTTCCCATCACTTTGAATGCTGCTTGGGAATACATTCAATTTTTGTATATTATTATGTAAAAGTATTAGGCTTTCAGCTCTATCTACCTAAATAATGTAAAAAAATTGATGTCTCTTAATTAGCAAGAAATCACTTGTTTATATTCAATAATTTGAAAAACAACAATCAGGGATTTAGTCACGTTATTATTAATGTCAGTATCACGTACTGCCGCAGAACAATTAATCACGAGTATACGCACAATATTTGACTGTCAAATTTTTATGCAGAGTAGCATATAGTACGGAGCATGAGACATCTAGCGACTAATGAAAATGGGGGAGATTGTAAATTTATCCGTTGAGAGTTAACTATATCATGTTAGAAGTCAAAGTTTATATATGAATATATCACTTTCTACAGCATTTGGAGCTATACTGATAACTATATTTCCCACAAAGTTGTACTGGATGTTATTGTACCCACCCACAATGGCTAAATTTCCTTCAGTATTCATTTTGGCAATAACAGTTTATTCAAATGTTCCTACATCAGTTTAACGTAAACTGAGTAGAGCACTCAATGCAAATGATGACATTCACCGGAATGATTGCTATTGTAGCATTCTACTCGGATGAATGCGGCTACTATGAACAGTAATTTAAACTAAGAGGAATGCAAAAAGACAAAATGTAAGAAGCTTGCCATCAATTTTAATGTCAAGCAATATTTTTAAGAACGTTGACAAATAATTCGAATTAAAGTGTTCTTGTAATATTTCGGTCATATTTTGTGGTGAAAAATATATTTCGTTTTATAATTTAACAATATATTTTGAGCCCTGGTAAAAGAATCAGGAGAATATTTTTTAAGTGCAAAATGTCAATGAGAAACGTTATTGTTAGAAGAAAATGAGCCTCGCTCACGTTAGAGTGAAAAATGCTCAGAAATTTGCAGAATTATAGAGCATTTTATTTTTTTCTTAAATAGTAATTAGTGAATTATAAAAAAACGTTACAAACAATTCTTCTCTGACCGATAACCTTTTAAGATTAAGATAATATTATTTCAAAAATAGTGTAGCACTGTAAAATAATCTAATTTTATCACTAGTCTTTTTATGATGTGGCTATTTTTTTTAAAAAGATTTAAAAAATATATTTCAACGAATTGTGAATTTGTAACATTTTACTTTATTGATTACATTAATTAGGTACCCACTGCTTAACTCTTTCGCAACCGGACCCGGACAAACACGCAAATGCATCATGTGCCAGACAGACCAGAACCAATAATAATACACACAAACGTGGAGGCATAGTTTAGGGCTGAGGTCTAGCGAACTCGCTTTAAAATATCATATATGCGAAATACGACGTCCAAGAGATATTTAACAGATAAATAAGGAACTTTCTTTATCTAATTGAATCTAGGTACCGGAACCATATGAACACACATAGGCTTCCCGCCCTGGTCCGACGGGTAAAACGCTCTGATCCGCTTCGGTCCTGAAAGTGTCAAGAAAAAATTAAAATGCAGAATAACTTCCGCGAATTTCTGAAGATTTTTCAATCTTGGAATATCCACTCATGATACTGATACATACATAATACTGACTATGACCCTGCTCCCTGCTCCTGCTCTTTTAATCTAAAGCTAAAGAATCACCTTCTCACTCTCACTGAATGTTTATGTATGTATATAATGTAAAAGAAGAAATAAACAGAAAATTTACATAAATCGCCAAAACCTACATACTTACATTTTTGCGGCCTCTTTGACTATTTCTCTACAAGATAAATTTCCCAGTTTTAATTTTTCAATTTCTGTTTTTGCAGATTGTTTAGCTTTGCCTGTAGCACAACCGTAATAACCCTATAAAAAATCAAGACAGATTACTTATTTTGTATTATTTATTTTTATTGATCCCTATAGAATAGAAGAATGAATGAAAATATTTTAAAGAAAATTATAAAAAAGAACAATGGGATTTTTTGTCCATTCTGACAAAAGTGCAGAAAGTGTTTTTCGACTCTTAAATAAAAAAATGTAAACTCTTCAGGTAGTTTTCGGGGCACTGTGGAGGTGTGTTATGGGTGACAAACCCATATGTATATACATCAAATTCTTCGTTGGATAGTCCTCTCCAAGTCCAAATAAGTTTAATGCAAGATTTTCTCTAACCCTGAACAATTATTCAAAAAATCCCAAAAGTGATTGTTCCCCATGCAATTTAAATGGGAAACTTCATGTCTCCATAGGCATCATTTAAAATAAAAATTTTGAAAGACAAAAAAATACGTACTTACTTTTTCGGATTTGGAAACAAATTGGAGGGATCGGGACCTTCTATAAAAAATTAAGTCATTCAACTATTGACAGTTGACACGTGTCAAATGCCCCGTTTGAGCGGTTTAAAAATCAGTATTGACATTTGACAGTTATCAAAGTAGCATACAAAAAAATTTGCATAAGTGAAAGAAACAATATTATTATGTACCATGTGCTAATATTAGGCAATTACCGAATAGTCATTGACAGTTAAAAACTGCCAATTTCACTATGTTCCCATCATTTTCGATAAATTTTAATGCCATTGACAGAATGGGCAAAAGATGTCTTTTTTTTTATCATTGTTCTTTAATACAAAGTAGTAAGTACAATTTTAATTTAGCATTTTGCAAAACGTAAGTTATAGCATAATGTAAGGAATTAACATAACCTCCAAATAAAACAAATTTGATGTAGGGCATCAACACGGAAGAAGAATAAAAGGAAATTACTGACTTGTCATTTAAGCAGGCACTTTGTATTAAAGTTTTTAAAAAGGATGATTGTCCATAAGGTCCTTTTTCAGCCTTAAAAATTCTTGAAAAATCCAATTGTTATCATGAACACAGTAATTATTCTAGGTGTTTGTTCTACAAGGATTCAGCAATGCAAAAAGCTGATCATTTTTAAAGTATCGGCTAAAAATGAACCATTTTTTATGATTCATTTTACTTCTCGCGCTTACCAAAGGCAAGTATTGTAATCATGAAAAAATCACTTGCCAGATTTCTTGGGATTTTCAAGTTTCAGAATATGAAAATCACGATAATTAAAGACTTACTTTCAATTCTGTCTGCCTATCTATCAGTCTAGTGTCTGTCTGTCGGCGTTATATCTACAAAACCATTTGACAGGAAAGAATAGTATTTGGTAGGTAACTGATGCTACTGCCAATGAAGATATGGGATATACTTCCACTTGAAAATATAAGCACATAGAGATTTTATTATACAACACGATTGTCAATAAAGAAATCTGCTATACATTCAGTGAAAAAGATACAAAGTGGACACTTTAAAAAATAACTAACGAAAAAAATGTGACTGAGGACAATAATACAACTTCAAGCAGTATTAATAAAAAATCATATTTTTTTTAAATGATTTTTAGAAATTTCTTAAATAAAAACGTTTGTTTGATTCCTTAACTTTTCCTATTGTATAAAAAAATCTCTATACCTAATTACGTTAAAACCAAAAATTTACTTAAAAACTGTTTCTATTTGGCTCCGCAAGTCAAGAAGTCGTTTGTGAGCTTGTTGGGACTCTCTGAAACTTGCAAATTCCGGTTGGCTATATAGGAAAAGGAGAGGGTTTCCAACTTCATTTAATATTTAGTACTGACTGAATGTTGACATGCAAAGTATATTAAAAATAAATGTCTAGTCAAGACAGGAAGATGGTATTTGGCAACATTTTGTCAAAAAAAAGTTATGGGCAAACTTGAATTCCGTGCAATATATAAAAAATGTAATAAGGAAATTCAGGGGCTTGTCAACAGGCTTAAAAACCACTGAGGAAACTGTAAAAATCAGTCAAGTGAAGGTAAAAAAATTAATGAGTGCCAAGCCAGTACAAGCCAAAGTGAAAATTCCCAATGAACAGCAAGAGGAAATTTGAGTTGTGGTAGTTGCAGTAGCACTAGTTGAAGCTCCTTTATTGCAAGAACATGTCAAGATAAAAAGAATGAATTAGACAAATAGGTAGCTAAAGCCATTTTTCCAACAAATTGTTCTTGAACAAAGAGAAGTTCGGAAAGCCATTGACATGTCAAGACCAAGGTATGTCCCGCCTTCTAGGTTTCAGTTATCATCAACCCTTTTAAATGAAATATTTGAAGAGAAGAAATGAAAGTGCTTAGAAAATGTATCGGGTCAATCAGTTTGTATGTCTCTTGATGGTTGGTGAAATGTTCATAATAAACTGATAATATGTACAGTTTTGATACTATAAAATGAAAACAGTTTGCTTCTGGAAAGTATAGATTCAGGACATCCACACACTGGTGATTATCTTGCCAACTTGGCCATTAATTGAATAATAAGTCCAAAAATGAGTATAACTGCAAAGTTACTAGTTTGGTTACAGATAATGTGGCATACATGAATAATTGGAAGGAAAAAAATTGCTAAGGAACTGGATTACCTCATTATAACATAAAGGTGTTCTGTCCATATACTGAATTTGCTTTCCAAAGATTTGGAAGTTACAAAAATAAAATCACAGGTTCAAATTGCAAAATATTTTTGCAATATACACTTGCCAAATGCTTGATACAAAGAGAAAGAGGGCAAGAAATTAACATTACCACAAGATGTTAGATGGAATACAGTTTCCGGCTGCCTTGAGGTTTATGTCACTGAATGACCCCGGTTGTTGCAAATCTGTGAAGAACAAAGATGACATTGATCCACTGATTTTTGAAAAAGAGTCGAATATTCAAATTAAAAGAATGGCCAGACTTTTTTTAAATTGCTGAAACGAATTTCTGTGACACTTGACAGAATTCAGCAGAAAGGTGCCAGTTTGCCCTTTTCAATGGGGAACAATCCAAGCCAGTTCTTAATAGGATTGTTCTGGTTCACAAAATGAGTAGTTTAGAACCGTCAGGATTCTGCGCACAGCGATTATAGTATTCGAGTTTTTTCAGAACTAGTTCAGGATTAGGTAGTTCGCTGTTTTGGTTTTTTTAGAGCTATTAGCTTGTGCCGGCGCATGAAGGTGAAGTTAAACAAATACCTGACTTACCATTTGACTGGTCCATTTTAATTTATTACTTAAAAAAAACTATTTCAACATAGAAGATAACAAAACAACTATATATTATATTTAGCATTCCCACATAAGACCATAAGCAGGTGTTCCTCAATTCTTGAAGCTGACAGTACCGGTAAGGCGGTAAGTAGGAATCTAGGTAGGTAAAATTACTTGGTTGCGCCACCTAGTAACAACATAATTAACTACTTTTACAATAAAGTGTTTTGGTTTTTTCAAATTTTAAAATGGTTCTAAACATTTCAGGATATTCGATTAGTGCGCATGCAGTTCTGCGTTGTTCTTGGATAGTAATGAATATTAAAACCCGAACAAACCTAATATATCCGACAGATTGCACCATGCGTACTTGGTTTAGTCATTCCGCACTTTTCAATATTCACCAGTAAATTCACCGGTGGTGGAAACCGGTTAGAAACATTTTTCCCTGGTAAATAGTCGGTTGCATGCAGTTGATTAAACATTTTGAAACGCTTCGGTGAGGCTTTCCCATTTACCAGTAGGTTTGTTTTAGTTCCAACTGCGCGGGCAGTTCCCATCATGCGCAATAAAAGAAACAGCCATGCGCAGTGTATGGTTTTTATTTCTTGACATATTCACCGAAATTCCAACTCAAAAACCTGGTGGATATGGTACCTTACCGGTTCAAACGGCTGACCACATCAGTGAATTTAGAAACATCTTATTTTTGGTGACTGGTTAATTTTGAAATGGTTCGGTGAGAAACCGGTCGAGATCGGTGCACTCACCGGTGAATTTAGAAAAACGCCCATTCTGAACTTATGATACAGTGTGTCTCACTTTTCATCACTACACCCCAATATCTCGGCCATTTGTTGATCGATTTAGATCAAATTTGGTATACTTCTTTTGCTTCACATTGTGATTAAAAAGTTATTTAAAAAAATTTTTTTTTCGAAATTAAATACGCCTACTATGATAAAAAAAAAATGGCAAAAATTAGGAATTTATATTAGCGATTGAGATAGGGTTTTTGTTTTTACAGAATCTTGTTAGGCATGACCTAAAACCCCTGTATACCAAATTTTGTTAAAAAATATTCATTCCTCTACAAAAAAACCATATCTAAGATTTCAATAATAATCACCCTACTATTCGAGTTATTTATTGTCGGATATTTACATAACTTGGTAGTGGTGTAATAATGACGCTAATTAAGCATTAGGACACATTTTTCATCCAAAACACTATTATGAAATGAATATTTGAAAAATGGTGGCTATTTTTTAAAATACTTAGAACTCGGCATACCAATATTTTTGTTAATATGGAGTGCTTTGGAATGGATTTGACAATTCTTATTATTTCAATTTTATCAGCAACTTCATAAATTAAAATGGACCTCATATAAGGTCCAAACGCTGACACCCCCCCCATGCTGGCCGCCATGATAGGTTTTCAGAACCGCCTTTCAGAGTTTTTGTCCAAAGTCAGGGACTGTTCTCGACGTAAAACAAAGTACAAAAACAAAAGTACATAGGCGATGTTGTCAGATTTAATCTAGTACTATCCCATTGGTTGTTGATAGGCAAATGATTGCCAGATTTTAGAAATAATTTTATGAAAATGAGAGTATTAATGAGTACTTCTGATGATAACTTACTCTAAGTATTGTAGTAGTCTCACATTATGAATAAATTTCTTGTTATTAGAAAAGATGAAGTAGCATTTTGGGAGAAAAGTATTCAAGTTTATTGAAAATATAAAACATTTGGCAATGCGCTACAAAATAACGATAACCAATTGAGATTCCTACAGAGTATTGCCAACCTGAAATAAGCTGACAGCCTATCATGGCGACCATGGTAAGTGGTGTCACGAGCTTTTGTTTGGGATATGTGCGTTGTGAAGTCCAGTTTAATTTATGAAGTTCGTGGCAATAATTAATTGTTGTGCAGCCATGTTTAAGTTTAATTTGACATTCGATGCAATTGTCAAATCTATTCCAAAGCACTCCATGTTAACAAAGATATTGGTATGCTGAGTTCTAAGTATTTCAAAAATAGCTACAATTTTTCAAATATTCATTTCATAATAGTGTTTTGGATAAAAAATGTGTCCTAATGCTTAATTAGCGTCTTTATTAGACCACTGCCAAGTTATGTAAATATCCGACAATAAATAACTCAAATAGTATTATTGAAATCTTAGATATGATTTTTTTTTTAAAGGAATGAATATTTTTTAACGAAATTTGGTATACAGGGGTTTTAGGTCATGCCGAACAAGATTCTGTAAAAACAAAAACCCTATCTCAATCGCTAATATAAATTCCCAATTTTTGTCAATTTCTTTTGATCATAGTAGGCGTATTTAATTTCGAAAAAAAAAAATTTAAATAACTTTTTAATCACAATCTGAAGCAAAAGAAGTATACCAAATTTGATCTAAATCGATCAACAAATGGCCGAGACATTGGGGGTAGTGGTGAAAAGTGAGACACACTGTATAATATAACCCGTAAATAAATTTCCTCCTGTGTTGGAACACTTTGGTATACAGCAACACGTTTTCATTTTATACGTTTTTCTAATTAATTTTGTTTATTCAAAAAGATATTGTTCATATTGACATTGGATATAACATAACCTCAACAGCACGAACAATCCACATACCTAGAAAGGCATGTGAAACAACCGAGTACGGCTGCTGCACTGTGGCGGAAATAATAAAAAGAAATGTTCCCCATTAAAGGCTTTTTAAAATTCTATTTTTGCATATAAAAATTTTTTCTTCAGATTTAAAAGAAAAAAAGTTACGATTTTTTTAAATAAAAATTGCTTGATTTAAAATCATGATTTAAATCATCACAACCCTGCTGTCAAAGAAAAAATTATTAACAAATAAAGGATGCCAAACAAACAGGAAAGTTTTGTGTAAATACCTACAAGTTCTTTGATATATGATAAAGTAAATCATAACAGATTATATACATAAAATTAAAGTGTTGTTTTTCTGCACTCTTAAACAAATTGTCTATTTTTGGAGATTCCGCCTGATTTTTAGTCAAAACTCTAAAAATCACAACATCGTGCTTCTAAGAGAAGCACGAATCAGAATAAAACAAAAATTATTGTTGGATACTGCTAGAACGAACGTCTAGAATAAAAAATATTAATTACTATATTCACGGAACCTATTGGTTTTTTATGAATTTTAGGCCTGGAAATGGGTCCTATAGATACCCATCCTTTGACATGTCATACAGCCTTAAGGTTTTGGTTTTCAATCACTAGTCAGCTAAGGATCTCAGAAAATTAAAATTAATACTTGGAATAAGCATAGAATAAAATGTTTTTTACTAACAATAAAAGTACTACCATTTAATTTCAGAATTAAGTTGTTATTAAAAGTGTTGGTGAAGTTCACCAACAGCTGACAAAAATATGTTTTGATAGTTTTATTAAGTGCTATGCTATGACTATGCAAAATTCTTATTCAAAAATACTATGACCTTTCCAATCTAGCTGGGTTATTATATAGTAATTATAATGTCAAATTGCAAACAAGCAGAGCTAGAATAAGGGGTTGACAAGTTGCTGGTCGCCAAGAGTGCCAAATTTGGTTCGCTACTGTACTAGTCTTCAATTCTAGATCAACATCCAGTGAGGAACACCAAAACCAAGCATGCCAAATCTACCCTTGTTCCAGCTCCGCAAACAAGTACTTGTTACTTACATAACTAACACCTGATGGGTCGATTAAATACATTACAGGTTCATTTTCCTCATAACTAGCCAATATAACACTGCATCCGTATGGCCGCACAGCGCTGTAGAGAGTATATGCATGCATATACATACTAACACGATCATTTAAATACTTTAATGGTATGCTAATGCCATACTGCAATCTATAATTGGCTGCTTCCTTTCTCGCAATTTCGACGATTTGTCGGGCATCGGCTATTAAACCAGAGAAGGCCTGAAAGATGATTTTTTTTTTAATAATAATGGATTTGTTATAATTTTTAAAAACTGCTATTATGAATACTATTAAGGCACAATGAGGCACCTAATTCAATAGACACTACATTGGTGTGTCTGTCGTTTCTGAAGATACCTCAAAGAACATTAACTTCTATGGTCAGACAAGTAGTAGTGGAATACAATGACTTATCAAATTCATTAACATTTCGCTCTTCAGTGAACTTACCATTCCAATGTGCCTATCGATATTAAAAATTCTCCTGTTAGTTCCAGGTTCATGTAGTTTTGACAATATGAGTTTCTCTGCAGCCAAAACAATACCATCCGTGCCCTTTAGTCCTATAACAGTTCCACTATTTTCAACTGCTTTCATCGCATATTCCACCTGAAAGACTCTGCCATCGGGGGAAAATTGTGAAGCCGACAGATCATACTTAAAATAAACGATATTAAAGTTTACACATCAAATATTATTTTGCATCTACTCACCCCAGTACCAATAGAACTCATTCTATAATCAAATAAAGAATTCTTTAATCAACAACGATTTTTCTTTGAACGTGACTTGCTAGTTGCACCTTGTCTTGTAATTTGTAATGTCAGTAGAGATGAGTTGCTATTTAACAACCTGTTATTTTATAACTGTTATTTGTAAATAGCATTAACAGACTGTTATTTCCATTCGAAAATAACAGGTGAGAAAATAACAGATAAGCAGCAGCGACAGCAGCATGATGTATAAAATAACGTCTCTAAAATAACATTTGCAAACTGCACGCTGCGGTATGCGCATTCTAGCACTTCTCATCGATCTGTTATTTTTAAACTGTTATTTTAAACTGTTATTTCAAAATAGCAGTAGCAGTTGAAACAGTTATTAAAAAATAACTGCTTTTACCCATCACTAAATGTCAGTGGCTTGCAGATGTCAATAATCTGTCATATTTGTGTCAACAAGGCGGTTAATTCGATTCATTTACCGGGTTATAGAGTGTGTGTCGACACTGCCGACAACAGGTTTGTTCAAAAATCCAACTCTCTGCACTAGTGTAGATAGTAGAACAAGATAGAGTGAGATTGAACATAAGTTGATGCAGATAGTGGAGGATATTTGTACAAAGCTAATGCAACACGCATTCAGTTTTTGCCATGAACACAGTAAAATCGAACTTGAGATCCTGCATATGAGTTGAGGATTTGCGTTAAGATTTTAAGTAAGTTGGGCACAAAGTTATTGAAACAATGTCGAAAAAACCTGTAGCTTATGATCTGACTTTTCTGTTCACTATTATATGAAATGGTACGTCCATAGAATAAACGCCAATGAAAGAGAAGTAATCCATATGAAGCTTAGACCATTAAAGTGTGCCGCTTTGCTAAAAGCGGCACACTTTAATGGTATAAGCTTTAATTTACGTAAAATATCGCGATGGAATATTCCTATTCCGAGTCCTTGTTTAAATAGCGCCGCTTGAGGATTCTCCAAGCATTTTCAATCATTCGTAAGTCAAATGTAAAGATTTTGCTGTTCAAGAGAAAGCACTTTGCGAATTTAGAATTGGCAACATTGTACTAACCCCAGTAGAGCATTGTTCCAAGCGTCTAGGGACAAGACTGTCAGGGCCTCCGCATGCGCAATGCGAATTATGGTCGCTTTCATCTTGGTCTTGTATTGTTTTTTCTTCCGCACTTTTCTAAATTCACCGGTGGACGCACCAGGTGGACATGGGCATGGGCAGATTTCTAAATTCACCGGTGGATCGCACCGGTAAGCAATAACATTATTTGATTGGCTAATTTGAAACAGATAGCCAATCAGCTTCATATTTTGTCCACCTGGTGCGTCCACCGGTGAATTTAGAAAAGTGTGGCATATTTCTAAATTCACCGGTGGATCGCACCGGTAAGCAATAACATTATTTGATTGGCTATTTTGAAAAGCATAGCCAATCAGCTTCATATTTTGTCCACCCGGTGCGTCCACCGGTGAATTTAGAAAAGTTCGGAATACGAAGCTGATTGGCTATCTGTTTCAAATTAGCCAATCAAATAATGTTATTGCTTACCGGTGCGATCCACCGGTGAATTTAGAAATCTGCCCCATCTGTGGTTTTGTTCCGATGTTCCGTGCCAAGGTTGGTATACTCTAAGGTGGCCTAATAACTCACAATCCCCACCAAAAAATGGTATTAGCCAATAAACAGCTGGTGTGAAATCACACCAGATGCAGGGCCTTATTCAAAATATTGTAAGAATTTGTGTAATGTTAATTAAGCAAAGAACTCGTAACTGGAACGGGCTCACAATGACCCGCTTTTGAGGTCGGTGGGAATTATTATCGCATTTTGAGTCACTGTTCTGCATACTGGTAATGAGGATAAGTTGTAGACTGTAACAATACAGATCATAGTAACGTCAGACCATATTTCGGGCCAGTACGGACAGTTCTTCTAGACTGAGATAACTGCGCCGCTACCGCGCTTTCGTAGAACAAAGATAGTCTGACTTTTCACCCCCGCACTGATTTCTTCGCCTAAAAGCTGTATATTAAGGAACCTCATAGTCTACAAATCTTGGTTCCGTGCATCCCTGAGAATATGGATGGAAAAGGAAAGTCAATAACCGGTTATCGGTTAACCGGTAATGATAAACATTTAAAACCGGTTATCGGTTATAACCGCCTACCAATAATCGGTTATAATCGGGTTTAATATAAAACTTCTCAAAATAAACTAGAGCTGTTCAGCGCGATCTTTCAGAAATTTCAGCAGTTTGCGCATGCGCATATCTACGCGGGAAATTTAAATTTGATTTCTTCGTCAAGCTCGTTCAAACATTGTCGTCTTGCGCATGCGCATGCCAACGCGGCAATTTTGAATTTGATGTATATATTTTTGAAATAAGAGAAATTATCACATTCGCGCATGCTCGGTACTCAACAGTATAAATGCCAAATTGTAGTTTTGTTTCTGTAGGAATACGGTTATAACCGTTTCGCGTAACCGGTTATGATCGTTAGTTAGGGCCGGTTATAAAAAACCGGTTAATTTTTGTTCATAACCGTTATAACCGACAACCGGGTACGGGTTTTCCAACCCTACCTGAGAATATAACCTTAAAGTTCGTTGTGATTATTTTAATAGCGTAATGGATATTTTACTGCTTGGTCTCTTATTTAAAACAATGTTTTGTGGAACTTGTAATATCTGTTACTTTCTTCAAATTCTACAATTATTATAAGGCGCACGCAAAAAGTTTCATCCTGGTAAGAAGATAAACATTTTAATTGTTTAATATGCTTATTTAATTTTTAGCATGAAATGTATGCCTGAATGCCTATAGGCTTTGAATTTGGAAACTCAAACTTTTATGGTATATTTAACAATGTAGGTATAACATCTTTGGAAAATAATTTAATTGCTCATGGTTTTGAAAATGTTTATTAAGTATGGTCGTTAAACTAATTATAAATAAACAAAATATAAAATATGAAAATCAATACCCAAATAACCTATACTTTACATTTCAAACAATTAAAACGTTTAGGTATCTTTTTACCAAGATGAAACTTTTTAAGTTCCACAAAACAGTGTTTTAAATAACAGACCGAGCAGTAAAATACTTTCTAAACTAACAAAATAATCACAACACAAATAGGGCGGGCCGTTCCAGTTATCTGTCTAGTTCATTGGTTTTACCACAGAAAAGAGGAACTATTGTGATTTCACCATACACAGAACATTTCAAAGTTAATTTTGTTGTTTATTTGTCCATGAGCTTGACTTTGGAAAAGGGCGAAATATAAAACTGAATCAACTCAAAATTGCCGACTTTGTAATTTGTACGAATTGAATCCTTAGAATCAAATTTTTGTGGTGAAATTTAAATAAATTGTAAGCTTATGCATATATGAGAGAAAGTTTTCTCCAAAAGTTGATCACAAAATGATAATTCCATTTTGTTGATAGAATAAAAACTAATAAGAACAATTTTTTACGTCAAATTACCAATATACCTTGCTCGCATATTCATTGAAATAGTTATAATAATTTTTTGTTAAAAATAATAATCAGTAGTAATTAATAACATAAAACTCGTAACAAAATGAATAAAAAAGGAAGATGAACACCATTTTATCACATTTTTATATTTTTTGAATTTACTTTCAATTTTCTACATTCCCTGAGAAAATGTTTAAACATACTTTATTTGAGAGACAATCTAAATTATTAATCATTCACCATTCAAGTTTAGCCACAACTGACAAGCCCCGTTGCTCCGATTAAGTTACATAAAATACATAATTACCTTTATTAAAAAATTTAGAAAACTACATTTTATGTAGAATACTATTAAAACTGTTACACACTTATATTACAAATAATGTTCGATTATAAAATAAGGAAACAGAACTAACATTATAAAGTTGATACATATGTACATAATATAAATGAAAATAGTATCACAGTTCAACTATCATACATTTATTGTAAACCGCTAACATAATGGAATACTTTAGAGTTTAGTCTATTTTTTCCACTGGCTTTACATTTTCAGCTTCAAAATGGGCTTTGTATATATAAAGTCCAAGTGCTATATGTAAGACAACTATGGCAAATATTGCTGACCATACACTACTTGTGATATTTGACGCACCAAATAGACCTAAAATACATAAATTCCGATATATATTTTTCTGTTAAAGCATTAAATCCTAGTATTTACATACCTTCAAACAGAATTAACTTTGAGGCAAAAAATGTTGTGATGGGTGCCACTAATATAAATACACTGTACATTAATATCGTTTGAAATACAGAGAATGAAGAAGTCTCCATTTTATAGTATGGTCCCGAATTTCTTATTACTTTGTTGTCTAAATGAAATTATGTGACTAGAAAAGTAGAATAAGTAAATCTCGCTTTCACTGATTTCACTTAGAAAAACATAACCTCACTTACTATTTAATCGATAGCGGTAGTTGAACAAGCTGTCAAAATACTCAAAATCTCATGATATAAAAAAGAATATGTTCGTTGGTACTTATCCATTATCAGCGGACATCTAACGGACACACATAGCGGACAGTACATTATACAGTAAAGTTGTTCTATCCAAAACATTGGAGTAAATTTGTAAACAAAATCTAGGGAATGTTCAGTTTTACATATTTAAAAAAAAATAACATGAATTTTCGAAAATGCTTTTTTCGCATATATATAATCCCAACGAGGTCTAAAGTATAGAGGGGCAATCCCAATTCAGTATACATACGGTTTGTTTGGCCATAAAATAAACGCTCGAGGGACGCAGTGGGGGGTCATTTGTTGGCCCTAGTTGCCATGATTTGCAGTGGAGTATTGCTTTGAGGGATATAATTAATGAATGAATATTGTTTTTTATCACTGTTCTATTATTAGTTGAGCTCAAATCTATTAATCAAATTGCTGTAGAAGTAGTAATAAATTGTATCATATTTAAAAACGGAGTAAATGCTGCTCTATACATTTTTAAAATATTCGCAAATTCCATAACGTTAAGTTGAAGTGACGCCCATGCGGACTAGTTGCTTGAATATGTTCTGGCCTTGTGCCACGCCTACTTTTCTAGTCTCTCCTTATTATGTCGCTGTGTAATCCACATATTATCCATGTTTAAGTAGGTACAGTGTTGCGAGCACTATTACTTTTGTAACAGATCTATTACTATTAAACGCTCCCTATTACTCTATTACGCCGCAACGAATATCTATTACTTTTTTTTTTCGTTAATGTCGTTATATATTTATACCGATAGATACTACCAGCAGAACTGGTAGTCGGTGCTAAAAGTAAAACGAAATCGCTAGACTCTTAAAAGTTATGACTTGTTAACGGTAATTTTATTCAGGAAGAAGAAGACGCCTCTATTTGACATTGTAATGAAAATTTTCGCCATTCAATGACAGGTGGAGCCACTATAGAAACATTAAAATATATTCAATTTATTCATTTCGATGTAATAAGTATATGTTACATGAAGATACTCTAAAAAATCATGACCTTCAAAAAAAATTTCGTTCTCCTACTCTCCTCTAGGTATGTCATTACGAAAAGTTGAAATCTGTTACGAATTTATAACGACATCTAGTACGAAAAAACGAGACCTGCTCGCAACACTGAGTAGGTATGGTATAGATAGAGGTAGCTGGAAAAAGAGAACACGTAATGTATGACGTCATAAAAAAAATCATTAAGCCCGTAGAGCATAGAGCGGTGCAAAAAAATTTATGCCAAAGAAAATTTAGTGCAAAATATAAATACGTATGAATAAATAATATTAATTAAACTCAATGAGTACATATATAGTATGTTTATCAACTTCTCTGCTTTTGAAACACACAGATTTACATAAGTATGATATATACCTATTTTATACCTATATAGGCGATATACATTTATCCAATAATATAAATAAATAAAATAAAATACTTATATATAAATTTGGCAGATATATATGCACGCGCATATATTGATTAATATATAATAATAAATGTCCACGGACTTTCCAAAAATTTCCTTCTTGTAATATGCCATAATATATGATACCCCGATACCTGATATGTACTTCCTTGATTTTTAATTGAAAAAAATTTAAAAAAACAGTTTATAATATATTTAAGTGTATAACATCTATATATAGGTATTATCATGCATATGTAATTTTAAGAAGTGTTTTTTTTTTAATGTCATCTTTTTAATAATTCTAACATATATAAAATATTATTGTGATATATTATTATAACCATTACGGATTATGACTTATGACGCAAAGATATTTTTATAAACTATAACACTGTGGAAAATTACTCGGCACGAAACCGAGTTTCAACGAATCAACCCGACCGGATATTTAAATATGTACAAAATCTACTGGTTTCAAATTCTTATAATCAATTTGTTATATCTTTGTTATTCACGCTTCAATCAGAATATTTTTTTTTATTCCTACTTAATGTAACCAGGTAACAATTATTTAACAATATGAAACGGTGAAAGTTGTTATAAATTGAGTATGTGAGTTACCGGTGTTCACGGGTGGTATCAATCGCTGTGCGGGTCAGGGAATTTATTCGTTCGTTAACAACAGTCAAGCTACGCAACCTCACAAACAAGCAGGTGACGACAGTTGAAAAGTTAATAATTAAAGAAAAGTGTGCTATTAAAATGCGAGAATCACTTCATTACAGTATGATACCCTTACCTCAAGATAATATGAACGAAATAATATTCAACGGCCCAAGACGAATTTTAACTAATGTTTCCTCACATGCATATTATGGTTATCAACCTCAAATACATGTACAAGAAAAGTATAGTTCTCAAAGCCCACAAATGGTCAATGAAACATGTGATATGGAAGTACAGTTTAATAATTTAACAAACGGTGAAGAAAAAATGCAAATAGAAAATGGTATTCCGCGGCTTGTGTGCAGGAAACGACGGTGGGAGTATCCTGACGAACTGGATGAATTTAAAAAAAGGCGCCAAAATGGTAATTCATTAACATTCGTGCAGAACAAATATTTTTCATTAGAGTTAGATTTAATCCAGCAATTTTTAATGTAACAAAACCATTATCATCAAATTGTACTTACCTTTTATTTATAGCTTCACCAAAACATAATACTTATTATGGTTAATGTTTTTTTTTTTTTTGGTTCATGTAACCAAATTTGAATAAATATGCTGTATGTCTTTGGTGACTCAATTCAAGATATATATAAATACAATGTTTGTAATGTATTATTCGCCGATTAAGCTGCAGTTTTCCACAATTATTATTTTTTCTTGGAGTTGAAATATCCCGAAAATTGTAGGTAAATCACTATTTAAAGCGGATAAAACGACAAATTCTATATCTTATTCATAGGCGGACTTCCAGATACCTCTGTGCACTGACCGACTGCTCATTATTGACTAGACAAATGGGGCACGAGATCTAAATACTCCCATATGATGCAGCCCCCATATGCAAAGTACTAGAGAAATTAAAAAAAAAATGTTTTTTCGTTTCTGAATTTTTGAGCACCCGACAAAAACAAGAAAAGTTTTGTATATATATTTAGCATTGTTTCGATATATTTCAGACTTTCTCTTCCTTATTACTATTTAACATCTTTTTATGCAATATATCTATTCCAATCTAGGTTTACGTAGGTATCTTTTCATATCTGTACATATAAATATTAATATACAAGCTGTCTTATAAACACATAATTTTAACAAGTTTTTTTCATTTGAAGTAGATAGGTACTTCCTAGTTGGTTTTGATTAGCTTGTGTTTTAGAAGAGTTCGCAATTATTATGAGTACTTTAATTTAAGCTTTTGCTTTTTAACCAATAGATTTGGCCTGTAAATTTTATTTAGTTAAAAATGTGGGTGAATTGACGCCTTTCATAAAATGAATAACTTATTTTTTTCCTGGATATAAGAAATAAGTCTTAAAAAATACCTCCGAAGCAGAATTGTTCTTATTATAGTACCAGATGCAATTTGGTTAGAAACTATGTTGACTCCTGTGTAAAATAAGGATTGTGTGTTTGTGCGAAAAGGGATGACTATATTTTGCATTATTTGCTATACAATTTTATCGATGAGGGTGTGATCATTTTGGATCACTTCTTGGAAGACAACCATGTAAAAAGTACCATGTCTATTTGTATCTTATTTATAATAGTTTTGCAATCTTAGTTTACTTGACAACTGTTTAAAATTGAGTCATCAGATATGATGGCACGCCTTGTATATTTATTTATCTGAAAATAGCATCCACTATTACATGTCTAAAAATAATATATTTGTGGAAAGTTGCTAATCATGTTTAATATTAATAATAGAACGAATTTACCATTTACTAGTCATACCTTTAAAAATTTAATGAGATAGACTTATATAAGCAGTGTTCACTGAATGATTATTTTAGTACATAAGTATTTAGAAAACAACAATGTTAATGTAATGTTGTTATAACAATCATTGCTGGGTAAGAAAACATGGAAAAATTTAGTATGGAATAGTTAATCTATTTAATAATTTGATAATAGAAAATAAGATTTGTATGTACATATACATTTCTCTTGACCTCTTTAGTGACACTGATTGGATAGTCAAATATTCAACGTTTTGATATATAGAAAATTGATAAAAACCAGTGTTGTGAAAACTTTAGCAACAGAATAATTCCGAATTAAACAGACTGCCATACTAGCAGCGGCTCATTTACCAGCAGCCTCTTTAGCCAAAATTCAATCCTCATGCAGCAACTTTAACGGTCTTGTTGAAGAGCTTATCGTTCATCCCCACATTACAGTAATAGTTTCCTTAGCACAAAAATTATTAAATGTTTGGCCAATATGACAAGCTCATCTAGACCTCTCTTTCTCTCGATAATTGACAATATTTCAGTGGATTTACTATTTTCAAGAATTTGCCTGATAATCTTGGACGAGAGATTTTCAGTCATTTCCAAACATAAAAAAGTCTAAATCTCTTCACTCAAATAAAAATTGAAGACATTTCTTTTGGATCCATGTTATTACACTCTAAAAGAATTCTTTTAGAAGATTGTCCATGAGTCTCTGAGTAACCCATAAGCACAACTTAACTGGTTTATATTATACCTTTATTAAATAATATTGTGTAAGGAGATACAGAATGTTCAATTGACGATCTCATTTTTAGCCTTCATTACGCCTCCATATTGAATTTTGTTATTTGTTTATCTTTACGAAGTGCAATAAGATGAATCGAAAATGAAAATGCCAGGTTGTTCAGTAAAAAAATATAGAATAGGGACGCTCGAAATTCTAAGGTTAGTTACATTCAGATTAACTGATTGCTGATTGCTTTCTTCCACTTTTACGGATACAGTGAAAGCAAAGAGTAAGAGTATTTAGTTAAAGTACGGTTGCTTACTCCCTGATCTTTTGTTCATTCGCTGAAAAGTTATTGCTTTTTATTTACAATTCCTATAAATTTATGACGAAGCCCCTAATTAACATTGCTCAACACATGCTTACATGAAATAATATCAAGAATGATATGTACCAATTTGATTTTATTGTCAGTTTGAAGTGATAAAACGAAATACAGCAAAAAGAATTTAGATTGTGTTACATCTGACAACGATACCTTAAGAAAATCGACAGCTGACTGAATTCTGGACAGCGCATCAGAGTAAAAAGTGAAAGTACTATGTACATGCCACCACACTCGCTGATGGGTGTGACTGTGAGACAAGTTGTATTATTATGTTCTCCATAGAAAAAAAGCTCTTGGTTTTAAGACATGAAAAACTAGACATATGGCTAAATATTGTTTAGATTGGCTCAATTTGTCAAATTATACTATAAGCAAAAAGTATAGACGGTGGAAAAATGCGAGTTGGGGATCTTAAAAATGGAGTGGCCCTTGCTTTAGGATGTGTATGGCACTGTGCAAGGCCGTTGAGCGGGCGTACCGCTACATTTTTAAGATCCCCAACTTGCATTCCTCCACTGTCTACACTTTTTGCTTGTACTGTAGTGCTTGTAAAACAAGGAAAGTTTGTGAATGTGTTCTGAGAACAATAAAACATTTTGGCAAATGTTCCTTTCCATAGTGTGAACTTTCTCAATAATGCACATTGATGAATTAAAAATATTTTAGTTGTGTTGATTTGTAAATCACCCCTAATTTATAACGTGAGGTTCAAATACAAATATTTTAATCTGTAATTCCTTGTACCTTATCTCCATCACTGCAGCTCCCGTTTTACAATGGTGCTTGCGCAGTGCGGCCGCCATAGGGTATAATAATTTGTACATGTACCGTACAATATTTTTTTAAAAGATAAATAAAGATATATTCATTTATTTATGTGTCAAAACGAAGTTTAGTACCTATTATAAACATATTCATATATGGATTCGGTCGGTTTCTGCATTTAAGTATGTCTCTCTAATGGATGAAATCAGGTAGATAAGCTAGCTAGAATTTATCGACTTTGTTGACCTAGTATTACTTCAAAGAGTGTAATAAAAGCGACCAAATTTTCACTCGCTGCTTTCATTAAATTTATAGATTTAGATTTATTGGTATTATTCACATAAACTGAAATCTAAATTAAGACCGATTGGTAAATTTTCATCGGAAGTGTATTTTCCAGTCAATTTTGCGTCATAATTAAGTTAATAAGTAAATTTTTTTTTTGCCAAGTCGAATTGGAGCTAATTTTGTTGGGGTATGCTCATCCAAGCGACCAGAATGCAACTTATTCTGTGCATGAGGTAATGGCGCCATCGGGAACCATGCTAGAAATATATACTACGGGAGCCCACCCTAAGTGTCCGTGCACCCCCCCCCCCCCCCCGATCCTTTAGGACAAAGTTTTTCATAAAGATTAAAGCCTAAGGAACAATTTAAGACATGTCCTAAAAAAAAAAATTGGCTGCACTTTCAAAATGGCGTCCGTAAAAAAAACAAAATTTGCAGATATGGTTTTTGTCATTTAACACAAAAACTAAAAAAGATGGAGAAAAACTTTCGGTACAAAAAATAAAGTACATAAAATTTTCTACAATTTTGTTCCTATACAATATTTGCACTGGAGTTACCATTTTCCAGATAAATGATTAATCCCTTAAAATAAAATATAAAATTCAATACAAAACGTAACACTACGGAAGCCCACCCTAACTGTCCGTGCACCCCCCGATCCTTGGGGGCAATGTTTTTCATAAAGATTAAAGCCTAAGGAACAATTTAAGACATGTCCTAAAAAAAAAAAAAGCTGGCTGTACTTTCAAAATGGCGTCCGTTTAAAAAAAATGCAAATATTGTTCTTGGTCATTTAACACAAAAACTAAAAAAGATGGAGAAAAACTTTCGGTACAAAAAACAAAGTGCATAAAATTTTCTACAATTTTGTTCCTATACAATATTTGGATAGGAGTTACGGTTTTCCAGATACCACTGTTACCGTTTTCGAGATAAATGTCTGCAAATTATATTATTATTATTATTAATTTTTTTCAGTTTATTTTATTTAATTTTTATGTTAATAATATAAAGTTATATTATACGCCTTACAATAATTGTCACAGTTATTTCCTCTAAGTGATTTACCGATATATGAATTTCCATGTTTTCTTAATTTTGGACTCATTTATCTGGAAAATGGTAACTCCTATCAAAATAGGTATAGGTACAAAATTGTAGAAAATTTTATGCACGTTGTTTTTTATGAAGAAAGTTTTTGTCCATCTTTTTTAGTTTTTGTGTTAAATGACAAAAACAACATTGACAACAGTTTTTTTTAATATATGGCCGCCATTTTGAAAGTACAGCCAGTTTTTTTTTTTAGAATATGTCTTAAATTGTTCCTTAGGCTTCAATCTTTATGAAAAACATTGTCCCCAAGGATCGGGCGGGGGGTGCACGTACAGCTAGGGAGGGCTCCCCGACTAATATATATATAGAAATTATTGAGATGTGTAATATTTTGGTTTGTTTTATATTTGTATCTTCCCTTAATATGGCATCGGTGCAACCGTGACATATATTGTCTTGAGGGATGCATAATTACATATTATTGTTTGTGATATTGTATATTATTTGAATTAAAGTAGACACGCAAAAGATTATTGACCTGATTACCAATATGGGCCCTGTTGACACCAATACATACGATCACGAGTAATGCCAATGCTGCACACCAGCATACCTTCTTAACTACATGATTGTATTGTCCTTTCTCTGGTTGATATGGCCTCTTCTCTAGATCCCCATCTCAAAAGCATAAATAGTCTGTCTACTTCCCTAATGGTCCATATCTCAGAGTTGCAAAGAAAGATGGAGAAAACTCTTACCATCTATATTCTTCGCCAAATCTCATATTCGCAGTTGCTAGTATTATCTACAAGGGCTCCAAGGTACCCTATTTTGTTTACTACTTTACAGTCACCTATATTTAACATGTTTAGGTGGATCATTTGCTCAGTCTACAATCATAATTTTGGTTATGTTGTAATTTAAACTTAACTTAAACCATAATCAAAGCTTATTATCTGAAGTCTGTTCAAATATGCGAGCTTACCCTCACTTGCTGCAACTAAAAGTTCTCCAATATGTGGACAGAATAAAAATGTTCTCCAAAAATAACCTTTACATTATGTTCATTACTAATATATATATATAACAATCTTTACATTGAAATTAATCTGAAATTTATTTTTCAGGTAAGTCTCCCCAGTCTCCTTCAAACTATCAAGTGCAAACTCCACCTATCCAAAAGGCCGTGCATTTAAGAAAACCAACTCACAATATCCCTGATGTACCACGGTGTATCATGGGTCATTATATTTAATTATCATTTCTTTGTTGTACAAAAAAATAGTTTTCTGTTTATTGATTTTTGTTACATTTATTTGTTTTCTTCAGAAAATAGTTGCACGGACAATCAAAAAAATATACCAAAAGAAGATAAGGACACAACTATGTTAGAAGATATTCTGAGGGAAACCCACGGTGTTAGTATTTACCACTGGATTTGCAATGAAGCGTAGTCATTTGTTAATTTTAAGTTATTTAGTTTATTGTACTACTAATCACAAGAGGGACTTATCCCAGATTATTGATAATTTCATATTTTTGTAATGATTTCTCACAATAAAATGCTAATTTTGTTTTTGAAATATCTGATTTTATTTCAGTATAACAAATATCAATCAGGCAAAAAAATATAACAATTTAAAATCACAATCTATTAGTCTAAAACTTAAAATGAAAAAGATTTAAAATGAGTCCGGTTCTGCACGGGAATTGGACCGATCTGCAAAAAAAAAGATGATTTTTGTCCTGCCATGTACAATTTCTACACAGGATGTATCACAATTTCCTTTAAGCCACATATCCGTTATTTGAGAAGATAGAAAAATGAACTAAAAAAGATTTTAAGACATCCAAGAGTCTATCAGATTAACCCCTTAAAACCCTTTTGCTTCTTAGAACCTTTAAGAAACCACCCCAACTTTCTTTTCAAATTGCACCCCCCATCCCCATACTTCATGGGGAATACTGCAATATGCAGTTTTAAAAATTATACAGGTGCATAATAGCTATAAATATGACAGGCAAAGTAATAAAAAATTCCCACTTTATTGTGATTACTATCATAAGCCGTTTATAATGCATTAAGTGTGGTCTAATGGAAACGGCAGCCTTTGCCGGTAGCTTCTATTGGCTTAGGCTGCATTATCACCATGCGATACCCAGATTGACTACCTATGTTGCCATTATAAAACGTCTAATAATTTGGTTTAGTGCACCTGTGCCAGAGCTGGGTCGGATACAGTTAGAATGGTATTCGAGTATCGGATATGGATACATCAAATGTATTCGAATACCGGATACAAGATACAGATACTTTTTGTTTTAAAAAGTATCCGAATACCTTGCGTTCGAATACTTTTTTCAGATACAGATACCGGATACTTTTCTTTTCACAAGAAAAAAATATTTTGTGAAATCCAATTTGCTTTAAAGCTATCTGAGAAGTTGTATGTTTTTTACAAATAAATTAGATGATTATTTTTTATTTATTTGCTTTCATCATGATTAGGGAATATTATTTAGGTACTAAGCAAATCACAACTTACACACTTTTATTTACCATGAAATTACCTACTCTCTGTATATTGTTGCTCTAATCTGGGCACGCTAATATACTAGTTAGGTAAATACTTTAAAACACTCATTATTGGAGAACCAATCAAAACAATTACTCTTCTAGCTAATACTGACGAAGTATTGAATTACATGATAGGATTCTTAGCATTTTAAAGTAAAAAAATATACATTTATTTAAATTCACACTTTTTTATTTAATATGAAATTATCTACTTTCTGTAAATCAAAAATAGGCTTATAAAAAATGAATGAATGTTTCTATACTCTACTGATGAGAACTAACGAGTTCGAAAAAACTTGTATAACTTTTCTAGAGTTGAAATAGGTTCAATAGTTGTGAATGACTGAATTTCAATAAATGATCATATTTTTTTTTTGGCCTTAAAATGCTAGGAATCCTATCATGTAATTCAATACTTCGTCAGTATTAACTAGAAGTGTAGTTGTTTTGATTGGTTCTCCAATAATGAGTGTTTTAAAGTGTTTTCCTAAGTAGTGTATTAGCGTGACCAGATTAAGGTACCAATATACAGAAAGTAGATAATTTCATATTAAATAAGGTGTGAATGACTGAATTTAAATAAATGTATATTTTTTAATTCTATCTTTTCAAAATATTTTTAATTTTTTACTTTAAAATGCTAAGAATCCTATCATGTAATTCAATACTTCATCAGTATTAGCTAGAAGAGTAGTTGTTTTGATTGGTTCTCTAATAGTGAGTGTTTTAAAGTATTTACCTAACTAGTATATTAGCGTGCCCAGATTAGGGCAACAATATACAGAGGGTAGGTAATTTCATAGTAAATAAAAGTGTGTAAGTTGTGATTTGCTTAATACCTAAATAATATTCCTAATTCCTATTCCTATAAATTAGATGCTCGTTAATTTTTTTTTTTTTTTTTTAATTACGCTATATCTTATAGCTCTGTAAAATATTAATAAATGGTATGGCAATGCCGAACATACTTTCTAAACCACTTTTTTAGTATATAGGAGTGATGCAGAATCACAATTTATCAAAAACTCGAATTCGAATTTTCAGACGATTAAAATACTTTCTTCACTCCTAGTGTCGCTCGAAAGTAAAAATACATATTACAGTATTCACCATGAATTGGGGATTCCATTGCAGTGTAAAATTTTAGGGGGTGCAATTTGAAGAAAAAAAGTTTTAAGGGGGTAATCTGAAGGACTCTAGGACGTCTTGAACAATCTTTGTTAGTTGATTTTTCTATCTTCTCAAATAACGGAGATATGACTTATAAACGAAATTTAATCGCAATATACCTCACCTTTACTGGGTGTTGTTGATCGAGATTTAACTTTAGTAGGCAGCCTAGTTGGAACTTGATCTAATCCCTGAAAATTAATATAGTTTATAGTATATTTGGGCGGTTAAAATATTAATGCTTATATACCTCTACGTTACATGGAAAGTCAATTGTAGTCAAATCTATATCTTCACAAGTACCCTAAAATCAAATTAATTAAATCGATATTACGAGTTGAATGGGCTTTCATAAAACTAATCTACCTAATTTGTTTTTCCCACCACCGATAATGTAAATATGCCGTACATTCATGGTTACAAGAGATGTAAGTTGTCAAAATATTTATTTATTTGATTAATATTGACTATAGATCTTAATAGTAGGTCAAGTCTTTTCGTCTGCACTATGTGCACCAGTTCTAAAAGTGTAGGTTTATTAAAATTATGTTCTGTTCAATGGGTGCAACTGCTTTTATAACGTTTTTTTCGAGTGTAGCTGCACATGAACTGCACAAACTACACTTCCTTTTTATCAGGTGTAACGAAGCTACTTTCTCCATATATATTTGATAATTTTAATCTGGCCAGCTTCAGTATATGCCCGCACTGAAATATGAAACATACATCGCTTAAAGGAAAGATAAGCAGATGTAACACATCGAGCGCACTACTTATGACTTGCCGATTCAAATTGTATATAGACTTATTTATATCTCAAAATGTAAGTAGTGGCTATGAAGGAAAATACTATTCTCCTTCAGTTTCAAGCTAGTCTCTTTCAGCATTTAGGGACCGTTAGTAGATTTTGAAATATTGTTATACTTAGCTTAGTTATTTGTAAATTGATCAAATCAAACATGTAGGCCTTAACTATTATGTACTATCAGAGTAGAACACTCGATAGTGGATGATCCATTGTAGTCAAGCGTTAGTTAGTTTTCTATTGTTTCCACGAAAACTTCTTACTGGTAGGATGATGATGTTATAGAACCTCTCAGAATCGACCAAAGTTAAAGAATAAAAAAAATTTCAACTTAGGAAAAATTTATTAGAAGACAATTTAGAGCATATCTAAACATATTTAAGGCATCAGCGCCGAAGACTGATACAAAAGGACTCATACACGTTCGCAGAAACATAAGGCATAACAAGGCACACAATTCAAAAGTACACCAAAATTTTACTTGGTAGATATTTTTGTGGACAAGAAAAAAATATATATTATACTTTTTAAGAAGTACGCCGAAAGTGGCCAAGGCACACAATTCAAAAGTACGCCAAAATTTGACTTGGTAGATATTTTGGTGAACCAGAAAAAAAATATTATTATACATTTTAAGTACGCCGAAAGTGGACAAATAGAGTAATTCAAAAATACGCCAGAATTACAGTTAGAAAAATTATATTTACGATGAACATGTCCAAAGGCGTAAAATTCAAAAGTGCGTCAAATTTTATCTTTTCAAAATATTTTTAATTTTTTACCGCTTCACGACATGGTGAACATAGTGAAATTGAGGACATAGTCATTGTGAATATTTTTCAAAAGAATGACAACAAAAATTAGGCACAGCAACGTACTGGAACATGAGAACCGAAAAATGTAGCAAAGGCGAGTAGCGTCTGTAAGCGATGATTAGACAGAAATTAGAAAAAATGACCAAGGCTGGTTTCTCGAATAAAGCAAATTTGAATAGAATAGAAAATATGTTTATTGTGTAATACAACATACAAATTATACATACGCATGCGTGACTTTCCAAATGACAAAATTATAGAGAAAACCGCCTTGTGCCTAAACGGGATCAAAGGGTCATTTTCATAAAGGTCATTTGCAAGAGTGTTGTCACATCCCCTATAGTGAACCTACATGGGGCCGGTACGTCTCTATAAAGGAGGCAGGAAAGCAAAATAAACCCATATATATAGTTGAACTTCATTCTTGTGAATGATATAATCACTAAAAGGAACCTTAAAGCTAACCACTAGTGTTCCAAAATTTGTAAGTAATATAATTTTATACTATTTCCGTCAGTCCCAAAACCAAAGTGCCTTCATAAACTTCTGAGGAAGTTGTGCAAATCTTTTTACCTATTCGATTGCTATTGCACGCTCTTCATTATATGGTAGTTGCGATATAAACATCTTCTATAAGAGGCACTCAGTATCCTTCATATAACCTGTGGTCACCACTAGTTTTGCTTAAGCTTTCTCCCTAATGTTTGCCACGTTGCTCTAGATTTGCTGGTTTAGAAGTTATGCTTGCATGTGTAGATTATTTAACACCGGGTACTACTAGTAAAGATCGCTTAACACCGCTTGCTCTTTTGCTATTTAGCTCATACTTGTTTTGCTTTTGTAAGTAGTTCTCAAAAGACATAATAAACTGTTACTGTTACTTTTTCAAATATTATCGTAAATATTATTCTAAACCTGTGGTGGGAAAAATATAATAAACGACTCGGAATGTAAGGTCTTATCATTCTTCGGAAGAATTTCTTGCCCTCAGATTCACCTCTGCTTATAACTTTCCTCGAATGTTATGAGGTCCTTACATTCCTTATAGCTTAATTAACTATTCAACATACTTGTGTCACTGTGTTATTCTCCAGTCCTTGTGTCGATTCTGTAATACCTCCTACAGCTCCCTCTTCCTCAGGATCGTCTAGCACTCTACTTTGGTCAGCCTCGGCCAAATCTCCATTTTGAATGTTATTGTCAACAACCTGCTGGTATTTAACACCATTATTTATAAATAATAAAGATTAGCTTATAGTAAGGCCCACATATAAAAAAGCTCGCAAGAAAGCGTAAAGAACACGGACCGCTTTTGGTTAGTGTACCATCCGCCGGTCCACGTTGACTACCGCTGATCCACGTTGACCACCGCGGGTCCACGTTGACTACACAGTTTATTACAACCTATCAGCATTCCGGTAGAGAAAGTTTCAACCAATTGTATTCAGTGGGAGTGGCCTACATTCTTGTTAGGAAATATGTGACCATTTTTTTGTGATTATAGTAAAAGAAGGCGAACACCTTTATGGCATTTTTGTAAATAAACTGAAAGTGGTATACAGTCGGAACTCTTTACGGTTTTTTGCGAGTTTTTTTATATTGCTGAATTATATGTGAGCCTTATATATAAGCAGAAAGTAAGCAAAAGTCGAACAACTTAAATTTTGAACAATTCAGTTGTGACGGATTTTTTAAAATGGTGAAATATAGTAGTGGAGGCATTAATTTTGTTATAAATTTAATTTGAAAGAAAAACTTTAAATACAGTGTGTCCCCGGATTGTGTTTGCGATAGGTGTAATATACCAAAAAAAAATTAGTACGGTTTTCATTTTCTGCAGTCTCGGTCTGCTTGACGTAAAATGGATTTTTACCAAATTTTAGTTAAAATGGGATCTAACTCGCGGAGTTAATCCAAGAAGAAAATTTAAAAAATTAACCATTACAGGTAAACTGGTTTTTCTGTTAATTTTACGGAAAAATTCTATTTGGATAAAATATTTGGCGTTGAAAGTTAGAGCCATATGCCAAATAGAATTTTTCCGTAAAATTAACAGAAAGACCAGTTTACCTGCAATGGTTTATTTTCTTTTATTTCCCTCTTGGATTAACTGCGCGAGTTAGATCCCATTTTAACTGAAATTTGGTCAAAATATATTTTACGTCAAGTAGACCGAGACTGCAGAAAATGAAAGCCGTACTAATTTTTTTTTGGTATATTACACCTATCGCAAACACAATCCGGGGACACACTGTATAACACAAAAAAATATCAAACTTCTACTATCTGAATGTGTCGAAAAAAACCCCAGTGATGTCATACAGAAAGCTGTGAACTTATATGCAGAATAGATGAAGAGGAAGGAGGAAGGAGTTGAGTATTATATCTATTAAAATTCAAGTGGAAGTTTATCTAGCAGTGTTTAGTGCATGAAGAATAGAAAGGAATAAGAACGCTGTATTTAACTATGCCCAGAAAAGTGGAAGACCCACTTCCACTTTTACAGAGATAGTTATGTATAGGGAGCTTACTTCTTCCTTCTTCTATTCTTCATGGATTTATGATTAACTCTGCAGACTGCTGTTGTGATGTCATTGGCGTTTCAAATGTGCATAATTCATTAATCGATATTGTGATATTATAGGATTTCATTCTCAACTTTTAGGCCTAGCACGCACTACAATTTCACAGCGCGATTACTTTATCACAGAAAGACATGTCTAGACAGAAATAGTGTGACTAAAAGCAGTATTGCAATACAAACTTGATCTCAAGGCCACATGTTTTGTTAATCGTGTAGACACGCAAAAACCGGCATGTGCAATGTACACTTCTGTGCAATTTAATCCCGTATACCTATTTTTCGCTATATTAAATCATTCTTTATTTATTTGTCAGCGTCAGTGTCATATTTTCGAAATGCCGAAATTAACTGAACATGAAAAAATTCTAATTCTCTTTAAAATTGAAGAGGGATAGTCTATCAGAGCAGTTGCTAACCATTATCACTTAAATAAAAGTACCCTGAATACGCCCAAATAAACAGATTGTCGTAGCATAATTTTAAAAATAATTACCTGTGATCCACCTGAATTATTATTCTGAAGTTCATAGAGTGGTCCGGGAGTAAAGTGTGCTCCAGCTGGTTCCATATCACTGTTGGGATGTGCGAGGCAAGTATCTGGATTGGTTTCTTGTATTAACTGGATAAATGACAGTTCTCCAGACAGTAGATCGTTAAGAGTTTGTATCAGATGCACTTTAACATCATGAACTCTTAAAATAAAATGGTAAATTTAGAGAGAATTATTTATAAAGTTAGAGGATAAAAAAGTGTGTCAGATAAATGAACAGCTTCTAAACAACTATAGTTTATCAAGTCCTGAATACGTGAACATTTTGTCATTTTAAAATTTTACAATAATCTTTATTTTGTTTCTCCATAATAAAAATTAACGAAATCCAATTTTAAGAAATTGTAGTTACAAAATACTGTGCATCTAAATTATCTGAACGGACTTACTTCTTTCCTCTGTACTGTTCAAGAACTTCATCCAAAACATTTGAAAAGTGTTTTTGGAAAACAGTATCCTTCACTGTTTCTTTGAAAGATTCCGATCCTAATAAAATTTGTTTTAAAGATACTAAAAGAGCATTCTGGATATATTCCTCTTCATGGTCATTTAAGAAAGGCAAAGCCCCTTTGAACGTATTCTGAACTTCAGCACTGTTGTCCTAAAATAAATGATATTGGATATCCAAAATTTTCTTTTAACATTGGAAATGTTTATGTTCGTATATGAGGGTCAAGTTATGAGTTTTCGTTCAAGCTTAAAAGACAACGGTATCGATTAGAGGTGGGTAGGTGAGGTACATATAGATTAGAGGTGGGCAGTACTCGTATGATTGGACGATCGGCGCACTTATTTTGTAGCTATGGATTCTAAAATATTGTTTCATATATGCTGTTATCATTTCCAATGTCTCTGATGGTTGCAAGGATTGCGAAATCTGTGAATTTTTATACAAGTAATTTATACGTAGAGTTTGAATTCTAAATATATGAGTTAATTGAGAGTGAAAGAAAATAGTAATGTTGACTGTAACTATCCGCAAGATGCCGGTGTGAAAGATAACTGTATATAGGTTAGAGGCGTAGCCAGAATTTTGGTTTGGGAGGGGCCCAAACAAAAAATTCTTAAAAAGACTTAATAAAAATATTCGAATTATAGATGACAGATAAGAGATACCTATACCCTACCCTGTAAATTTCAGTCCCTCATCGGGAATTTTCCCATTTTTTAATTTACTGATAATTTTAATCTAACTTTCAGACTAAAAGTAAGGTTAGGTTAGAAATTTACCCAAAAATGGTTTTTTCTTGGGAGGGTTAAAATGAAAAAAACCCGTTTTTTCCCATTTTTGAATTTACCGCCAATTTTAATATCTCTCAGATTAAAAGTTAGGTTAGGTTAGAAATTTTCCAAAATGGGTTTTTCCTGGGAGGGTTAAAATGAAAAAAAAAAACGTTTTTTTCCCATTTTTTAATTTGCCGCCAATTTTAACCTAACTTTTAGACTAAAAGTTAAATTAGAACTAAATCAAAGAAAAATAGCACTAAAGCCCTTATGTTATGAATACAATCAAATATACCTAACATATTTGGTATCAAAATGATGGTCTTTTAATGACCAATTCATTTTGATAAAAAGAATATTTTTCCGGGAAAAAAAAACGGTTTTTTTGCGGGTAAAAACCCCAAAAAATAAAAACCCGATTTTTATCCACCTCTGCTTTTTGTAGTGAACATGTTGAGCAACATCTATCAATTTTTAAATTAGAATTAGTACCTATGCCGACAATTTTGGGAGGGAGCTCGGGCCCCTCAGGTTCCCCCCCTGGCTACACTACGCCACTGGTTACAGACATAATCTGCTGCTAATTGGAAGATTAGCACAGAGGGAATATAAGTGGTTGAGAGTAAGTTTGTGCTTCTTGTCTCTTACCTTCTATCTTTGTAACAGATACATTGATTTAGAAACAATTTTCTCCATACGATTTGGTATTTCTAATGAATATTGAAATATCACAAAGATATTCGATCACAACAAAATTGAAAACATATTTGTATTTTACCATTTCAAACATGAATATGGAATTAAAAACTAATTACTGTTATTTGTTTGTCCTTTGTCATGACATTTTGTGATGCTTTGATGCATACCTTCCTTCTTTATGTGCGTTTTATGGATGAAAGCTAAATTGTTCATAGAAAATTGGTCTATTATGTTTGTATCCAAGATTTGTAGAGTATAAGGTTGCTTTGTAACTCAAGATTCCCACCAAAAAATGTTATTAGCCAATGAGCAGCTGGTCTGAAATCACGCCAGATGCAGGGCCTGATTCAAAATATTGTAAGAACTGCGGTGTAATGTTAATAATTTTGCAAAGAACTTGTAACTGGAATGAGCTCGCAGTGACCCGCTTGAGGTAGGGGGTTATTATCCTCGCATTTTGTTTCCATTTTGCATAGTGGTAATCAGGATAAGTTGTAGAATAGAACACTACAGATTATAGTATACTTCAGGCCATATTTCAGGCCAGTACAGACCGTCCTTCTCGAGTGAGATAACAGCGCCGCTACTGCACGTTTGAAGAACAAGGATAGTCTGACTTTTCATCGCCGCACTCACGTCTTGCCTAAAAGCACTACATATCTTGGTTTGTATCCACTTCTGGCAATTTATCTTCCATATTTTCACAAAATTTTAAAAACAAACAAAGAGTAATCGAAACAAAAACATAGGACCAATTAATGTCAGGCTGCCTCAAATCCACGCACTATGTGGTTTATATAAAATTTTATCCAAACACTATACTTATACTAACGGCTTTTCAAATTATTTATTTATACTTACAATATTCCTGCTCACTCCAAACGAATTTTTTATAGGTTTGGACCACACAGTTGATTGCAAAGAAAAGTATTCAGGAATTTGCGCCACTTCGTGTTCATTAGATGCTTGAGATTCTAAAGACTGAAAAATATAATAGAAAACTTGAGAAATGATAGGGTATTCCGTAATTATGATTTTAAACAATTTAAGTAGTTGCAGTAACAATATTGATTAAGAAAATGTCTTTAAACTAAAATAATAAAAAAAAATGTTTTGTTTTTTGTTAAGTTAAAAATCTTTAATTTGAAAGATCCTCCCTCAAGTAAGATATGCGGCCGACTTGCTTTGGTTGTTAATATTTGAAGTCTGCTCAAGATTGAGGTTATTCTAGCTTTTTCATATAGCAAATTATTCGGCGGATTGTGGAGGTTGACAGGATGCCGAATTTTAGTTATAATGCGTAGAGGTTAACACTAATTAAGAGGTTAACACTAATTTATTATCCAAATTTCAATAAAACCGGACTTTTCTCTTTTAAGTTATTTAGCTTAAAAGAAACATGACGGACGGAGAGCCGGACCTAAAACGTTTCAAAACTTTGTCAGTTTTTTTCCTCTAATTTTCCCTATTTGACTGGATGAGAAGTACAAAAAAGTTATTTACAGTTTGTCTCTTGATGTTTCAAATATTAATATGCAGAGTTAGGGAAAAATTTTCAACTAAAATACTTGTAGATTGTAGACTAACTAAAATACTTACAATTCTATTGGAGTTTTGTGAGGCCATTAATGAATGGGTAATAACCGTTTGAATGGACTGCAATATTTTCAATCTCAACGAATCTGATCCTATCATTTGAAGGTCTCTAAACAGTTGAATAAGGAAATGAGGCCTTGTTTCATTGGCTGATATTAATGAAGCAACCTCTTTATAAACATTTTCACGCAGTTCATCAAATAGTTTTGTTCTAGAACAGTACAAGGTATAATTAATACTAATACTAAAGACTTATATGGTAAAAACCAGATAGCATAAAGCTATCTAACTTGAAGGTGAAAAAGTTACTTACTTTGGCAGCTGTTCCTCATGTACCTCATCATTCCATTCATTTCTTCTTCTGGACTGCTCCGGAATGCAATCCTTAAAAATGTGCTCCTCCGACACATTAGAATGATTCGAGGAGCCATCATTATATCCATTTAAATTCAATAGCATCTGAAATCCGAGGTTAATATCCTCACTATCTTGCTGATCCATAGAAGACACATCCATTTGTTCATTCATTTTGGTCGTGACGTTGTGATTAATATTTAAAACATCTGGCGGAGGTATCACTGACGTATTGGTGTTCTCATGCCTCGCTGGTCTAAAAGGGCATCTCCTTTGAGGTGTATTCTCTTGTGATGTGCTTGTGGATTCTTGTTCTGAATTGCTTTTCGAAAAAGCCATCAAAGTAAAGGGGTTGGTTCGTTCGTTGACTGTGTTAGATCGGTCTAGGCTTGTTGGTGGGTTCTGGAGAACTTCGTTATTTTTTGTGGAAAGGAGATTTTGGCGGGAGTAACTAAAATAATTAAATAATTACTTACCATGATATTCTAGTTTCTTAATATTATTGATTTGTGGAATTGATTATTATAGAATATTGACATTCAGGTACAGGTCATCCAAACTATGGAATCATATGCTATCATTGGTTACACGACCAAAAAATATATCCAGTACATTTGCTGAAACTAATGCCCATTCCCACAGATTCGTTGACATATCCACAGAGACACGCCTGCTTTGTGGATTACTTTCCCCAAATAGGAGTTCCAGTTAAACGACTTATTTTCAAATTAAATCATTTGAGTACCTAGTTTAATACCTATGTCCTCCGCAAATGGAATAATTTCCCCAATAACAAAGGTGGTTCCATGTTATCCAGCTTCTTAAACCACTAGGGTGAACTGCTTTTAGCATTTACGGTATGTGTGGTCACATTTAAATATACATGATTGTTTTAGAGGCATAGATGGCATCAAGGAAGCGATCAATATCGCAACTTACACTGCTAGCATCGAGGCATCTTCGGCATGTGCGTACCCTTATGGTTGGCTCGATTCTCCTAACAGCTGCTGCTTTATTATAAGTAGTTAAACAGTGCATTGCTGAATGCCTCTTAAACGCCGAGAAATGAAATGTGGGTAGAGATCTAATGAAAATAAAACCCCAAATCTTCGCCATGGAATGGAACATGGAATGCTAACTCAGTTGTTGATGAATTTTTTAAAACGGTGAAATTTAGTAGTATAGGTGTTAAGTTCATTATACAAGGTGTTTCAGTCATTCCGTTCATAATTTTGAGAAGTGATAAAAGACTGAAAATGAATGGTAGTTTGCTGTATGAATTTATATTACAAAACTTTCCAAGTGGCAAAAAAATATTATATTTCAAAAATTATTCATGATCTGAAATCTAACACCCTTAATAGAACATTATAGGGCTATATTTTGGCATGTAGAACAAGCATTAATATCATTCCAGTGGCTTAGAAATTAAGTTTTGCAAATCCTTTTCCCCACCGGTTTTTTCGTGAAAATTACGTACACATAGTTCTTTATTTAATTTGAAAACAAAGAATTATTAGTTTTTTCCAATTACGCAGTGCCGTCATCAGAGCTGTGAACGTATATACAGAATAGAAGAAAATCAAGTTGACAAGAAGGAAAGTAACCCCATCTGTGAAAAGTTAAGTGGACCTTTAACTGGCAACGTTTAATGAATCAAGAATAGAGAGTGATAAGTATGATATACTTAACTACGTCCATAAAAATGAAAGAAAGACCACTTCCACTTTTACGAACATAGTTATGTTGTACCTACTCCTTTTTTTCTATTGTTCATGGTTTTATGATCAACTTCTCTGCATAAATTGTAGCTAACTGTGTAATTGTCAAGAATAGGCTTTTAGAAGTGAATAAATCTTTGTGCGCTTCAAATGAAACTAATTTGATTTATAAGTTTTTAACCCTTTCATTGCGTACTACTATTTCAAAGCTGCCAATCATATTAAGCATTTTTTTACCGCTTGCATACATATTCGTCAAGATCAGCGTGAACGATTCTATGCAACGGAAAAGTACCCATCGTTTTGCATGTGTAGCGTGTTTTTTTTTTACTGTTTTTATCATTGTGTAATATCTCAAAATATCATGCGAGCGAGTTTGTTCGGGTAGAGCAGCCTGATCCTATTTTTATTAAGAATGTGAGTATATTCGTCTAGAGCAGTTAACCGGTTGGCAAATAATATACGTCAAGAGCAGTGAAGACAAAAGTTTCTATAATCTACAAATGAGAAAAAAATAATAATAAAAAAAACAAACATTTCTAGGATTGAAAGCGTGATCATTTACGGAGTTGTAATTATCTTTAATTTCTGTTTGTTTTAAGGCTATCATATAATTCACAGTGGCGCAGCCAGCTCCTTGAGGCGGGGGGCAGTCAATTACAGGACGGTATAAAAAGGAAGCAAGTAAAAAAATAAAATATACATTTTTCACTACAGAAGGGTGCTAAGTGATGGAGGCGGGACAAAGTGCCTACCTAGACCCCCAAGCTACACAGCTGGGTATTCAATAATTCTTAATATCAGTTAGGGCCAGTTTTACAGTATCGGATTAAACCGCGGTGTGCGGATTAAACTACAGCCTTGAAAAAACGTCTGTTTTAGAATGTCGTTAATTTTGTTTTTATATATAATATGATGGATATAATCGAAATATTTGATTAGTTATTATTTATTTATTATTATTTACTGTCTAATGACCACGAAGAAATTATATTAATGTAATAGAAGATGTTCGAAGTTCTAAGTTTAAACTGCACAGTTTAATCTAACATTATAATACTGGCCCTTAGAAGAACAGTTGTTTCGTTTAACATAAGAATGCATGTTTAAAGTCACGTTTGCTATGAAAAAAGCATTGAAGATATAGATATGTACATATTATTATCAGAAAAGGAAGAAATTACATCAAGTCATTTAGTTCATTTAAGCAAAATTTTATATTTTGAAAGTTGGCCTACCTAAAAGAAAGCTGCAGTGTTGAAATACCATATTTCAGGGATAATGGGAGGGGGAAGGAGGAGGAGTATATTTTAGTAATAAACAGAAAATTTCTAAATACATTTACATAAAATTCAAACAAAACAAAAACAAAAAAAATAAAAAGTTTGCGTATGCTATATTACCTTCTAAAATTGTCCCAATAATTATTAGCTCTATTTCCTGGCGCTACTTGGTTATTAAGAGCTTGGCCATTCCACATCTGGTTGGGCAATGTATGATTAATGTTTGAGTTCACGGCATGCAAAACATTATTAGCATGTTCAATACCTTGCGTTGCATTTAGGTGGTTAACGTTTACATTATTCAAACAGGGATCTAGCAAACGACCACTCTGTACATTACTTTGATTAATATAATTGGGGTCAAGGTTAGATGGTGGCGTGTTGTACTGATTAAGATTAGGCAGAGAAAAAGCGGCAGAAACATGGTTAACTTTTTGATTGGGGACTGGACGGTACTGACTGGAGGAACGTTGGTCTTGGGGAGTGGTCTGGAGAGAAGGTGCAATGGGTTCTTGGGCTCCTTCGTACGGGTTGCTTTCGATTCTCTCTTGAAGCTGAAACAGAGAAATAGATGGATAGATACAATGTTTATAAGTAGAAATTTCCAATAATACAAAAAAAATACAAAAACAGAAAAATAACAAATACAATAATAGGCCAGGCGACGGGTAGTTCAATAAGGAAATAATTAGTGGAAAGCTGAAAATTGCTTTAATCCCTTTATTTGGACCCAGATATTACTCTCCCAAGTTTTCCCCCTCGAGCGAAGTCGGCGTTGGCCCTTCTGGCCCTAAGAAGGTACCATTTTTCGGTTTTTTGCAAATATCTCCCAAACCATCAACTTTATCAACAAAATACCTATTATGAAAAATAATCTAAAATAAATTTGCTACAAAAAAGTTCTTTACCGTTTGTCTCTAAAGTGAACCGTTACGATGCTACGACCAATTAAAGAGGAGCCCTTTTTGATTCTTGCGGAAAAGTTATCAATATCTTCTGCACCGTGTAATTTGGCACCAAACCGATACTTTTGCCGACATTAGCGCCAAATATGTGAATTACGTCAAAAGATACTTCAAAAACAGTGTCATCATTTTCGATGGGTATCCTGACGACCCAGCAGCTCGCAGTACCAAGTCCGCTGAACGTCTTCGACGATCGCACAAGCATGATGCTGCTAATGTTTTTTTTGATGAGTCCATGACGGCACCTATGCCACAAGCAAAATTTTTGTGTAATGACACAAACAAACGAAGATTGATCGACTTTTTTTTATGAGTCCATGACGACACCTATGCCACAAGCAAAATTTTTGTGTAATGACACAAACAAACGAAGATTGATCGACTTGTTGCGCGTCAAATTCGAAAGCGAAGGAATCGAAACCAGACAAACTCCAGAAGATGCCGATGTGCTCATCGTTACCACCGCACTCGAGTTATCTCGGACCGACAATTCGGTCATTATAGTGGCTGAAGATATAGATATCCTGGTCATCTTGGCGGCTCGTGTACCACCCTCCACGAAAATGTATTTTATGAAACCCGGCAAAGGTTCAACCAAACAACAACTATTTTGCACAAGTTTCAATCTCCCGCCGTGTGTGCAAGAAAACATCCTCTTGTTGCATGCGTTTAGTGGGTGCGATACAACGTCTTCGTTTTTCAGGCAGGGCAAAATGAAATTCGTAACACTGCTGAAGAGTGACAGCTGTTAGGGTTTTTCGAGACGTGAACGCAAGCCCCGATGAAATTGACAAAGCAGGCCAGTTGGTTGTGGCTAGGCTTTATGACAACAAAACCACGGGAAACACCCTGAATGAGTTGCGGTTCCAACTGTTTGCAAAATCTCTAAGCAAACATCGATTTAATCTCGCAAGCCCACCTCCCACCGTATCAGCGGCACGTGAGCACTCTCTAAGAACATACCATCAAGCCCAAACATGGTATGGAAATGATACAAATCCACTGGATTGGGGCTGGAAAAATTCTCAATGTGGTTTAGCTCCCATACCTACGACGAGAGATCCGGCGCCACAAACGCTTCTAAACACAGTGTCCTGCAAATGTTCGAAAGGATGTAACGCAGCATGTGGTTGCAGGAAAACGGGCCTCCGATGCTCCAGAATCTGCATGAATTGTATGGGACGGTCATGTACAAATTCTGCCGAGGAAGATGATATGGATGATTGTGACAGAGACATCGATGTTAATCTTGAGCGCCCTGTGACGTCGGACAAATGTACTGATGCAGACGATGAAAGCGATGACGGAGAAATTAAGGCAGACGATCAAGACTGCCAGCCTTCATCAAAACGGTTGAAAATCGACTAACTTTGACATTTGAACAGTGGATTAGGCCTCCTGGGGACACCACTTACAAAAAACGCGTCATTTACTCCACCGCCAGGTGGTGTGGAAAAGAGTGATTTTATGTCAATACTAGTCAATAATAATACTAATCGTAGGTACTTTGCCACAGCTGTTTACATTGAAAAGCTGTTATACTTGTAACAAGTTAACAGCTTGTGCACCTGGAATGCTGACAAATATTTATGTACTGTTGGACAAATGTATTGAATAAATAAATAAATAAATAAATAAATAAATAACATGTAGAAACTTTGATATGGCATATGATTTTGATAATTTTTCCGCAAGAATCAAAAAGGGCTCCACTTTGAATGGTCGTAGCATCGTAACGGTTCACTTTAGAGACAAATGGTAAAGAACTTTTTTGTAGCAAATTTACTCTAGATTATTTTTTATAATAGGTATTTTGTTGATAAAGTTGATGGTTTCGGAGATATTTGCAAAAAACCGAAAAATGGTTCCTTCTTAGGGCCAGAAGGGCCAACGCCGACTTCGCTCGAGGGGGAAAACTTGGGAGAATAATATCTGGGTCCAAATAAAGCGATTAAAGCAATTTCCAGCTTTCCACTAATTATTTCCTTATTGAGGCTTTTCTTTTGACCTGTCGCCTGGCCTGTAAGTTAAAATTAACATTTCTTTATAGGTATGTATATATTACGAAAGCGTAGAACGGACATAGTCGAAAATATTTTATAATTGTCACTTTGAACTTACAATTATGTATAATTGCAATTTTAAACTTGCAATTATATATAATTGCAAGTTAATCTTACAATTATATATAATTGTCAGTTCAAAGTTGCAATTATACATAATTGTAAGTTTAAAGTGACAATTATGGATAATTGTAAGTTTAAAGTTGCAATTATATATAATTGTAAGTTTAAACTGACAATTATAAAATATTTTATACATGTCCTTTCTACGCTTTCGTAATATATACTATTCGATTTAATATCGTTATATTTGCACTACTAAGTTAAATAGAGACTAAATTTAACAGTTTAACAATTGAGGGGCCCGCCACAGATCTTGACAAGAATTTTTTTTCAAATTTCTCCCTACTGCTCATCAATTATTAAGCGCAGGAGCTCGTTGGCTTTCGAGGGGTCCGCCAAAGATTTTGACAATAATTTTTTTTTCAAATCCCCTCCCCCCGCAGTCGATTATTAGGCGCGGGGGCCCGCCAGTGAATTTGGTATCGGGGCCCATGATTTGATATGGGGGGGGCCTGCATGCCAATAATGTATCATCAGCAAATAAGTTTACGAATTCACAAAAAAATAATTAAGCTTTCTTTACTCACCAAAGTAACAGTATTCCTCAGAGACACTAACTCCCTCTGTTGCAACCATAGCATTTGGCAACACTGATTCAACGTATTCAACATAAACGACTGCGTTTGTATCGTATTTGTCGTAAGCCAATTCTGGTAATTATTTACGTCCGAATTCAAATTACCATGCATATTAGTTCCAGGCAACCAGGGCATATCTGTAGACGGGTTAATGACATTCAACGCGTTCATTGAATGTGGATTCGGAGAAGCAAACCGCCTTGGTTCGGAGTAAAGAGGAGATGGTGTTAGATTGTTTCTTAATTGTTGAACGTTGGACTGTGGATTAGTCGCTGGTAGTTGCTCCAACATTGAATCACAAACACTTTTGATTAACTGCAGTTGTCTTTGAACCTGTGGAAATATTTTTAATTAACTGTGGAGTAATGGTTATGATTTACAACTGAACTCATCTTAGAAGTAAATTTTGTTTAAGAGCATATAAATAAATCCTTTATTTAGCCAAACAAAGACTAATACATAATGAAAACATATAAACACCAGAAAGATACAAAACAATAAAAAAAAAATCATCTGACAGACAAATTTTACACGTCACACTATAAAATTCCACTGTAAGCATCTAGAACAAACAATGGCAATACAGCAATCAGTACCTCATCAAGATAATCACAATTAATTCAGGTTTTATTTGGAAGATTTGATAAACAATACAAGCAGCTACTCATCCAACAAATACTTTTTAAGTCGACTTCTAAACATATTTAATGTAGGACTGTTACTAATACCTACCGGTTAGGGTATCCCTTATATGAGGGCAATTTTAAATTTTGGTGGGATCCCTCCAGAACACTTTTTAATCGATTCACATCTGAAAATGAAGTCTCTGTGCAAAATTTGAACTCAATCAAACAATCTTGTACCTTGCCACAAGACCTTTGAAATTTGTAAAAAAATACAAATTTTGTCGCTTTTTAATAAAAATTTATTAAACATAATTTGGAATAAAAACAATGTCTCTACAGCATTTTTGAAACAAAAGAATATTTCTACAACATTTTGGAACAAAAAAAATTCCACATTTTATAATTAAAATTTGAATGATCTATAATCATGAAGAATCAAAATTAAGCATGGTAGTTTCACAGGGTTTCCTTCGCTAATGCCTCCTTAGTACCATTTCCATTTTCTCTACGCGTGGCTACAAGCAGTACATTTTGAAAATTAACATTTGACTTTGCTTTGCCTAAGTACTCCTGCGTTAAAGCTACACCTCTTTCAGCAACAGGCGCGGATCTAAGGGGAGAGCAATGGGTGCAATTGCCCCCCCCTTGGGCCTTCCTTGTGCTATGCGAAAATCTGAAATGTCCGGGCCGGCAGCGCCCCTTTGCCGAAGTCACCCGGCATATGTTTTTTTACACCATTCCCAAGTAGCAAAGTAATTTTATAAAGGTTGTATAAACTACTATAAAATAAATTATTTATTTTGCTACTTGGGTTTTTTTATCAGGTACCTTTCAATATTTGTCAATTTGTGCAAGTGCCCCCCCTTAGGGAGCTCCTGGATCCGCCCATGTTCAGCAACATCATTTTTGACATTTAAACGAGAAAAGAACTGGTGTGCTTTCTGATAGTAGTCTTGCAAATAACAATCCATAGGATCAACATTCAAAAAACCGTATTCAAGTCCAAACCTTTCAAAAAACTTATGTTAGGTGATACAAAATCATTTAACGTTTTTTGGGGCCAACTGGTCACATCATCTGGTTTTAATGCTAACCTATGAAGGCCAGAACCTTTACGTCCACTTGACGGGGTACTGAATTAGTTCTTTGTTCTTCTGAAAAAATCTGCTTAGCCATTTTTCTTTTTTCTGAAGTTGGCACCTCGTTATCTAGAATTGCCAAACCAGCCGGTTCCTCCCACAAGTACCATAAATGACCTTTGAACTTCTTCACGCCTATATCTGAAATAACTTTTTCAACGTCTTCGTAACGGATTAAATCATTCTCGGAGCGCTAATTGGATCACTTGATGTAAACCAATTCTTTACATACAGACGAACAATGAAGATACTTAAAGATTTCAAGCCTGTTTTCTCTCTTTTTGATAACTTCACCTGTTCTCTGAACATAAATATTTTGAGTGTGCAGATAACTCGCGACATAACACGAGCTTCGTTGATAGCTTTTGGGGAGTTCCTCCTAAGAAGATGCAAGTAAGCTCTAACAACTCTTTGTAATCGTCACGACATTGATTCTCCTAAAACTCGCAAAGTAATTATATGTCAGTTCAAATATATAAATACCAATTATGCTATAATAACAACTGAGTAGTGATTAAACAAAAATGTGAAACTTATCGTCAATTTGTGATGTACAAATGTAAGTATCTCTGATTTGCCCTCTAGAAGAACAGCAAGTTCGTCGTCTTCCGAGCCCACGGAGAACTTTTTCTTGTCTATTTCAGGCTATTCGTTTTGAAATCTGTACTGTACAAGCATTGAAAGGTTCGCCACTGCAATCACCAGTGGTCACTCACATTGTTGGGTCGTTTCTCAATATTATTTGCAGAGGATTTTTGTACTTGAAAGTGCATTACTACTGAAACTACGTTAGTTTTTCTTTGAAAATTACCCAAATGTGTTGAAAAGCAATAACTATAGCAAACCGAGTTTTTCGATAAAAAATTTTAAAATTTAAAAAAATGTCAAATCTTTGACAATCTTGTGGCAAGGTCAAAAATTAAAATATCGACTTCAAAATTTACACACAGGCTTTTAATATAAAAAGGAACAAATTAAAAAGTGTTCCCGTGGTCCCCTGAAAAGTCAAATTATAAGGGACATACTACCGGTAGATTATTAAACTCACTTAATCCCTTAGGACGAGCTGTATCAACACTCGGTTAGTCCTGTGTTAAAAGAGGGTTAAGAGCAATGTTGCGTTGTACCAATACGATAACCTTGAATTTTTAGGTTATCGGGCACACTTAACCCCATAAAACTTAAACTAGGTCGTGGGGTGGTTTAAAGGAAATGTCATTTCAAATTTCGACATTTCTGTCTTGAGTATGCAGTGTACATTAAAAATATGCTGGCCGACTGTCTATCGCGTTCTGGGTTCAAGCCCCAGCCCCGGTACTGGCAACACCAGTGGGTATAGTGATGTATGTTTGCATTTTTCGAAATGGTTTCCGGACAGCCTTGGCTTTGGATTTGGGGGGTTGTCTACCATATGTGGTGTGTTTATGTTTTATTTTGTATCATATTGTCATAAAAGGAAAATAAAGTTTATTACTATTAGTATTTTATTATTATATCTAATATAATTTCAAAGTTTCTAAATGTGTTTCACTCCCTGCGATGGGGATATTCCTAACTAAAAAATTACTTGAATGTTAGTTTTTTATCCCATTTTATTATGAAAACTTCATATTTTACTCCCTTAAGACTTGATCCCTATAAGGCAGCCTCACCCAAATTTTCTGACATGAAAAATTTATGTTCTCCAATGTCCAAGTAGCCTAATATGTATTAAAAGTACAGATATTGACGAATTATGGTCCTTTTTTATAAAATGTAAAATATAGTAAAAAATTGTCAATTCTTTGCTAAAAATTAATAAATACACATCCTTATGCCAACAGAAAATGTCTAGCACCCTTAATTTAGTATTGTTGATGTTAAAAGGAACCAATCAAAACAAGTTTTAGGTAACAATTTATCGGCACACTTTCAAACAAGTTTAACTTTTCTGGCATGGGCCCAAGCCCATTGGGGCCTTCTGGCATTTTTACCGCTATACTGGGAGAGGCTGACTATCTTTAACTATTTAAAGAGAAATTATCTTTATTTTAAATTTGTCCGTGTACAATAACCTCCCATCCTTATTATTACAGCTTGTACCCACAACATCGCTTCAAAAGGAAAACTTCAAATTAACAAAATAAATCTAAAGGCATATTTCAGATATCAACAAAATAATATTTACTACTTTTTCTATACCTGCGTCCTATTGTCTTGTTCACTATTTGATCTAGGTTGTTCTCTCACATATCCGGAAGTAGCGACAGAACTACTTCTAACATTTCTATCGGAAGTACGAGTTAAGTCATGCAGCCTATGAAATTCTCCTGATTGGAAAGCGCTTCGGGGAGCATTTTCAGACCTAAACTTTGATGTATTAGAAGGCGAGAAATTAGGAGTTGGTAGAGTTAAATTATTTGGATTGTCACGAACAATTGTAAAATCATCCTGGAAATCATCACTGAAAAAAAAAAGGAAGATAAGATGTGAAATAATAATTCATTGAATAACAAATACCTTGAAAATCTATCCGAGTCGTCAACACGATGGTTTTGTGGAGGAGATAAGGGAGCCCAAACTTCGTTAACGGTATTACTCGTACCGCTAAAGTCGGATTTAGTGTCTATGCCAAAATCTTGATTAATATTTGATGTACTTGCTAAAAATAGAAGGATGATTTGCGATAATTGACTTGGCAACTCAAAAACAACACTTTGAGAGGACATTTAAAATATTTAGTGTGTTTAGGGAATGCAACGGTTGCTAATGTCTGCGAGCAGAGGTTACCTAAATGACAACGCTGAATATGTGCTAACCGTCACTAGTTGAGTCTTTTCGTCAGCGGCAAAATTCATGCTGAGTTTAGTCACCAGTGAAACTTAACCTCACTTTCTTTCATTAAGTAGATCAATTTTGCCTTCCAAATTAATTCGACCAATCGTAATCGTTTACAAAAACTAGTTTATTGAAACGTTTTAACATCATGGCATCCACTACAAAACATGAAGATTTTCTTTGACATAACCTCAGTTGCAGAGACATTAATAATCAACTTGCTTTACAAATATGACATCTTTGTTAAATTTATCCAAGGTTTTTGACTGCATTTGTTTGGAAATTCTGCTGATAAAACTTGAACGTTATGGTATTCGAGGATCTGCTCTTTCTGTTGTCAAAAGTTACATCACTAATAGATATCAGTGTGTCAGTCCAAATAACGATACGTCATCTCTAGGGCCTCTAAAGTATGAAGTTCCTCAGGGATCCATCTTGTTCATCATCTATATAGATGACATTTCACACCAAATAAACTACAAAAATATTATATATGCCTATGATACCACTCTCTAATTAACTAATAAAGATCTAAAACATCTTACAAATGCATCAAAAGAAATGCAGTCTTAAGCAAAGACTTACTTTAGCAATGTTAAGTTGAGATTGAATAAAGACAAAACTAAAACATTAATTTTTAATCTAAACCCTCATTATCTCTTGAATAATGATCCCGTTAAATGTCTAGGTATCTTTCTCGATAATGACTTGGGATGCTCAAATCGACCGTCTGTCAAAAAAACTGTCTAGAAGTATATATATGTAGAAAAACCTAACTAACTTGATTGATCAAAATTCTATATTAATGGCATATATTTGCATATATATAGGGTAGCTTTATTGATGAATAAATAATTGATTGATTGACATCACGCCTTGTTCCATAGTGAGATATGCTAAGAGATCTTACTTTGGGGAGGATCTTCATATGCTCTTAAAATATTGAAACTTCAAAAAAGAGGATATAAGGATACTTGTAGACCAATTTTTAGAAAACTGGGAATACTCACCTGCACAAATTAGTATACATTAGAATGTATTACTTATGCCAAAAACCACCTATAGTTGACTTCAAATTTATTCTGCATATAAACAATGTCGGCGTGTTTGATGGTGAGATAAAGATCAAAGACGCCGACATTTTTTATATGCAGAATAAATTTGAAGTCAACTACAATATCAATTTCAAACTAGTTACAACACCAGACACCAACAAATCATCGCTCCATATTTTCGCTTAACAAAGAACATGAATTCTGATAGATATCTAGTTATAAAACTATATATTTTACCAAATGATTGAAGAAAAATGAAATCCACTAAATTTGAATAAAAATCAAAAGTTTTCTAAAAGAAGAGGTTTTCTACAGCGAATTTTTTGATTATTTCGTTTCTCAGTCTGTTTAAAGGTTTACCCTATATTTGTTATGCATCACTTCATCTTTGTTTTGAACTCATTAACCATATTTTTGTGCCTTTCCTGTGAGATGTAAGTTTTGTTACGCACTTTATTCAATTGTATTTTATGAATGTTATTTAAATTGTATTTTTAATTAATAAAATTGACGAGTATATATGATGTAATTATCTCATATGAAATAAATCTATCCATCTATTCTCAGCGGTTGCATTCCCTAAACACACCCAATGGCAACTGTGTAAATATAAAATATAGGTACCCTTATGTTTTCCCATTATTTCCTCTAGCTCTTTCTTCTTAGCCTCAAGCTCAGCTTGCAATCCAAGTTTCTTACTATTACTCGACATTTTAGATTCGCGCTTGCTACTTATCATTTTAGGTTCGTGTTTTGATTTTTTATTAACCTCTTTAGGTTGATTTTCGTTGATCAGCGAGCTAGTGTCATTATCATATCTCAAAACGTTGCTCTCATTTTGAATATGAGATTGCAATTTGGGTTTTTGTATTTCCTTCTCTAAGAAATTCTCGGCAGTTAAACAAATATCGCAAGCTGCAGCTTGGGCTTCGGCAGAAGCATTCGAGTTCTGCATTATATTTTCGGTGGTTTTCACAATTTCTAGCATATCTTGAAGTTTTCTGAGCTGGTCTTTCATTGTGACGATCTTCCTAACTTGACCACCTATAAACAAACACCGAGGAACAAAAATTATACATTTTATGATGGAATATGAGGACAATAGTTTTTATCTCTCTTATACAAAAATGCACCTTATGCAATAGCCATTATCTTGATAAAATGACTCAAATATAAGTTTTTCGCGAATATCTCAAAAAGTATCACAGGCACAGAAATTTTAATCTCAACAGATAGATATGTCTTTATTAGTTCTTGTAAAAATAACAAAACCAAAAGGTTGTAGAACATGTCAAAAAAATACAGAATATAATATATAACTGGAACGTATACAATATTATAATACACAATAAATCACATCCAATTTGGATTGGTAACATACTAACATATAGTGTAAATACAAATTTAGACAATTATGAGAAAAATAAAGAAAAATAGATAAAAAAAGAAATTCTATTGGAGTGTGTCATTGAAATATTCATCCATTGTATAATATGCTTTTTGTATAAGTAAAGCTTTCAACTTTATTTTTAGTTTTTTTAATGGGATGTTTTTAATTGTTTCTGGAAGTTTGTTGTATACTTTAATTAATGAGAAAGGTATGTTTTTCTGTATATAGGTATAACTAGTTTTGATATTTAGTAGATCTTTTTTATTTCTGGTGTCATAGGAGTGATTTCTGTCATAATTCGAAAACAGAGAGATATTTCTGATTACAAATATCACACTTTCAAAAATATAGAGACTAATTAAGGTGAGTATGTTATTTTCTTTAAACACTGGCTTGCAGCTGTCAGTTTGTTTGATATTAAAGATGTTTCGTAGACACTTTTTTTGCAGTAAAAATATTTTATATATATTACTCGTGCCGCCCCAGAGAATCATACCATATCTGAGTCTACTCTCAACATAAGCATAGTAGGCAATAAGTGCAGCCGGTTTATTGATGTTTTGTGTTATTACTTTCAGTGCATAGCACTGTAGCTTATTAAATTTCCTTTAATCTGGTTTCTTTATTATATCCATGCCATATGAATTGACTGAGTTAGAGCAAAAAAAAAAAACAATATCTGCAATATTTTTCTAAATATTTTTGAAAAGATTACATTTTGTCATTTTTTTCAAGATGGTGCTTCCTCCACATGGTATATTTTTCTACAAGATATAAGATACCCTCAGTGTATTCAGTCATAAAACATTCCATTATAATTTTTATTCTTCTTTATAGCTTATTTTTAATTTGACAACTAATATTGTACATACCAACATCTTCCTCATCATCAGTTCCAAAACTGTGCAGTTGGGTTACGAGTTGATCAACCTGCAGTTTTTTATTTTGCAGCTCCATCAACTTATTTTGCAACTCAACATGTTGTGACCTCAGTTCAGCATCACGGTTATCCAAAGTCTCGATCAATTGTTCTCTTTCATCGTTGGCATTATGCATACTAACAATTTGATTATGTAGGCTTTCAACTTTAGCAAGAATATTTTCTTGCCTATTTTGATTAGACGAGTGAGGTGGCCTTAGTCTTTTCGCTCTATCTTCCAACTCTTTGATGGCGGAATCAAAATCATGTTCTGAATAATTTTTATTGTCTTTGCGGTTGCTAATGTCATTTATGTCGTTCCCATCTGAAAACAAATAAAAGCATATATAAAAGAAATATACTGTAGGAACTAACAAAAAAATATTAGTTTCTGTCATCATATTAAAGTTCAGAAAGGAGTATATGCGGATGGGAAGAAAAATCTCCAGCCTAGAGCCATTTGAAGGCGCAAAGCAAATTGTAATGAACTGTCTATGTTTTTATGCACTGTCATCCTTCATTTGTTTGACTTTAAGGCAGTGCTGTCATTTGGGTACAGTTGTATAAAAGGACCCCGGAATAAAACCGACGAAAATCGTGTTTCGGTGGAATTGGCTGAAACTTTGCTATCTTGTAGTTCAAGTCATGCTAATCAAAAATTCTTATTACATCGAGCCGATCCTATGGACAGTTTTTGAGATGAAGCTTGTCAAAGTTAGGTAATTTGCGTTATTTTAGACATTCAAGAATTTCTTATTCTTAAACTATTAACTTTAGCAAAAATTGCAATTTCAGAATTTTTTATCAACTTTTAGGTTAAGTAAAATATATTGTACAGTGTGTCCCAGGATAGATGTAACAAGAGGTGTAATGGACCAAAAATTTTGGAATTTTGGAATGGTATTTGAGTCCTGCTTGTTGTAAAACTAATGTATACTAAAAATGACTTGATTTGGTGTTCTACAGGGTGTTTTATAAGCAAAGTTGTAAAAATCACCACTAATAAAGCACCTTTATTTTTCAAAATATGAAAAAATTCCACTAAGAAAAGTTATTTAGAATGCAATTTTATACCTCTATACCAAAGTTCAGGAATATAAAATTATTTTTTTGAAACTTCCCATTTTTTTAATAAATTAGTATTTTATTTTGAACCATTCAATTAAAACTGCATAGAAATTATTTAACATAAACATTATACTTTCTTACATCTCGTATATTCAATTTTTTTTACCAATAGCCTACTTTTTGAGATGCTTAACATTTGCTCCTACACAACTTTAAATATGAATTCAACTCTTAATTCGCAAAAAATGGGAAGTTTCAAAAAAATAATTTTATATTTCTGAAATTTGGTATAGAGGTATAAAATAAATAACTTTTCTTAGTGGAATTTTTTCATATTTTGAAAAATAAAGGTACTTTATTAGTGGTGATTTTTACAACTTTGCTTATAGAACAGCCTGTAGAACACCAAATCAAGTCATTTTTGGTATACTTTAGTTTTACAACAAGCAGGACTCAATCCCCAAATACCATTCCAAAATTCCAAAATTTTTGGTCCATTACACCTTTTGTTACATCTATCCTGGGACACACTGTATATGTCATATTTCGGAATGCTTCGGTTGAATTGGCTGAAACGTTGATATTTTGTAGTTACAGGCATGCTGATCAAAAATTCCTATTGCACTAAGTCGATCTTATGAGTGGTTTTCACTCCAGGAGTGCTTGAAGGTCGTAACAACGAGGTAACGTGTTGTATGTGTTTATGAATGGCTTCCAGAGTGTTGGTGTACGTGCATTTGTGTGTATATATGTGCCAGTTTATACACAATTTTCCAGAAATATCGATGACAAACTTCTGGTGCAAATTCTACATGCAGAAATATGTCTACAAATACCTTGAGCTACAGCCCTTTGAAAATGGCACCCAAAAACTGATTATTATCCTATATTTCAGAAAGCTTTTGGTTTACCGGGACGTGACTTTATACACATATTGCACTCAAAGAAAATGATAGGTAAATTCAACCAAAAAGAGCATATGAAATCGCGCCTATCTAGTTTCATAGTTAAATGAATCAGTAAAGAATAGTCATACAACTTTATTTGTTTTCGTAAACAAATAGTAGTTTAATAATCATATCTTCTTGTAACAAATTAAATAGTACAATGACATTTTTTTATGTTCACTAACCATTTTCAATTTGGTCTACAATTAAATAGTACAACGACTTTGTTTTTTGTTCACCAACTAATTTTTAGGTTGATCTACACTTTATTGTATGATGAAGTTTTTTTTGGTTAGCCAAAATCTCAGTATTGAGACATCAGACCACCCAAACCAAAGATTAGAGATCGTTTATAAGATCCATCCAAATATATCGATGATCCCTGAGAGAATTTGAACACTGCAATCATGTTATTAATTTTCTATAAATTCATAAGAGTGCAAGATAATGCATGATGGATTATTGTTAGTGATTTGTATGTGGCATCATCTGGGAATGATTTCTGTAATAGACTACGTGGTAAGCAAGCAAATTTTATGGTAATTTTTTTAGAACTTCTAGAAGACGACAATAATATTGGTTTGTCTACCAAGTACAATAGTACAGCGAACTAATACTGGGTTAGAATTACAATTCGATAATAGTTAAAAATAAAATATACTATTATCTAGTTTAATTTGACAGAATTCAACAAAATAATAGTCTTATTCATCTATTTTTTAAGTTAATGTTTGTTTTGTTGTACGACAACTTTTTATTAGAGAATATTATTTAGGTATTATGCAAATCACAACTCACACTTTTTTATTTATTATGAAAAAAGTGTGAGTTGTGATTTGCATAATACCTAAATAATATTCTCTAATCATGATAAAAGCAAATAAATAAAAATAATTAATGGTAAAAAACTTTTTATTAATTAAAATAACAATCACCTCTTGTTTAAAAATTCCATCAATATAGTTTGGTTTAACAAAATTAACGATATTGTTAGTTAACCATTTTTTTTTTGTTGAATTTACCTATACTATTTCTTTGAGTGTGACAATAACGGAAGCTTATTTTTACATTACATTACATCACATTTTTTGTGCACGTACACAGACACGCTGGAAGCAATTCATAAACGCGTACATAGATTACCCGTTACCTCGTTGTTAGGACATTTAAGCACTCCTGGCGTGGAAATCACTCATAGGATCGACTCAATGCAATAGGAATTTTTGATCAGTATGATTTTAACTACAAAATAGCAAAGTTTCAGCCAATTCCACCGAAGCATGCCGAAATATGACGTTATACAGTGTGTCCCACTTCGTACTATAACTTGGCTATTTGTATTTGGATTTGTATATATTTTTTATAGCACATAATACCCATAATGAACTACCTTTGGAAGGTAGAACTGTTACTCAATCTCTATTTTAAAGCCAACTGTGATGTTTTTAAAATGAGAATTTTGCAAAAGTAACATTAGCGATTGAGATAGAGGAAAAATGTATTTGGAAAAGTCGTTCAGAAAAATTAAGTAAGTTCAAATATAAATTTTCATTTAAAAATATTGATTTTTTTTTTTGAAATATATTGCGTCAGAAAAATTTGAGTGGGTTAGTTTAGAGCATCCAGATTGCTATGAATTCCAGAAAATAGTTGGAAATTTCTAATTTAATAAACCATTCTACATAATGTTAATAATTTATTTAATTAAAAGAAAAAATTTTTCTGACATATATTTAATATTTTTCAAAAAAAAAAAACAATATTTTTAAATGAAAATTCATATTTGAAATTACTTAATTTTTCTGAACGACTTTTCCAAATACATTTTTCCCCTATCTCAATCGCTAATGTTACTTTTGCAAAATTCCCATTTTAAAAACATCACAGTTAGCTTTGAAATAGAGATTGAGTAACAGTTCTACCTTCCAAAGGTAGTTCATTATGGGTATTATGTGCTATAAATAATATATACAAATCCAAATACAAATAGCCAAGTTATAGGGGTGGCTTAGTACGAAGTGGGACACACTGTATATACAGGGTGTTTCGAAAAGATTGGAACAATGCTTAGCCGTAGATACTTGACATCAAAACAAGTCGATTTAACTCAAAAAGTAGTGGTCTAACTCTTTTCGTTTTCAAGATACAGGGTGGCAAAGTAAAAAAATTGTATTCGTAATTTGTCTCTATCTTGGAGACTATTACACATATCTACTTCAAAGTTGGTAACGACATGTTTTTCAGGTCACTAATTACAATGGTGATATTGCCGATGCCATATTTTATAGATGGCGCTAGTTACAGGACTTTTACGTGACACTTTAAGCCATAACTTTTTTGAGGTTAGGTTTTGGACATCGTCTTCTACTATAATCGAAACACAGTTTAGTTTCCTAAATAAAAGGTGTACTTTTTTAAACGCGATAAAATGCACCCTTTCAGAGAAATACGCGATTTACAACTTTATCACACACCAGTTCGAGGAAATTCAATTATACCTAAAAGCGGTTTTCTTATCTAGTAGGTGTACGTCAAGTATGAAGTCTTGAAGTCGTCAATAGTGTTTGTTGTAGATACGTATAATATTCTCCAAGATAGAGACAAAATATGAAAACAATTTTTTAACTATACCACTCTGTATCTTGAAAACGAAAAGAATTAGAGCACTACTTTTTGGGTTAAATCAATTTGTTTTGATGTCAAGAGTCTACGCAAAGCGTTGTCCCAATCTTTTTAAAACACCTGGGGTATTGAATTTCTTCGAACTGGTGTGTGACAAAGTTGTAAATCGCGTATTTCTCTGAAACGGTGCATTTTATCGCGTTTAAACAAGAATACCTTTTCTTTAGGAAACTGAATTGCGTTTCGATTATAGTAGAAGACGATGTCCAAAACCTAACCTCAAAAAAGTTATGGCTTGAAGTGTCACGTAAAAGTCATGTAACTAGCGCCATCTATAAAATATGACATCGGCAATATCACCATTGTAATTAGCGACCTGAAAAACATGTCGTTACCAACTTTGAAGTAGATACATATAATAGTCTCCAAGATAGAGACAAATTACGAATACAATTTTTTTACTTTGCCACCCTGTATCTTGAAAACAAAAAGAGTTAGACCACTACTTTTTGAGTTAAATCGACTTGTTTTGATGTCAAGTATCTACAGTTAAGCGTTGTCCCAATCTTTTCGAAACACCCTGTATTTTACTTAACCTAAAAGTTGATAAAAAAATTCTGAAAAAAATTCTTGAGCTTTACTGAACTTGAACAAAAATATTTCGACCCTTGCAATTTTTTGCTAACGTTAATAGTTTAAGAGTAAACAATTCTTGAATGTCTAAAATGATGCAAATTATCTAACTCTGACAAGCTGTACCTCAAAAACTATCCATAGCATCGGCTCGATTTAATAAGAACTTTTGATCAGCTACAAAATAGCAAAGTTTCAGCCAATTCCACCGAAACAAGATTTTCATCGGTTTTGTTCCAGGGTCCTTTGGTACTATTCTCTTCACGTTTTATGGAATTAACACTTTTTAAAATAACCAGTTTTCAGCACCTTTACACTCGAAAAATAATAATACAGCAACTATTGTCCACGACATTGCTTTATGCTAAAACTGATACACTCAAAACCGACGACGATTAGTTGTGTTGCTCTAACTTGCTGAGCTACAGGCTGGTAAACAATAACGAATTCTAGACGATGAGGTTGGTATCGGCCGTCATAAATATGATTTCACCATTAGTATAATTAATTTGAAAAATAACTCACATTGACCCATAAGCAGCTTGGTTTGGATTTGCCTGGCATCCTTGAGTTTGTTTTCAGCTTTCTGTTGAAGTCTCATTAGAGCCATCTGTTGGTCTCTCAAAGCATCTATTTCTTGGTTTGGATTGTCCAAATTGACATCCACGTCGACATTTCTAAAAGAAGAGGTGCTGTGCTCTGACAGGCTATCAACTCCATTTTCCACGAACTACAAAAAATATATTACACTAACACTCAAGTCTCAAACTTAAAAAGCAAGTGTTATAAACAAAACGGCTGAGGGAGTATCAAACTATTAGTTATGGGAAAGCTCAAGCAGCAAAAATTTATTATCCGTGTTTATTTTCACATAAAAATTAGTTTGTGGCTGTGTACCTAAATTATAGTTATATCAGATAGAGGAAAAACAATATAATCAAAAAATGCTAATTGGCAAACATGACAAGATTTTTTTGAATTTTTTTGTTAAATAAAAATAAGAATTTTCGAAGACAAAATGTGTCAATTGTTTACCTAGATGAAACTTACTTGCACAATGGACACACGTCTTCGAAGAATTGTATGGATGACTCGACAAAAGCACTGTTCACAAATATATCCAAAGGTAAAAGACTGATTATCATGCATGCTGGTGAGCAAATAGTATTCTTGCTAATGCTTAAATCGGGGTCTAAAACTGGGGATTATCATGCAGGAATGAATTCTGAAAACTATAGAAAGTCTCTGGAGCAAATGTTGATTCCTAATTTGCCGAAAAATTCTGCAATCGTTGATAATGCACCCTACCATAACGTGCAGACAAATTCAAGACCGTCATCAAATTACAGGATGACATGATGAGATGGTTAGTTGACAGGAACATTAATTTTAAACCGAATATCTTGAAGCCACAACTTTGTTATCAAATATAAAAAGCAATATATTACCTACTGATTTGATACCTTATTGCAAAGCCATGGATAACTTTTTAAGTCTACCAACCTATCGCCAGATTTAAATATTATTATTAAAAATAATGTTGGTGCAAACTATAATACAGTAACAGTAACACAAATTATTTCAATATTAATTTAACCAAATGACACCACAAGAATGGAAAAAAATGCTGTGATAATGTAGAAGTATTTGGAAAATGAAGTGCTTGTGGATAATTTCAATTAAGTCGAATCATTAATTATTTGATTAGGAGGCGGTAATAGTACCAATAATTACTCTGATAGTGATAATTAGTATCTAGTCAACAGCATTTACTTTATTTGTACATGTAGATACTTTTAGCTGTTGCGAATACCATTAAATACTTATTGTTTTAATGTTTTTCTTCTTGTAATATTCTTTTAATGATGATACAATTTTACCATGAAACCTTTTTAATTGATATGTTCTGCAGTACACAAATAAATATACAAGAATATTTAATACGAAAACAAAATGCCGTTTGTTATTTGGAAACTTACTAACAATACATTAGTGATAGTAACTGTGAGCTAGTATTTGATTAAGGAAGGTCTAAATTATCTAATTATTTTTCATATTTAAAAAAATAAAAATTTTTAGACTATAGAACATATTATGTGGTCATTAACAAATTTTAACAACTAACAACCATATTTATTGGAACAAAACTTAATTCCACTTCAGTAGTAAGAAAAAAAATCCATTACAATAACAATTAAAGAACTATACTCGATCTCAAATAAGAATGCAGTGTACGTAAAGATAGGGAACCTGTATCCTTGTCTCTGATAAGTAAATTTACAAGCCAAGTTCACACAGGAAAAAATTAGTAAATCAGAACAGATTTCTTGCCAGGTCCGGAAAATACATTATAAGTAATATTGAAATGAAATATTTTATTAAGAATATTTCTATACAACTCTGTTTATATACAGGGTGTCCCACTTTTCATAGTAATACTTTCGTAACTAAAAGTGCATATACCTATTTAATTTATTCCATAGACGTGCGAAATTGGGGGGCTGAAAATGGAGTCAATTTTCAGATGAATCATCTTAGGTAGGGATTGCAATTTACCGGTTTTAATAACCGGTAAATTGGTAAATAAAAATGTAAATAACCGGTTAACCGGTATTTACCGGTAATTTTTAGAATGAATGATTATGGTGGCGAAAATGGCAATTGTCTTTTTCCATGTATAAAAATATCTAAGTTTAACAAAACAGGGTTGTGCAAAAACCCACCTTCTTTAGAAAAAGACGACCCACTGGGTATTTAGGTGGGTTTTTGGTGGGTATTTCTGGGTTATTGTGGGTAATTGTAATTTATTCTGGGTTTTTGTAAAATTCAAATTTCTCGCCTAATTTCCCACCTTTCATTAAGCGTTGCTTTGATAATATAGCATGTGACATCTGGACTGTGTTGGAAATATTCTTAGCTATTCAGTTGCACTTTTTATTCTTTTTCCTCCAAAAAAAAAAAAAACGAAAATCAAACAAAAACCCAGATGGGTTTTTCTAAAATCAAAAACCCACAAAAACCCACAAAAACCCACCCATTTTACCCACCGGTTTTTTCTAATGGCGGGTTTTTGTGCCAACCCTGAACAAAAAACATTTTTATATACGTATAATTAATATAATGAACAAACAAAAGGCTTTTTATCAAAAGGAAAAAATATAAATGAAATAAATTTAAATAAACAATTATTCTGTAAATAACAAAAATATCAACCTAAATAACAAAAATTATAAACATAAACTCAAATAGGGCATTTATTGAATACCTAATCAAAAAAATTACAAATTTTTTAAAAATATCCTGTTAAAAGGGTTAGTTTTTCAAAGCTATATCTGTTAGTCATCTGATATTTGTGCATAAAATACCACCAGCTGAGGATGCCCTTCCTCAATGGATATTGGTAGGTCGATAAGTTAATAAGAATTGGTAATAACATACTTCTAAATGTATTCCACGAATATTCAATTTCCTGTCGCAAGATATTGTCAATGTATCTCTTGTATTCCTTGGGGCTCGGTGTCTGGGTTTTACTTTTTATATTATTTATTTATTGTTAAAAGTGCTCAGTGTTTGGACAGTCGCTCTGTGTTTAGTGAATACTAGTCACTCACATAAATAGAAACGTTGAACACACGACACATCGTAAGTTCACAATTTACCGAAATAACCGGTAAAAAATTTAGATAACTGGTAATTATCGTTATGTGTTTTTTGTCCTATTAACCGGTTAACCAGTTAACCGGCTAACCGGTATTGCAATCCCTAATCTTAGGGACTTTTTTATAAAAAAATATTACCACATAGAGCATCCCTTAAAACCCCATTGTGCCAAATTTGGTTGAAATAACAAAATATTTAAGAAAGAAGTGAATAATTATTTAAACAACAAATAATGACAGAAGGAAACTACAAAGCCTTAAGCTTTCATTACTGTCAAGTTAAACATTTTATTTACAGTGATTAGATTTAAAACAAGTAAACTGGAAAGGGCCCTTGTAAAAGTACCATGATATTTTTGATTATTACGTCTGTAGCAAGAAATGTAAAATAACTTTGTCTCTAACTTCACTTCGAACCGAGTTAAAGGCCATTAATCCTTGATAAAACGTCATATTTGCCTATTTATAACTCTAAAACCACTCGAGATATTTTAGCACAATTTGGCACGAAGGAGTTTTAAAGGATGACCTATAAAATAATGGTGACAATATTTTTCTTATAAAACGATTCCTAATTTACTTGAAAATTGACCCAAATTTAAAATAAGTAAATTGATTTATCAACAAGCTAAAAACGTACTCTTCACCAATTTACTGAGCTTTTTATATATAACTGTTACACATTCTATAGGATACTCTTCGCAGTTTTCTTGTAAATAATGTTAGTTTTTGGACATCCTAAATTTTGTGATACCATCTTTGTTGTGAAAAAAATTATATGAAAAAAAAAAAAATGAAAAAAGAAACATCCAACCTGTGCGGGATTCGAACACGGGACCTTTGGATTGCAAACGCAAAGCAATCAATCAATCAATCAATAACAAGTTTATTCAAATTAGAGTACATGTATGTGCTTCCCCGGAATCTGGTCCGGAGCCAGCCAGACAACCACGACGCGCAGCGTCGTGGTGGGTGTCGGACTGAGCGGGGCAGGTCTGGTTTAGCTAAAGCTGAGTGTGAAGGTTAAAACTCCTGCCTAAGAATAAAGCTTAAAATTAACAATTTGGATAAATAATAGTACACAAAAATACTTAAAAAAATAATTAAAATTAGCACTTTAAAAAACTAGGGGTTTCGCGCACAGACGAACACTTTGGAATTTTGATTGCTGACACGGGAAAACAGAACTCAACGAAAAAACCCGTTCGAGGCAATTCCACCCTGGTCTTCCTGCCAGGAAAGTGTGGTGGATGAAGGTGTGGTTTAAAATATTTGGATTTTTAGAGAATTTTTGGGCCAGACGGAATTTAGAAACAAAATGGACAAAAGAACAAAAAGGACAAGAACAAAATTGAACAAAATTAAACAGAGATAAAGAAGAGGGGGTTGTAAAGTTGCAAAGTTGAGGAAAGGTAAAGAGTAGGGTAGAGATAAGTTATGGTAGAGGAAAGTTTGGCTAAGGGAGTTGCCGGAAAATAGGCAACGCCTTGTATGGTAGAGGGTGTCTGATATCGAAAAGTATTGCATTATGCTGTCTGATTCGAGTTATGTTGCGGGTTAGCGGACTATCGCCCAGTTTGAATTGATAGAATTTTTGTGAAATTTCTTGGACGTAGTCCGCTAGTGGGGTTATGTCGTGGCAATTTGCGTATAGATATTTGAGGGAGGTGTTCCTGTCCAAACCAGAGATGAGGCGCATAAATTTATGTTCAAGAACTCGAAGTTTTCTCATTGTCGTGGCCGGGATGCTGCACCATACCGGCGCCGCGTATGTGATTGCCAGCCTAATCACCATTGTGTACAACATTTTTTTATTTTGTCTGTTTAGTCCGCTACCCCTGGCCAGGAGCGGGTACAGACTCCTGGACATGGAGTAGACCTTACGTACTGTCTCGTTAATATGGGTGTTAAATGTCAGTCGTTTGTCTAAGTTAACCCCCAAATATTTCACGCACCGTTTAATAGGAATTTGTCTACCCCCGATCACAAGTGGCGTTAAAATCCGATTTTCGGTAAATCGGCGCGTGAAGAGAATCGACTCGGACTTCTCGGAGTTGATCCGAATTTTCCACTTGTCGTAATACGCCGTGGCACGGGCCATGTGTGCCTTCAGCAGCATATTGGCCGCTTGAGCATTATGTGAATGCACGTACATGGCCGTGTCGTCGGCGTACTTGGCAAGATTAGAATTCGGGAACTCCTGGAAGTCGGAAACGTACAAGTTGTACAGTTTCGGTGAAAGGCACGACCCCTGGGGGACGCCCGCGCGAATGTCCTGCCGAGTTGATAGTTTATTATTCACCCTAACCTGCAGCGATCTATCTGTCAGAAAAGAGTGAATAAGTTTGGTTATGTACATGGGAAAGTCCAGTGTGTTTAGTTTGTGAAGCAGCCCCGAAATCCACACGGTATCGAAAGCTTTCTCAACGTCGAGGAGCACCATGACGGTGCTCTTCCCGAGGTTGCATTGTACCTTGACGTCATTCACGATCCTGACGACCTGCTGCACAGTGCCCCTGCCCCGCCTGAAGCCGAACTGGCACTCATCGTCGATGTGGAGTTCATCCTGAGCAGAGTCTAGTCTGATCAGGATGACCTTCTCAATCAACTTGGAGATCGCCGACAGTAACGAGATCGGTCGATAACTGCCGGCGAGCTTCGCGTTCTTGTTCGGCTTCAGGATTGGCACGACCACGGCGCATTTCCACTGGCTAGGCCAGTGTTGCAGTCGCAGGATCACGTTCACAATGTACGAAAAAAAACGCAAAGCTTTAGCCGCTGCGCCACCAGCCATTGCTGGGAAAATCTATTGTCCGTGATATATATCTTTCGACATTTATACATATTTCAACTCGTACTTCTATGAAATATATATTAGTAAAATTCATAAACAAAAAAAAAATATATTATGGAAATAATATTTCGCAAGATTTCCATTTCAGTACAAGCGACAAAAATTAAGAGAATATTTTTTTTTTAATTAAATAATTAATAACTTTTTTATTTACTAATCGATTTTCTTCAAAAATAATAGGGTTCTTCCTCTAGCTAACACTAACTTACTTTCTAACTTTCAATACAATCGGACTTTTCTTTCTTAAGTTATCGTGCTTACAAGAAACGTGACGGACGGACGGACAGACGGACATTTTGAAAGTTGTTCAGAATTCGTTCACTAACACAATGATATGAAAATTTTTTCTCTACGAGCGATATTTACGATTTTATAAATGTGCCGATCAAATAGAATATACTCTTCCTTTTTGCGAAGAGTATAATAATTGAGCTATGAATGTGTAACCATGGAAATTGGGGCAGACTGTATATAAAGGAAAGTGCAACAATGTTCGTTTGTTATTTTTCTGTCCTGTGAATCGTTTGAGGTACTTCTTGATAAGCCAAGAACTTGGAATTTGGCATGGAGAAAATTTCGAAATTTTCGAAATTCAAAATGGCGTCTCTAATATAGTGGCCATTCTATAATATATAGAAGGCAATATCCACACCAACACGAGGCATATATTGTAAAAACAACTAAAGATACATATATGTCACCACTCACCTTCTTTAGTAAAATTGTATCCTCTACAACTTGGTTCGTATAGTTTTTCACATTTCTTACCACTTTGGCAGCATCTTCATTTTAATGTGAGTATTACGTTCTATATAAACATATAATTAGGCGTCAGATTGGCCACTTCGAATTTTACAAGTTTTGGAATTTTCTAGGGGTTGGGAAGATACTCCTTACCTTCATGCCAAATTTAAATTACCTAGCTCATTGGAAGTACTCAAAAAATTCAGCGTCCGGGTAAATATAAGTAAAAACAGTTAAAAGGCGATATAACGGCGAAGGGTTTCCTTTGTGGGTCTACTTCTGTTTATTTGTCGTTTTCTATATACATTTCTTATTGTATTTTTTCCCGTAGATTTAGGATATCAACTTTAAATGTTATGTATTTGTAAATGTTATACGAGATGAATAAACATTATTATTATTATTATTATTATTATATATGTTTGTTTTGGCGTTTCCAGACATGCTAAAAACTTGAAACTTTGCAAGTAGAGGGACTAAACTCAAACCTTCAAGAAAAGTAATTGGGAAATTCGGAAATTCAAAATGGCGACCCCAATATGGCGGCCTAAAGTTTAGTAAACTTTTTTCGGAATTCCAAACTTGGATAGTTTAGATGGCCATTATTTGAATAGCTTAGTTTTTGTTTGATAATGATTGGATATTCATTATTTTTAGCTACCTTAAAGAACCCGTAGTGCAACACAGGCATTTTACCAGTATTATATAAAATTAAATTACAAACATTGTTATTTAGAACAATAATATAATCATTAAAACTACTCAGTAGTTATATATGTTCCTACAGCAATTCATTAATTTAATAAGTATTATGTAATTTTGTTCACAATTCTTGAAAGTTAAAATATTAATCATTGAGCCATGTTAAATATATAAAATAAAATGAGTTCCTTATTACTTTTACTTATTATTTTGTGTATCAGTGTTATTGAGACGGCCCTGGGGGGATTCCACTTACTTGGGAATTCCCATGTGCCTGTGTAAACCGGGCTCCGTTTATAACATAAACAACTGCATTCTTATAACTGAGATGGACTATACATTTTGTTGCTTATTCTGTCTCAGACTTTATATTTAGGTATATTATCAAATATATCTTGAAGTTCAAAAAACAAAACTTACTGGAATATCTACTGTTATTAGAGAATCAAACATGGTTATGCAAATCTGCCGTTTTTAAGTTTGTTTCTCCCTACTTTATATTATGATTAGACGACGATTATGGTTATTTTTATCAAAACAACACACAAAAGCAAATACAAAATAATAAGCAACTTGGGTTAAATAGTTTAATGAAAAATTAAGCCTCTATCTTAGAAAATACTTTCTAAGGCTCATATAGACTGGATCCTTAAATGGGGGAGACTCTAAAACATTTTATTATTATTTTTTGTTTTAAAATTTTGTCAAAGGTGTAATGTTAAATGAAATTCACAAAACTGAATGATGTTTTTAAAATTACAATATATCTGAATAAGGCCGAGATGGGTCGAGGAAACTTTCCATATTTCATAAAAGTCTGTGAAAGTCATGTAAATAATATAATTGTATGCACTTATTTGGTATCACAGTAAAGCTTGCATCATCACGAATCAGATTTCACCATAAAACAGCCTATCAAAACTTCCTGGAAACTTTCCGTTTTGAAAACTATGAAAGTTTCCAGGAAGTTTTCCTTCTAACTTTCCATTGGGTATATTGATAGGCTATTTTATGGTGAATTCTGATTCGTGATGATGCAAGCTTCATTGTGATACCAAATAAGTGCATACAATTATATTATTTACGTGACTTTTACAGACTTTTATCAAATGTGAAAGTGTCCATCTCTGGAATAAGGTAACTAGGTATTTCAAGTTGCATGGAGGACCTTGCTCTCAAAATCTAGCAAATAATATTTCAAGTGACGTACTAAAATCGATTATCTCAATGGAACCCAAAAAACAAAACTGTAGATACAAAAAGTATCCAATATGGAGTACCACAAGGGACTGACTTGAGTCTATTATATATAAATGATACAGTTGAATAGGTGAAAGAGTGTAATATCCAACTTTTTGCTGATGATATTTTATTATACATAAGTGGGACCAGTGTTGATAATATATTAAGTGTGGAAAGTATATGCAGATGACAATAATTTAAAATTATATACACAGCCACACAAAAAAAAAACTGGTCTAGCCTGTGCATCAGACCAGTGTATCCTTATGTATTTGGTCCCGCTGAAACCGAATTCGATGTCAGAATTGTCAGATTGGTTCGTTTTTCACCCCTGACCCCCAAAAAATACCTCCCCAAAAAAGTTGTCTGGCCTGCGGACCATACCAGTGTATCCTTATGTATTTGGACCCTCTGAAGCCGAATCCGCCTAACCCCAAAAAACACCCCCCAAAACAAACAAAAAATGGTCTGGCCTGCAGACCAGATCAATCTATCCTAATGTATTTGCACCTGCTGAAACTGAATCCAAAGTCAGAATTGTCAGATTGCCTCGTTTTTCACCCCCAACCCCCAAAAAAAAAAAAAAACAAACAAAACTCAGTCCGGTGGACCAGACCAATGGACCCTTACACATAAGGATACACTGGTCTGGTCCGCCAGACAGACCACTTCTTTTTGGGGGTGGGGGGATGGGGGGATTAGAGGTAAAAAACGAGCCAATCTGACAATTCTGACTTCGGATTCGGTTTCAGCGGGTCCAAATACGTAAGGATACACTGATCTGGTCCACAGGCCAGACCAGTTTTTTTTTTGTGTGGCTATGTATAATAAAATATCATCAGCAAAAAGTTGGATATTACACTCTTTCACCTGTTCAACTGTATCATTTATATATAATAGACTCAAGTATCTATAATGCAACAAATACAAGTGATAATATTGGTGTGACAATTGAAGGTAAAATAAATTGATCAGAATTCAAATAAATACCTCGGAGTTATAATTGATAAACACTTAAAATTTTCTAATCATGCAACATGAATCACGAATAAAGTTGCAAGAAAAGTGAACCTGTTAAGTAGAATAGGTACAGAACTCAGTCAATTCATGAAGATAATTATATATAAAACTATTATTCAAGCGCATTTTAATTATGGTTTAACCTTTGGGTATATAAAGGAAAGTAGATCAGACAGCTGTTTGTTTGTTCGATGCATAACTTATAAACAAGCAAATTATTAATACCCTATTCTCTTGGTTGGTACAAAATAATGACGTGTTCCGTAAATGTTGTTTTTCAATTTGGCGTTTAGTTGCATTTGCTTATTGTCTACTTTCATGTTCTATTGTATTTTGCGTCCCTTGCCCATAAGTGTTCAGAACAAACATTCACATTGTTGTAAGATAGAAAAGGCACCAATATTTTCCTTTATATGCTCGAAGGGTTCAACAATATTATCTTTGTTAAACAATGCAGAACTTTCAACTTTACAAAAAAACAGAGTAAGGTTCTACACGCATTATAGATAAATGCTATGGTACTCATATTAATAAAGTTTTTTTGGATTGGTATAATATGCTCCACAGTTTCTGGTACCTTACCGCACAATCTGCTAACAGTTAACTCTTATGTTACAAGCTTTATTTTTTATATAAATATCATTTCGATATCGCTTGTGGTTATAGAGATATAAGAAAAAAACTGAATCGGAAGCGGAAGCTCGAGCGCAACAGTTTGGACTGGGGTAAACCTTAATGAACAACTTTACTAAGTTTCAAAACTATATACCTGTTTTTTCCGTCAAACATTGAAATTTGTTCTAATTTGACTGGGGTAAAACAAACCTAACTAGATACCTACACCTACCTATCTGAGTATCTAGAGCCCTGCCTCATCAGCTTGTTCCGGCATGAGCCACCACTGGTTAATACGCACAGGAAAAGTTGCATACGAATACAATCAAATTGTTCAAAAATGAACACGTTAAAAGTATACAAAAGTCGCTACTTTCCTATGCAAATAAACTCGAGAATAATAGGCAAGTTCTAAGTCTTTCTGTGTATTTAAAATTTAACCTGTATACAGTGTGTTTCAGTTAACATTCCCACAGCCGATCATAGTCCATAGGCAGTGTTTGATGTAATAAGTGTGGTTTATATGGAAAGTACTTATTTTCTATTAAGATTCTTTGGCACAACGATAGTGAGACATTGGTGGAGGCTCTTATTTGTCGCAATGATGAGTGGACAAATTTTACAAACGTATTCTTAAAATGTCACACGGAAACGAAAATTAAACTTCTGACAGTTAATAAATAAACAATTACAAATTATTCAACAGTTTTAATTTAAATTTCTCAATTTAAAGTAATTTCCGGTAAAACCAAACTGCGTTCAGCGTAAATGTATGATGTGGTTTTTTGAATGGTTATATTATAGGTCCGTTTCTATACCATGAAAATTTAACCGGTATTAATTTAAGATTTTTAGAAAATGAGAAAAAGACTTTTACAAAATGTTCCCTACAACAGAGCTGAAATTTGGTTTCAGCAAGATGGCGCCCCACCTCACAACTCTAATATTGTTGTAAATTATTTGAATGACACGTTTCCAAGGCTCTGGATTGGCACCTCAGGACCGGTTAGATGGCCCGCACATTCTCCAGACTTGACCCCTTTGGACTTCTTCGTGTGGGGATATTTGAAAAGTAAAGTATATCAAGAGCCAATAGAAGATATGGCAGATTTATACAATAAAATCTATGCTTGTGCTGGTGCAATTAATAGACATACATTATTAAGGACATGTAACGAGGAATTGTTACATCGCTTTGATATGTGTATTCAAGCAGATGGAAGTAATTTCGAGCATCTATTTTAAATATTGTTGTCAAGATGTACTGTTCAAAAATAAAATTATCTTTTTGTCGTTTTCCATTTAAATTTCAAAATTTAAAGTAATTTCTGGTAAAATCGGAAGTGCTATTGAAAAAAATTTCCCACCAGTAATTCTCTTATAGCAGGCAAAAAGATTACTAAGAACTTACATCCGAAAACCAAGATTAAAAAAGTTACAGCAATTTAAAAAAAAATTAAACACTTCAGGGAGTTAAGACAATAAAATTAAAATAACTCAAAAACTACTGCAGATCTGACTTTTTGGAATAAGAACAATTTTGTTTAAAATTTAGTTCCTAATCGAATGGCATATGTTTCAAACCTTCCTTGATCGAAAAATATTTTTAAACTGCAGCGCCATCTCTGGTGATAATGTTATAATAGTACACACTAAAAATTTTTCTAGTTAACGTTAACTAGATATTTCTAATTATAGCGATTTTATTTAATTTAATATAGCGATTATATTTATATTTTATAGTTTTCTGGTTAATATGACTGATTTGTAATTGAAGTCAAGTGAGTTGGCCGAAAGCAGAGCTAGACCTAACTATCCATCTACTACCCATCATTTAACATTATATGAAAAGAGCCCCAAGTACATGGCTATAAAGGCGTTTAATAAATTGCCAAACCTTTACAAAGGACTTAGTGTTAAGGAATTTAAAAATAAGATCAAGTCCAGACGGTGTATTAAATAGGTGGTGCGACGACAACCCTCACAGTGGCTTCATAAGTGCTTACTTTGTACATAATGTAATAGATGGCAGGACCAATAAGTTCTCTCATTACTTACGCATAGATAGATAATTTTTCAGGTCCTGTGCATACGTGCATACAGTGTTGCATACATTCCCGGCCTTTTGTTTTTATTCAGTGAAACAAGAGTTCAGTGACATCTGACATTAAGTAGCTAAATTAAAACATTGAAAGAATATATGCAACACTACATGCAGCATTGCACTTCTCGCCACAGCTAACCTCAAAAATATATGTTTCTTAAGATTTACAAGTATTACGTAGCTATTATTAAAATTTCTACCTGGTTCCTGTACTTTCAACCAAAATCAAGTTCAACGCAATGTGTATGAAGTTTTAAATAGTTTGTCACAATAAAATAAGACACTTTTTGCAGGTTAGGAATCTAACCTAAAATTAGCAGTCTATTTTTATTAATGAACAATATTGAATAATTATTTGCGTGAATTTTTAAATATTTGCTTGGAGCCAGTATGACTCCAAGCTAAAAATGCCTATACAAACATTAAAAATGAGAATAAACGAAAAAACCTTAAAATTTGAGGTTATGTTAGTTATACGGTGCACATGCCCAAGTAATTGTAGGACCTTATTGCTCGCGCCATCTACTAAAGTAAATAGTAACCATGCACTTATGAAGCCATTATTATAATAGGAAAGTGCCGTGCGTTGGACCACCTATTTAATACACCCTGGTCCAGACTGAGGGAAAAATCTTATTATTCTTTGAACGAATATTTTACTGATGACTTTTAACATAATTTATTATTTTAATATTTAAATAGTTACATTTTAATGTTTTTAGACGTATCCTATATCATGTAAAATGATCTATTGGACAAATAAATATTATTATTATTGTTCTAGTTAAAATATTAAATTACTGGATATCTAGTGAAATTGAATCGATCGTGTAATTACACTTAATTGCCAATAGATTTCTAGTTATTTAGGCGTAATTGTAGTTCGGCGTAGGGGAATTACCGTTGATATCGCATCTGCGCTCTGATCTAGTCACATTAACATCATCGGACTTCATTGTTTTTATGCGTTCACTGTACTGATGCCGTGTTGTTTTGTATAGGAGCAAGCATATTGGGGCAATTATTTTTTATTATAAGAAAAGTGCTAAACATTTGGATGACAAGCATTCATTATCAAACGGTGGTTCCAGTAATAAGAGTACGTGCCATTTAGAATAACTATCAGTAAGTTCATTTATGAGTAAATAATTTTCTTTCCATTTTGGATGAAATGCTCAATCTTGGGAAAATTGTTCATGACTTTAGATGAGAAAAAAAAATGGCAATTCATTTAAAATTATTGGAATATGACGCCGCTGATGACAATAATATGTTCAGGCAATTTTTTTCTCCATTTATTCAATGGATTTCGGTAAGTTCACATTTCTTATTTTACTTTTATAGACTTTTATCATTTGTAAGAAGATAGATGATGTGGAAATAGCGTATTGAATTTTGCTGGAATTAAAAGCTAGTCCAGAGCCCTGTAACCTAATGAAGGCTTTTGATTTACTTTTTAAAGTTTTTCATGTTTTAAATTTAAAATATAATAGTTACCTCTCCAAGTTTTTTTAACTTTTAAGTATACGTGTATCAGTTGTGGGGAAACAATCCCTTAGGATCTGTTTTAACTTTTCATCGAAAATTATAGTTTTTTTGTCCTTTCTGAGTTCAATATCAGTTTACTTTTGTATTCATTTTTATTAAAAATATATGTATTTTTAAAAGAAATTCTATTTTTTCCTCTTATCTCTTAAAGTTCAGCTAGAAACTCCAGCTACAGTTATTAACCTGACCGACATTTTACCAGATTCCATTTAAATTAACTGGAAATATATATTTTAGCTGAATATTATTAAGATCGCTAGTTGTTTTGACTAGTAAACAGTTAATTAACCACAAATTCTGTTTGTATAAAGAAACAAGAGTTTCTAGCCAAAGTCTACTTATATACATTTAAAATAACTAGAAATATATTTTAAGGTCACTAGTTGTTCTGACTAGAAAACAGTTAATGTAACCACAAATTCTGTTTATACAAGAAACGAGAGTTTCTAGCCAAACTCAACTTATATCCATTTAAAATCACTAGAAATATATTTTAGCTGAGCATTACTAAGATCCACTAGTTGTTCTGATTTGAAAACATTTAAAGTAACATACTCACAAGATTTTTCTAGCCAAACTCTACTAATATCCAGTTAAAATAATTAGATGTCCTTTTAAATCTGTTCACTTGATACTTAGTTTAAAAAAATGAACTAGAATTCTAACTGTAAATTCCAGGAGTTCCACTCTAGTTCATTTTTAAACGAAATTAAGTTGAAAAAGTTTTAGTGTGTAAATTGTACTTCCTGAAGAAGGTATTAACCATAGAAATCTATTACCGTTTACAGAATAACAATATATTTATTAGTTTCCGAAATATCAGCTGTGGGAATGTTAACTGAAACACACTGTATATGCTTGATTATGAACAGAAACTGTTCTTTTTTAGACAAAATCATTATTTAGTTCACATAAAAGATCCAGTCTATAGTTTTGTCATGATTCAAAATAACTGAAAAACAAAAATATGTACAAGTGACTTAAATGCTGACAAAAAGCAAAATTTATAAATTTACAGCGAAATTGTAAAGTGCAGTAAAAACAGCAAATTCCAAAATCTATAAAATAATGTTAAAAATCTACAGTAAGTTGTTTTGGAATGTGTCCTAAAATGTTTCATAGGTAGGGTACACATTTTAGTTTTACAGCTGCTATCTGCAAGGCATTTCTGAAATGTATATGCATCACTCATTTTAACTATTTATTTCACCTGTTCTTCGACTATTTCTTCATTTTCATCAGAATTCATCTGATCCAGAATATCAATTAACTTTCTTTCACTATCTTTTAAGTCATTGAACATTTTTGCTAAACTATCTCGTTCTGCTTGATCACTTGTCTGCATATAGGAAAAATTCAACTGCTATAATAAAGTGATTACAAGATAATGGCAAGTGGCTCACCTGGTCATCTGTATTCTTCATACTTGTCATCAGAGAGTTGGTGATTTTTAAGTACTCTCGTATCTGACGCAACTTATCCTCAATCTGCTTTTTGTCTGGATATTTTGTGACATTATCACATTTTAATGTGGATCCAGAAGAATTTCTCCGAGATGTGGACGAACTTGTGTTTGGCGACATTGTACTATTAGCTAGAATATCAATAAAATGCTTTTAAAATCTGACAAACTATTATATATATTTTGTTATTTAGTTATTTGCTAATGATACAACTATAATAGATGTTAAGAAAAAATGTAAAACTCTTGCGTAGAATATGGAAACTTCTCAAAACCTAGCCTATCTCTGGTTTGTAGCTAATTCCAAAATTAAACGAAGATAGAACTGAAAAAATATTTTATTTACATTAAGATACCAAGAAATTAATAACCTAAACAAAGTCAAATTTCTAGGAATTATGTTAGACCCAACTTTAAAATGGAATGAATTGATTACACACATGCAGTAAGTTAGCTAAAAACTTCTATCTTCTAAACTTAACTCAAAGAACTTAAAAAAAAAAATAATTATTACGGCACCCTTACGCACCCAGACCCAGACAAACACGCAAATGCATCATGGGCCAGACAGATCAGAACCGATAATACTCGCAAACTTGGAGGCATAGTGTAGGACTGGAGTTGCACGAACTCGCTTTAAAACAGCATATTTGAAAGACAAATAAAGCACATTGACCACACCTACATCTACATTTTTTTTTCTAATACATTCTAAGTAGTCGTTTTAATTTTTTACTGTAATTTTATGCGAAATATAATAATCCAGTAACCTTGTCATCAAAAAAAGATGACGTTAAATCAGGTATCTATGTATGGTATGCTTTTTAATATGTTGTATAGAATTAAAAATTAATGTTAAATCCAAGCAGGACTCAATCCCCAAATACCATTCCAAAATTCCAAAATTTTTGGTCCATTACACCTCTTGTTACATCTATCCTGGGACACACTGTATATAAAGACAGATCTTATACTTTTTAAACAACTTTAGCTCTCTTGGACAGTCCGAGAGTGTCGTCTGTGTCGTCCGTCTTTGAGGTCTGGGGAGTGTATATTTATACTTAAGTCAGAAGCATTGCCGCATGACTGTCCACTGCAATGCGTGCAAACCGTCGAACATTTTAATCCAGATTTTTTGCAACCATACTCATTGCTACAGCCCCTCTTGCATATTGTGGTGATCGCTGGTGAAGACATATAGATCTTCTAGTCATTCTCACCGGCATTAAAAAGAAACACACAATCTTTTTCCAAATATGTAGGAGAGGAAAAAAACCGGACGCGAATTATTCAAACGCCTCCTCGAAATACAAGTCTCCTGAACTCTTTCTATTTCTGCATGCCTTCAGTGGATGTGGCCCTACATCGGCACTGTTTGGGCAAGGAAAAATGAAATTAAATGTTATAATCAAAAAACATCCAGGCATTGTGGATAAGATTGCTGTATTTTATAAATCAAATCCCACCTTTACATAAAAAAGATGATTCAATGAGTATTGAAAATTACAGACAAATATCAATTCTAAGTATATTATCAAACATTTTAGAAAGAGTGGTCTATAATAGAATTGAAAATTTTTTAGAGAGATATAAAATCCTAACGGACTCTCAACATGGTTTCAGGAAGCATAACTCCACAGAAACAGCATGCTGTCACTTAATGGAATATGTATATTCCAATCTTGATAGAGGCCAGTATGTTGTTTCTCTATTCTTCGATCTATCTGCAGCATTTGACATTGTGAATCATCAGTTTCTTATAGAAAAATTATATAATATAGGTATCAGAAATTCTCCTTTAAGTTGGATCAAATCTTATCTTAGTGGTCGGAAAATGGTTGTAAAGTTGTCAGACAATACCTCAAAAATTCATGATGTTAAATTGGGTGTTCCCCAAGGTTCAGTTCTCGGCCCACTGTTGTTTGGTTTATATGTGAATGGCCTTCCATTTAACATTACAAATGGTAAAGTCACAATGTTTGCAGATGATATGACAATAACTGTTTCAGCAAAAACTCCCGAGGAAATTCAGATTGTGGCAAAGTCAGTGGTAGAAGAATTAAATATATGGTGTGATAGAAATAAGTTAATTTTGAACAACAAAAAAACTGTCTGTTTAAACTTTCACCTACAAAAACCCCTCCAAGAGGACCTGCTGTCTATGATAAATATAAAGTTTGCAAATGATGTTAAGTTTTTAGGTACCTACTGGACAAAAGGTTGTCATGGAGCCCTCAAATTGAGCATATCTGCAAGCAGCTCAATAAGGGATTTTTTGCTATCCTCCAGCTCAAAAACTCAATGAATGAGCAGGTACTCTTGGACGTCTATTACTCTTTATGCTATTCATGTATCTCATACAGTATTATATCTTGGGGTAGTGCAATTGAAATGAACAGAGTATTTATAGCACAAAAAAGAATTGTGAGACTTATATTTGGGCTGAAATATAGAGAAAATTGTTAAAAATGTCGAAAAATGAAAATTTTGCAAAACTTTGAACAGCTGTATCTCGGATACTATTTGATTTAACAGAGTCCGCTCTGGTACCAATTTGTAGCAAATTTAGTCTACTTTTAAAAAATACTAAATTATTTTTACCAAAAAAGTAGGCCTTAGGGTCAAAATCGACAAAAACTGAAAAAAAAAAAAAGAAAAATTTGGATTTTTCACCAAGACCCGGAGGTCTGCCGAGGTCAAAAACGTGGATTTAACATTAATCTTTATTCCTATACAACATATTAAAAAAGCATAGATACTTGTCAGGCAGGATGTATAAAGTTACTGTATTATAATGGCATCCAAGAAATATTTGACAGAAGAAGATTTATTTGCTCAATATTCTGATGAACAGTGATGACGAGAATGAGTGTTTCGATGACAATATGGATGGAATTTAGGTACCGGAACTGTAAGAACACGCATACACCTCCCACGACAGGTGAAACGCTCTGAGCGACTGTAGTCCTGAAAGGGTTAATATCAGTTACAGAATACTTATATGAGATCACTCCCCTCACTATGCACGAGTTTTTAATACGCAAAGAAAAGCATTCAGAATCCTACTCTATCTAAATTATAGAAAAGATGTAAAAAATCATTGTATTAACCTTGGCTTCTTAACTGTTCCGAGTTTATACATTTTTCATTGATTGTCTATACTTTATATACAAAAAAACATTCATAAATATGGAAATATCTTTAACATCCACCTATAATACACGCAATAATACTAAATAATTTACTGAATATCTTAAAATTAAAAAAAAAACAAGACATGCCACAGATTACTGTGGGCCTCTTTTCTACAATAAATTACCTCTACAAATTAAGGCACTACCTTCAAGTCAATTTAAAATCAAAATTAAAAAAATCTTGTTTCTAAAGCATTCTACAGCTCAGATGAATTTCAAAATTTTGGTTTGTAAACCTTTTAATTCTATTCATTGCTTGTGTGCTATATGTAATGATGTTTGTTCATATATTTAGTATATAATACTTATATTTTATAGGTGTGTACCTTTTTTTATAACTATATAAGTTATAAATGATTCTTTAATCAAAAGCATCAATAAATTCTAATCTATTCAATTCTAATTATATAAATTGAGTGCGTGTGGTAGTTTCCAATAATAAGGACGAAATTTTACAATGGGAAAGTGGGAACCTTCCTTAAGTAGGTACTTAATCAATACAGGGCTAAACCTCAATTTATGTGTAGCTTCGTCCACTTCTAAATATTGTGGACTTTTGGCTCTTGCATTACTGTTGTCACGAACAGTAGCTCTGTTTTTTATTTAAGTTATAATAAACAAAAGAAACAAAATAAAAGATGACATTAGCCTCATTTTCAGTAAACTGCCACTGTGTAACTGATCCAGACATAACACCTCAAATCCACTTTTTCTGTGCATCGACTAAATAGGAACAAAAGATCTAACTACTTACATATATTCTACCTGTTTAGTATATGAAAAAAAAAAAGCCAAAACACATTTTCAAAAAGTAATTAAGTTACTAAATAGCAGAGACAGTACAATAATGATTAATAATGAATATTCCAGAAATATTTAGTAAATTATAACTCAAATCGCCTAAATAAAACAATTTTTACAGTACAACATAAAAGATAGTCGGATTTATTAACCAAGTATCGAACTGAATTGATATTATTGAGAAAGATGCAGTTGTAGTTGTAGACCTCAATGTTTTGACATCTTTGTTCTTCTTCGGCATAATGTCCATTCCTTTCAATAATTCTAATCTTAATACCTGCATTTTCATTGATAATGGCATAAAATAAATTCAACTTTTACAAACTCATTTAAACCAACTAATAAAATCATCTTGTTAGCCAAAATTCACTCTGTTAGAAACAAGATTCTTAAAATTTAATTGTGTCAAGGGTAACGAAAACTTTTGTAAACATTTCTACACGCCCTATTATTACCTTGCCTAGACAAAATTCATTTTTAGGTAAATTATACCTTCAATATTAAGACAAATTTTGCCATTTTTCTAACTATGAACTAATAATCAAAGATATGAAAATACATAATATAATGCTCTACTCACTATTTTGATTAAAATTGATGGTTCCATTTTGAACTGGTTGCAGTGTGGGTTCCTCTAACGTGGTGTCCATAGTAAAATAATTGTTTCGTTGGTTTCTTCTTGGATTTCTTATAAAGTTGGAAGAATCAGGAGGATGATGCCAGTAAGTATGCTGAAAACAAACTAAGTGAGGAACATACCAGAACAATCCTGTGTCTATATAAAGATTTTATTTTTAGATCATTGAGCAAAGTAGTGCAACTATAAAAAACGTAGTTTTACGTGTTCACTTACCAAATTGTTGGTTAAACCTCTTGATCTATCTTGTTCATTTAATGAATACGACGTGTTGTTGCGATATTTAACTTTTGGGACGGTGCCCGTACTTTGTTTATTTGTTTTTCTTCGTTCATCAGACATTTTTGTGAAGTTATTTAAAAAAATCTTTAAAATTAGTTTCAGGAAAGCACTGAAAATCTACACATTTTTATACTTTTTAGGATATAATTTATGTCACAAATTTATGCTTATTTTTAGTCTTCCTAACCATTAAAACTTTTGCTCTTTACAACACAGATTTGCGTTTTCAGATTCAGATTTGCCTTTTGTTTGACGTTCTCATTTGACACTTTTGACAGTTATTTTTGACAAAGAAAGTTAACGTTGCCGGTTTTCCGTATAACCAAATAAGGAAATCTACAATATCGGTTACGTTAAGTCACAAATTTACATTTGTTATTGTTTTTAATCTTACGTCTTCACTAACAAAACTTCTCTTTTAATTAATATTGCTTTTGTCTTTGCAGCTTTTAAGTTTGCATTTGTTTGTTACTTTTGACTACTGACCTTGCAGTAGCGTTCATAGGCCAGTTTTCCAAGGTCAAATAAGGAAAATCAAAGACAGGAAAATACAATCGTACTTCAGTAACCTCAGATAGATTTCTTTCCTAGTCTAAGGTCTATGGCCACGAACTTTCTAAGGCACAGTATCTAATAGGTAACTAACGTGACTATACCAAATCCGTAAAGACAGGATAGTAAGTACTAAAAGCACGTGATCAGCACGTGTAACGTCTCGAAAGTGTGAATTTGGAGGGAATTTAATTAGAAATAAGTTTTAGAAAGGAGTCCTCAATAAAGGATTATCAAACCAACGTAGCTTTGTAATGTTTGTCCAACTTGCATAAACCGATCTTCTATGTTTAAATCATATGGTTATCTTTCTCTGTATTATGGATTTAGTATAGTAGCCGAAACTAGCGAGGGTTAGATACATAGACATAGTCTTATGTCTATGGTTAGATAGAGACGCTGGTTCACGTACACGCTGGCAATGGCGCCATCTGTCGGGTCAGATGTAGAAACACCTTTGATTCCTGAAGCCGTTTTCATACATTTTATTAATTCTTATATTTTCTTGGTATAAATGTTTTCGTCGGTAGGAAAGTAGTAAATGTTGAATAAGTCTATCGAGGCTAATGAATATTAAGCTTTACGTTTAGACCAAAATTCTTAAACCGTCGTTTATTTATCTTCCTTTCATATTCGAGAAAAATATGCAATACTTGCACTTGCAGTACTGTTAACTGGAACCTCACCCCCATCTTTTTTAAATGCAGGCGGCCTCTTTCACCGACCAAAATTCATAAAATTGTGAAATTGGAAACGCAATTCTGATTGTCCTAGAACCAGAATCTAAAATTAAAAATTCTGCAACCGAAACCCAAAATTCAAAAATCCCGAAGCCTGAACTGGATACCAAAATTTAACAATCCCGAAATTGATACTCCTTTTGCCAAAACGGTCTCAAGCTCTGTGTGTAAAACATATAAATGATAAACTATATGAATTGTTTAAAAATTTATTTAATAGGTAACTAAAATATAAAACTTAACTAGCTATATAACATATTTTTTAGGAACTATAAGTTTTTCTTATTGCATTGCGCCACCCTAAAATCAATTTATTTCTCAATTTTTTAATAATCATATTTAATTCTGGTCTATCATTTAGATTCATATTTTCCTTTGGATCAAGTAAATGGTCGTATAATTCTGTCGCATAAACATTCGTCCAATCGGGGGTGAAATGTTTTGTGTTGAATTCTACCCATTCTGAATATCTATACCTTTTTGTTTTCATAGAATATCCCATTATTTTAATATCCTTCAAACGAGGTTTGTCACTGTTTGGTTTTGCAGTGGGATGAATTCCTGGCCGAGGATATTGCGTAAATATTGCTGATTTTTCCATAGAGGACTAAAAAAAATATAGCATTAGCAGCGGTGTAACTAGGGGGCTGTGCCCCCCGCCCTCATGATGTGGCATATAGGGTTCATATTGAAAAATTAGGGAATTTTAGTAATTTTTGTAAAAAGTCAGGGAATGTGAAACTTTTTTATTCTAGTAGATGCCCCTCTTCCGGTCATTCAAAATTTTTTTCCTATTTTGCGTCCCTTCCAATTTGTACCTCCCGCTCATCAAATTTTTTTTTGCCATTATCCGTCCCCTTTCTGCTCATCCCCCACTCATCAAAATAAAATTTTGTCCTATTTTGCATCCTCGCTCATCAATCGGGGAATTTAAGTTATTGCTATGAACTCTGTGCTGTAGATAAAAATCCGTATTTTATTTTTATTTGCAACTTTTTTATACTGCCTGTGCATGGAGAAAAATTGCCCTTGTGAGTTGTGACATCTTTACCTAAACTTTCACTTGCCCCTATAAATGGAACGAGTGCAGTCATTGCCTTGTTATACTAAATATAGTTAGTCAATTGATAACATATATTTATTGGTCATCTATTGTTAGAATAATTTAAACTAAAAATTTCCCATATAGAATACACAGAATTCGGAAAGCGGTAAGATCGAACCCGGTACACAATAGACAATGTGTTTAAAAGACCTGATGACTCCTGCTAGGAACTTTTTAAAGAACTAAAAATTTTAACAGTTGTTCACCTCAATATAAATATTGCAAAGTGCCCGTTATATTAAGTAGAACATCCAGAATTTCTTATCAGCAAAGAATATACCATAATTACATGTTAAGAGAAACAAATACTTTAAGACTGCTTCCTCACAGACTAGCATGTACAGTGAACAGCAGTTACATAATGTCCTTTAAAATATATAATCACCTCCCTGGGGACATTACAGTGGCGGCTGGTGAAATTTCAATATTTTTTTTCTCGTCTGTGGCGCATGGGACCCATACGAAACTTGGGAAATAACATCTAGAGAAGCAGTTCTCTAATGACCCCTAAAAGATTTTGAAAAAGCAGTTTGCGAAAAAATTTTTGAAAATTCGCTAGCCTCCCCTGGGTCTAGGGACCCCTGTTTACTTTTATTTTTTTTTGTCATATGCATTTGACTTTTCATAAAAATGCATCGACAGATTTTGGAGTTTGTGAAAATATTTTCATTACTAACTGAGATACAACGAATTGAATTATTGTAATTTGTTAAATTGTAAATTACAAAATTTCAGTTCATTGTATTTCAGTTAGTAATGAAAATATTGGGACATTAAGCAAATAACCAATCAGGTCTTATTTTAAAAAAGACAAACTATTCTCTTAAGGTTTTTACTCATTAGGAGTATTCTTTCCATGCAACTTTATGTCGTAATAATATCTCACTCTAGTTCTATTCTAGATGTCGCTGTGACTCTGGCGTCGGCAGGCTGGATGGGCCTGGTTTATAAAAACGTATATATTTTAATCTATAGTTTTAATATCGAACCCCTGAGCTGATTTTGTTTTTTTTTTAATTGTTGTAATCCTTTGATTAATTTAATTGAATGCATGAAACTACTAGCAACTAAATGAATAATAAGTAGTAGCAAGAGTGAATGTAGATTAGGTTAGGCTAGATTTAGATTAGACTTGTTACTTGCAGTCGTACAAAACTTATATCCTTGTTTGAGGTGACTAATTAAATAAATTAAAAAATTTGAAAATATAGAAATTCTGATTGACTTAATGGTGCAAACCGAGCCCACACTCCTCAGGCTATCCAACACTTGTGATGTATTTGAGGAGAAGGCCTAGCGTGCGCCACCTTTTCTGGCCACACTGGGCCAGAAGCGCCCCAGTATGGTAGGTAGTAACACAACACACGCCTGTTCTACAGATTACACACTCTGCACTTGGGGTTGTCTATAACTCCCAGTGTATGAATATGTTTGTTTAATCTGCAACGTCCTGTTAGCAAGCCTACACAGATATGTAGATTACTCCTGGACAACTGGAGACAGTATTTACTTAACTTGCGACTGGGTGTGGTCAAAGCCATTCTGTTATGTCTACAGCCACTTAGACCACTCTAAGTGTCTGCGTGGTATTTTAGTGTATAGTTCTTTAACAAAGAACTGTGGACTTAATCCCAGGGAGCACTATTGCAGGTTCCGGACCATGCAGAGCTCTCTCAGATTCTTTGCAGGCTAAAGCATCCGCTTCCTCGTTATCCTGAATTCCTTGGTGTCCTTTCACCCAGTAGAGCTGGACACTGTTATTTTATGCGAACACATCTAGGGCATTTCTAATTTGGAGAACCAGCCCAGAGTCTGTCCTACAATTGTTTAGGGCAAGCACGGCCACTCTGCTGTCCGATGATATGCGCATTGTTTTACCACTGACATTTGCATTCGTGGTTTCTATTACAGCCTGCAGAATTCCTATACTATTTCCGCTTGGAATATAGTGGTATGTGTGCCTAGCGGTACTGTTGAGTGTAGATCTAGTTATTCTGAGTAGCCCCAGCCGTTGATCTTCAATCCATTTTTGAACCATCGGTGTAGATTGACACGTCCGGCTTTAATGAGATACAGACACCTACTTTTCCATTTAAATATAAATAACTCACTCAGGATGGGCCATAATGTATTAAGCATAATTGAGGGTCCCAGGGCCACGTAAAAGGGGACATCATGGTGAATTTCCCGGTAGCCTACCTGCTCAATCAAGTCCTCTTGTCGACCATAGTTAAGATATATCTTAAAAATATTTAAGTTTGACTAATTATATCCGGTACAAACAAGGCCTTTATGCAACAACTGGAAAAGTTACTGGCGAATACTAATTATAACCAAATAATAGCCTTAAGAAGATTCTTAAAAAGAGTGAGTAAGGGTTATTTGACATGAACCAACCTTATTTTGAATTGCATCGACCATTATTGGCACTAAACTTAATCCTTCGGTACATACAAATATTTTGGTTGAATTTGAACAAACTGGCAAAGGATCAGATATCTGTGTTAAATCTACCAACGTTGGAAAAATATCCACTAGTTCCACTAGTTTCTTTGATGTAATTTTCCTGGATGATAAACCAGGAATGTGAATTATTAATGGCACTCTTGTAGATTCTTCAAAATTGCTATATTTAGCATATTCTCCATGCTCCCCTAGAGACCAACCTAAGACATAAATTACCATTATTACTAACGGAATACGCATAGTGAAGTCAAAAAAATTACATTGAGCCAACATTTATAGAATATTAAACTAATATTGGACCAATATAAATGTCTTACCTGGGATTTAAAAAACTAAAATGTAATTCTAAAAGTAATTAAAGTTTTCAACTATTAATTACCAAGTAATTAGTAACCCAACTACTTCTGCTTCATAGTAGTTAAGTTGTTAATCAAGTACTTTTTTGAAGTAATTTGCCAAGTTCCGCATATATGAATGTAACTTCTTTATTTTCATATTTACCATGATCTCCAGTAAATACGATAATTGTATCCTTTTCTACTTCCTTCAATAACTGTCCTAGCAGATCATCTATATAAGATGTAGCCGCATCATACGCTTGAATCAATTTCTTAATAGTGTTATCTGGCAAAGGACCATAAGGAAAAGATACATTTAATTTTTTTATATCATCTCTTTCTCTTATATCAGTCCAAGGATTCCATGCTACATCTGGCATTAAGGAAGGCCTCCATCTGTTTGTTGGCAAGGTAATATTTTCCAGCGGGTGGAAATCTAAGAATTAGTTTAAATTGAAGCTGATTTTAATTGTTCACATTGTTTTTTTATTATGATTCGTAAGAATTGGATTTTTTATTATTTTTAAATAACCTTTTCATTGCGTACAATAGGCTCATTTAGTGATATTTAATTTACAATTTATTTTTGCATTTTCCGTAAGTATTTAACCCTTTAAGTATATAGTGAAAAAATTAGGCCGCTAGCGTTAATATTAACTGTAATATTTGATTTCCAATTTGTAACATATTTGAAACATCCGACGACGCGAATGATGTCACACCACTCGCTCGACTGGTTTTATGAGTTATGCGGTTATAGCACGTCTGTTGTGCTTGCAGTATGAAACTATATGGGAGCAGGTGAGCGGTCGATCACTGGAGCGGTTTGAAAGTCACACTGCATTTTCGCGCGATCTATTTTCATTATTTATTTTAAGGGAGGAGTTGAAAAAAAAAATCTAATATTGTGCACATTTACTAACTACAAGATGTACTTTCAAAATATGAATTAAAAAAAAAGCTAAATGAGCCCATTAAATTAACGTTAAGAATATTGAAGTAGGACAAATATAGAAAAAATAAAAAGCAAAATCAGAAACAACTTACCCAGATATTGTAAAGGAAACTTGAGAGGTATGTGAGGTTTATGAAAACCTACTGCCAAAAAATATGGTTTATGTGTAATGTTATCTTTATATTTCAAAAAAGACAAAGCTTCATTTAAAGACTCCAAATCAGGTAAAGTTCCCTCAGGCTGGGTTTCAACCAATACAGGACAAATTAAATTTTTTGCCAGGTCTCCATTTCTATCGATGCAGACTTTAGAATTTTGGTAAATTTCAGTTTTTGGATGGAAAGGTCGCCTACTCCAACTATATGGATAATCATCAGTAAAATTAGAGGATATTCCAGGATGAAATACCTTCCCAATAGAGTACGTATAATAGCCATTTTCTTTAAAATATTGAGGAAGTGTAGTAAAGTTACCAACTGTTGTTCTCCAATAGCTATAAAAGTCATATAAATGCAACGAATCTGGTCTACGGCTTGTTAAAAATGAATTTCTACTTGGGGCACACAATGCTTGCTAAAAAATAACAGTGAGAATTACTAAAAGTTTACATACAACACACAAGATACTCTCAAAGTAAATTTATTGTAAATATATTTCTTATCACTTTGCAGCGATCATCGAAAATATTGCATAATTAGGTGTCAGAAATCGAGTAGTGTTAATAGAAATTGTATATACAGGGGGTTCCATGTTTTTTGGTCTGACTCTCAGGGAGAGCCACATGCACCTGGCCAAGAATTTCTTGTTCAGTGCTGACTGGCATAATACTAATAATAATTGTCTGTTGAGCTCCGCCAAACTCGCGGGTATCTCTGTGGCCCACCCAGCAACCAGAGGCATAAGGTCACTCATCTGTTCTACATGGATGACCTAAAACTGTATGCCTCCGGAGAGCGAGAATTTCAAAACGCTCTGAGGGTGGTCGAAGAGTACACCTCAAGAGAGGGCGATGCGGGGAATTCTCTGAGGACGCGCAGCTCGCAGACGGAAGCATCCTAAGACATCTGGATGCCGGAGAGACCTACACATACCTGGGTGTGCAACAACACCACATCCAGGATGTGCAACAAATCAAGAAGTCTCTCCGCGGCAAGTACAGACGCCTACTCCGAAAGATTTGGTCGTCCGAACTTTCGGGGAAGAATAAGGCGTCTGCCACTAACATGCTTGCCGTTCCTGTTCTGCTCTACTCCTTTGGGGTAGTAAAATGGACGGTAGATGAGCTGCGCCAACTAGACAGATACCCGCAAGATGATGAACATCCATAGGAGTATTCATCCTAGATCGTCCGTTCCTCGTGTTTATCTTCCACGTCATCGGGGGGGGGGGGGGGCGAGGACTCTTGAGTCTGGAGTGTATGCATGGCAGAGTAGCACTGAGTATGGCATGTAACATCCTCAGGAGCTCGGATCCGCTGCTGCTATTAGTGAGAGATCATGAAATGGCAGGGGCGGGCGCAGGATTGTTCAAGGCAGCAAAAAGAGCCGCAGATGAACTTGGTCTCATATTCGACGTCAGACGAGGTGGCCGGCACGGTGCTGATCCAGATTCAGTCACCGAGCTGCAGCCAAATGAAAGCCCAAATAAAAGCTGCCGAACAGGAGAATCTGTTCAGGCAGCATGTCGATAAACCCATGCACGGTGTGTACTATAAGAACATAGAAACACTGGGTTTATCGACTAGGCTGACATTCGCCTTTTTAAGGTCAGCTGGGCTTAAGTCAGAGACCGAGGGATTCATTGTGCCCTGTCAGAGGATGGTGTAATAAACACCTTGGTCTACCGAAGCCGCGTAATGGGTGTAGAGCTCCATGATATCAACTGCAGGACCTGCCGTCAGGCGCCGGAATCGCTGATGCATTTGCTTTCAGCATGCCCGACATACGCGACTTTGGCCTACATCCACCGCCATAACGCGGCTTTACGAGTGCTATACTACCATCTACGGCACTCGTACGGGGTAGACCAAACACCAGTGATGCCTTACAGCCCTGGAGATATTGAGTCCGTTGTCGAGAACAAGAGGTGCAGAATTTATTGGAACTACTCGTTCCCGACCGTCAGGCTAATTCAAGCCAATAAGCCTGGCATAGTCCTCCTCGACCATCAGAACAAAATGATGTTTGTAATCGAATTCTCAGCACCTGCTGAGACAAACATCGCTTTGAAGGAGGGGGAAAAACGGACCAAATATCGTGATCTCCGGTATGAGCTCCAAATGCTGTACCCAGACTACTCGGTCAAGATGGTCGTCCTAATAATCGACGTACTCGGAGGGATGAAGCCTTGGATGCTCTTAGAATTAAAGCTCATACCGGCCTGTCAGAATTTGGCAGAATGGTTGGCAGGTCAAATGCAGAAGACGGTTATCTTGGGGTCCCTTCGTCTGCTTAGGGCAGATGATTCAGGTGTTTACAGTCACTAACTCCGCAGGTCGTGGAGAGTGACTGTAATGAATTAGCCGGCGCGGCTACTGTGTGGTGTCGGAGGCCACGGAAGCCCTGTCCGGCAGCGAGAAACCGAAAAAAAAAAATAATAATAATAATAATACGTAATATGGCCTGGGTCACATGAGAGTCATGCGCAGCGAAAGTGTTAAACCATAGATATCAAAATGCCCGTGTTTATTAATACAGTACAATTTTGTCAGTATTTAATAGAGTAGAGTGGGGCTATTCTGCAGGTAATCTACTTACAACTTATTTTGCTTTTATTGTTACCTGACTTTCAAAACTTCTCAATTGGGTTGTTGCACTAGGTTAAAACTTTAATAGAATATGTGTTTAACAATAACATTTCTTCATAAAAAATCATTGGAAACACGTAAAAGTTGAAAATAAAGTCTTTTATTTATTTTTATTTCCATTCAAATAGTCGAACTTTAATAATTTTTTAATATATGTTACGCTTAGAATTTTTCTTTCAAATTAAACATGTAACTAAATTAACGCCTCCACTACCACATTTCACCATTTTTGAAAATTCGTCACAAAATATCAGTGATGACGGCATTGTTTGGTCTGGTATCTAATATATTTTTCAATATTGGATTATAATACTTTTATAACGTAGGTATATATTTTGCTAACTTATTGAGTTTTCCAATGTAAATTTCACATAAAAAAATTATATAACAGAATCTAGTAGGTTACGGCTGCTTGAAAATGTTCCTATCTATACCAAAGAGATTTTTTTTTAGTTCGTTTTTATCCAGGCCTCCCGCACAAGAGGGGTCAGTAGGTACCATGGTGCCGGGGCCCGGCCAATTTAGGGGCCCGGTTAGACCGGTAAACACAATATTCAATCGTTAATTATGAGACCTGGACAGACATATTTTTTTACATTTCTCCCCCTGCTCATAAATTATTAAGAGCGAAGCACTGTCAGAGATCTTGACATTGGCAAAATTTCTTTTTCAGATTTCTTCCCCCCGTCCATCAGTTATTAAGCCAGGAGCCCGCCAGAGATGTTGCCAAAAAAATAATTTTTTTCATATTTTCTCCCCCCGCTCATCCATGACGTGGGGGGAACCTGCTTTTATCTTGGCAATGTTTATTTTTAAGTACCCAGTACTTAAATATATGTTTAATTCTTCAACTTACTAATATATGCAATAAAAATATATTTCTTGTAATTTATGTTTCACTTCAACCCTAGATAATTGAACCCCCCCTTGAAAACGTTCTGGATCCGCCCTTGCAAAAACTCTGCACTATCTGCACAGTACAGATAATGGATGGAGATAGAGTAAGATTATATATATAACCGGGTGCCACAGGCTAGTGGCTCCCCCCTATATTTCTTCTATTTTTTAATTTATCCATTTAAAATTTGGGGTGCATAAACTACCTGGAAAAATGGATTATTGGACATAAAAATGGTATTAGACCATTTCCGGTTTACGCGGAAATGACCGCAACTTTCGATTTTTAAATGGAACACCCTGTATATTTCCACATATTTGGATTCAAGACAACATTCTGAGTATACCATGAGATTTTCGCGAATTTTTGAGTCGATGTTCAGTTTTTTTTAAGTATTTTAAGACATTCGTCTAGGAGTGGTTTAGAATACCTACCAAAATTTGCTCCACGGTAGGTAAAGTCCAAGGGAAAAATATAATTTTTCGTTTAATTTCATTAATAACTATTTACTAACAAAATCACTTTTTTATCGAAAACTTTTTTTTCAAGTGGGAAGGTGGTGGCCCATAGTGTTCAATAAATTATAGATTTTTTTCTGAATTCATATATCCATTTCAAATCTGTGCTATTTGTTTTTCTATTTTATTAAAATTTAAAAATAAAAAATCACTTTCAAAATAATTTTTATTGATTCTTATAGTTTGCACTAGTACGTATACCTACTAAGAAACAAAAGAAAGAAGCAAAAGGCTATTATTCACGAAAAGGTATAGTTATTCACATTTCATTATTAGACATATGATTTTCGCAAAGGCAATTAATAATAATAATGTATTTATTTTTACGTTAAAGTTCAAGAAAAATTATATTATACTTTCGTATATTATCAAACTGTTTGTACTTATAGTATGTACAAGCAGTATACTAAAAGTACAAACTGTGTTATGTGGGATGCATATTCAAATGCACATACCTATAATAAAGTGTTTAAAATAAATGTCAGTTGCACGCACGTTCATCGGTGTCAGAGTTGCACGTGCAAGCGGAAATCTTAAAGCAAAATCATCATGAAAGGACTATATATAGTATTAAAAATTTAATAACCTACAAATCCATGCAAATATTTTCTTATTTTCACTATTTCCATATTTCTTACAATTTAATTTTGATATTATTAATTTATTTACCATAGAAATAATAATAAAAGTATCTGATTTGTGTATATGGTCTACGCATAGACTTAGAAAAGTCTATGGGTCTACGCCTCTGACTCAATTTCCAAAAACGCACTCACCTGTGTTACGGATTTTTTTTTAACTTACTTGAGCAAAGGCATTTTTAAAAATAAAACTCTTTTCTACCAGAGCGTCAATATTTGGAGTGTATGCATTTTTTTCGCCAAAACTGTTTATTCTGGGTTTTAAGTCATCTACGATTACGAATAAAATGTTCGGCTTTTTGGAAGAAATACTTTTAAATGCCATGCACAATAAAAATATAATATACGCTATCCGCATTTTTGATTATCAATATTTGCTTTTCAAAGGTTTAAATATTTATTAATCCACACTTATCGTAAATAAATCTGGTTTATTTTATTTAGAATGATTTAAGAGAGGGGGAAGTGTTTTGTTTCCGTCCTTGCTTCGTCCAATCAGCTGATGTCTGTCTGTTAATGTTGTGACAGTTGTTGTGTTGCGATAGAGTACTTGTCCGAGGTTTATGCTTTATATTTATATTTTAGAAATATATATTGCTTAACTGTTTAATTAGGGTAAACGCAAACAAGAACTTCTCTGTATATTACGTGTTTTCTTGACAGTTTTTTTAATAAATAATTTTAAAATGACGTCAGACTTAGGTCTTTGTGAGTGAAATGACGCAGTTGCATGTTTGAAATGTTAATTTTTATTTAAAATCAAGTAAGTATATTTTTCCTGAATTTATTATGCGTTTTATTTTCAGAAGATTAATTGGAGACACTTGAAATACACTGTTGACAAATCTTTCTATTTTGCATAATACTTTGTCCTTCAAAAGATCATTTTAACCCACACCCTTTGTCCCAACATTTTTAATTAATTCCCACCATGTTAACTATCTGTATTTCAGTTTGTTATTGTTATTTAATTTTTTCATTTTTCTGGTCATTAACCAATTTCTCTTATTTATTGATAACTTGTACATGCCGTAAATAAAATTGTTTTCTCTTTGCATCTAGGATTTAAATGAATAAAATGTCATCAGAATCACCACCAACTCGTGCTAGATCTCAGACAAGATCTAGTGGACCTACAACAGTTATTCCTCAACTTGTTACTGATCCGACCATATTAGATAGCGTGGCGGGATTTATAAACGAAGTAGTACCAACGACTTATAATGGACCCTCTGACACTAAAGACCAAATACAGTGGGCCCATTTTGAACAGATAGATTGTGATGACTCAACATTATCACCAAGTTATGAGTACGATAAAATTATACCATCAGTAATTATTTTAGTGCTCGGATATACCACAGGAATTCAGGTTAGGATTTTATTTTTAAAATTAAACTAGGTATTAATTTTTAGTTTCACCCTTATGAAGTTTTTTTACAGATTTAAAACTTAACATGTTTCTCTGATATTGTCAAATATAAATACAAAAACGAATATCAGTGATAAACTAGGGAGATACATTTTTGGCAAGAAAAATAGATTTTCGAAAAAAATATGTTAAATAATTTAACATCTAATGTTAGAAAATATTTTTAATCAGGCATTCGAATATTTCACCCTCGTGGTTTGTTTTGCAAATGTACTTGTGTTGAATGGCAATATTTTTGGGTTTATTTTTCATGACATAAGTACCTGATATACAATCCCTATAACCTGTTTGAAAATGAGGAAGTGTAATAAAACCTCATTTAGATGCAAATCCTATAAAGGTTGGTAAGGGTGCTTATAATCATTTAAATGTTCCTTTGTATTTTATAAGTATAATGCTGTATTATTAAAGAAAGTTTACTCCGAGGTTATTCAAAATACTCATATTACAATGGCTCTTGATAAATACTACTTACTTAAGTTATAAAACTCAATATCTAATTTCCAAGATATCGAGGTGCAAATACCACAAAGTTGTACTTACCAGTTTTTTTTATATACAACGTGATTTACCATGATATGCGGAAAATAAAATGGTTGTACTAGTCTTCAATGTGGGAAAGCCCCTGAGTTCTGAGGTAATTTAGTATATTAAATTATTAGTAAATTTGCGAAGATACACACTATACTAGGTCAGTAATAGGGCGACGAACTTACTTGTGAAAGAGCATATTTGAGATGTTTACATTTCCTTAAAACGCTTTCGGACCCACATTTTTTTTTAGGTGAGCAAAAAATTTGAAACTTGGTACATAAGTTCTTTAATTTTTTTAGTTATTTTTAGTTTGTGTCCGGAGTTCCTAATGTTGCCTAGCTTTGACCTTTGACCCGTGCACTACAGTGCACACTGGGACTTAACGGTGTCATTACTACCTATTAAAGAAACAATGAATTGTGCTTATTTTATTTATTTATTTTTAATTTTATTTTTTTTAAATTTTTTGCCTTTTTACTAATTTTTTCTCTCTTGCTATGGGTTCACTTTCAATTTGTTCTGGCATTTCAACATCATCAATTAGCTTCGGTGAGAAAACCCCAATAACTTCTTCAGTTTCTGGTTCGTTTTGTGGTTGTGCTGAAGCTGTGATCTCTATCTCCTCTTCTTCATCAACCATGTATAAAGGAATAAACGTACTTTGCTAGCCTACATGCAGTCATCAATTACCTAAATTTTGCCTTTTTGTTCATACGAATCTGTTTGAAACCCATCATCATCACTCAAATACTCTATATCCGACTAGTCATTCTCCAAGAGTTCCACTAAGTCTTCATGGGTTAAATACTTTTTACTCATTTTCAATGAAATATGCTATAATAAATATGTTTTTCAATAAAACATAAAAAAACGAGGTTAGAACTTACAGTAAATATTATTCCACTTAAACCCAGTGTGCACTACAGTGTACATGTCTATGAATTGTCCAAATAATAGAATAAAATCACTTATGCACTAAATAATATATTATACACCAAATATAAACCTTCAACTGCTATACAAAAATTTTATAACTCCGTTTTTATTCTTCTCTTTTATAATGTGGTATGGGTAGTAAGAGAGACATTAGCTTCTCTTGAATATACTAAATACCAATTTTATGGACTCTTACCTGCTTGATTTACCTATTTGCCCCCATTTACCCCAATTTACCCCCCAACTCTTCAACAAAATAAGATGAAAATAAATATAATCTAGTTCATTTTTATGACGGTGACTTGTGGAAATTAATTCCAGACAAGAATATCTTATTTGCTTGGGCTATTATATTCAACTACATTTTCATTGTAATATTTTTATAAATTATGGTAGATTAGAAGTTAAAATAGACTAGATATAGCGTGTTGTGATAAATTGTATGGTTATAAAGTACAAAATAGAAATTGATGACTTTAAAACAATATACAGGGTGGTCATCCAACAGAAAACATTCTTCATAAATAAAGGATGCCAAACAGATAAGGAAGTTTTGTGTAAATAACTTTACAGGTTTTTAAAATTTTAATATTTAACGTCGGCCTATTTCCACTACCAGGGCCTATCACCGATGCCAGGAGACGAGCTACCCCCAACCTGGAAATTTTGCCGAACCTTTTCTCATAAGAAGAGTAGGGATCTTTTACTTGCCTAACATTTAATAGACAAGGGACCACCTGCTTTACATCCTTTCTGAAGGATGGTATATCCACAACGTAATCCTCGTCTTGAAATTACATAGCTTCCGCGTATACGCTGATATACAAGCCGCTAGAAAGTGGGACGGGATCGCTGTGTACTAACCAAATACTAACTGCGCTGAACGTTACGTCACTGGAGTATTGAAATACAATCACAGTCAAAACGCCTCTACGCTCGCCCCGTATTTTTTTAATAAAAATCGAATTTTGCTCAAAGCTGTGCTTCGGTATCTTCAAAATGGCTGGTGCCACTGACCTCAGTTCAAATGTAAACAGTTAAGAGTCAGGTATTCTACAGAATTTGTTGGCAAAGCCTTTAAGAAAAATGTGCATTCAATTTAAAAAGTGATGAATATCAGTATCAAAGATATTGTATAGATTTTGGGAGAGTCAAAAAGACCGCTAATGGAAGGAGAAGCGGTATTAAAAACAGGATTTGTATTGTATTGCAGAATCAGATGCAAAAGGCAAAATATAACAAATGTCACATCCTTCGTGTAGCTAACTCACATAACAAATATGCCATGAAATCAAAATCAAACCTCATTAGTAAATAACTATAAGAAAGTTGTGTACAAAGTGCAGCTTTAAAGCAAGTGCAGGTGGAAAATGCAAGCATATTCTTGCAAGGTTTTTTCATGTAAACCGGTACGGCAGTTGTAGTGACCATTGTAGGACATCATTGGGAAACCTAAGTGCCGTGATAAGACCTTTTCCAAAGCAAATAGGTTTCAAAATATTTTAGTTTGTGTTATCTATATTTTAATTTTCAAAGCAGTAAATGTTCTTTCAGATAAATTGACAGGTGACAAATGACAATGTACAGTATATTTACAAATGTAATTACTTAGAGAAGATAACATCATCATAGAATGTGCAGAGACCGATATCGTTACCGCCTGCTCGTTACCTAGATAACGATCCTATTTTTACAGCTGCATGGGCGTCGCACTGCCTACTACCATTAATATTTAAATAAAAAATGGATGGCACTGATATTATGCCAACTGTTATACGCGATGCGCTGTGACGTATGTTATCTTCTCTAAGTAATTTCACTGACCCAAAAAGAGCCATGCTTATATAACGTAACGATTGAATGATACCTAATTCTATGTCAAGTTTTTATTAAATTTTAGATATGGGCCATACCAGCCAATGGAGAAGCTATTCAAATATTGGCATGGAGACACGGTTCAGTACGAGTATTAAGGATATTACCTGGTCCTTCTTGTATTGGAAATTTAAATAATTTAGATGTATTTGCAACCAAAAGGCCTTTAATAGCAGTTTGTGATAGTTCTCCACCTGGTTCTCACTATTGTTCTTTGAATTTTCTGTCGCTAAAGACGGGCGAGCAGGTGAGTTATCAAAAATAATTTGTAGTATTTACAGAAATATAATTTCATGCTTCTTCCCTAGGTAAAATTAATAAAATTCAAGAATCCTATCTTGGACGTTTTGGCTAATAAGCATTCAGTTGTTGTTACGTTTCAAGAGAAGATAGCCGTTTTTGATGCATTTACTCTTGAGGATCGCTTGAGTGTAACAACCTGTTACCTAAGCCCTGGATTACAACCAAATCCAGTAGCTCTTGGTACCAGATGGATGGCATACGCCGAAAAGAAGCTAAACCCCTCTAAACGAAGCAGTGGCGGGAATGATGGTGAGGGTGTCCAAGTGAGTATAGCCAAACAATGTTTTACACTTTCAGTTATAATGTTTTTTATCCTTTCAGAGTTACACAGCAACTGTTATTCATGCCGCAAAATCTTTGGGTAGGGGACTAAGGGAATTAGGTGAAAGTGTGGCCAGTAGTTTAACAGGAAATTCAACTTTTAAACCAGGAACTTCCCCAAATAGTCCTCAAGCGGGTGGGCATTCTGATATTCCTCAGAAGGGCATTGTTACCATTTTGGACATTGAGGTAAATATTTTTATGTGTATCATTAATAATTTGTATAATTAAATTTAGTGGTGCTATAGTAAGCCTTTCCTACAAGATGGATTTTCAGTTTTTCCTTAAATAATACAGGGAGGGTGTCTACCAACCGGGAAAATCGGGAAAACCGGGAAAATGACGGGGATTTAGTCCAACCGTGAAAAAAACGGAAAAAAGACGGGAATTTCAAAAAGTAATCGGGAATTGCAAACGTTGGCTAATAAACTATAGGTATATTTGCATTCGCAAGATATGGGGAAGCTTATACTGTGCTGTATTTCCCCATATGTTTGTTTACATTACCCAGTAATATGAGAATATACAGTGTGTCCAACTAAGTGGGCACCATATGGGAAACTTTTTTATTATTGGTTTTATGAAAAAAAGTTATTCTTGATAAAAAGTTTTGCATGGCCTAAAACCCAAAATGAAATAATCAGATATCAATTTTTTGCAGTCATATACGAGGTTTATCGAAAAATGTAAATTTTGCTCAAGAGTAAAGTACCTTTATTTATTACAATATCGACAATCGTTATTAAGAAAAGTTGATCCTAATTGAAAACTACGGTCAGATATCCAGAATTATCCATCTACCATGAAAAAACAGATATTATACCCAAAAATTATTAAAGATCGTTTTTTCATGGTAGATGGATAATATTGGATATTTGACCATAGTTTTCAATTAGGATCAAGAAGTTGCAGCCATCGAAGAGCAGTTAAAAACAATTCGCAAGTAAACACTTGGAATATTTTCACTATTTTAAATTTTTGTCTTGATGATATAAAGGTTTACACCTTAAGTATACTTATGTTTATAATAAGTTACGTTTATGTTGAGTACTCGATACTTTTGTTTACAAGTTTTCACCGATCTGAGGTCAATTTGTTAAATGAATATTTTTATTTACTGTTTAAAATCTATTTTATTGTAGACAATAAAGCATACGATATGAAACTTTTTTTTTTTTCAATTAATGCTCTCTCTTTTCTTGTACTTTTGGAGCTGTGACTGAGATAATTAGAAAAATCTGCTTCTCATTCATTACTTTTTCTTTATTGTTTGTGCTAGTCCGTTATATTCAAGCTTGGAAAAATACCGGGAAAATCGGTGAAAAAGTCCGGGAAATACCTGGAAAAAGTTGGGAATTTCCACGTCCGGATTTGGTAGACACCATGTAATATCAATGGTTTACCTTCCAATATCACTGATATTCGATGAGAGTTAAATAATACAATACCAAAATGGCTTCTTATATGTGGTATCTGTATCTATACCGGATGAGGTGATTATGATGTCACAATTTCTGTAGTATTCATCAAAGTGTTCATTTATGTATATAGTACAGGGAAAGATTGAAAAAACGATTGCAACTCGAAAAATATTTGTGCAGACTTTAAACTTTGGTTATAAGTGTAAAATAGGCCAAAGTTCGCGAAACAAAAATGTTTAGAAGTTTTACGGATCCACGGGAACCTATAGGGGGTAAAAAGAGGTATTTTTAATAAAAAAAAAAAGATTTTTCTCATTTTGGTTATTAGCTTTTTTGGCCTAAGTGCCATTAGTTCAGGAATATTACGTTTTTATTCCGACAAAATTCATAAAGATTTGAAAATTGGTGGGTATGTTGGGAATAGCATAAGGATTACTATACCAAAAAGTTCCCATCCCTAAATAGTGTGCTTCATCCCCCAGGACGTCCTTTCTACCCCCATTTTGAGTTTTTCTAGATTATCTCGGCAACGGTGTAATTTTCGACAAAAATACCTATATACAAAATTGTTCCTTGGAAAATTCTCTATCAAAAAGGTTTTTACCACTTTTTCCTAAAATTAATAATAACGTGGGAAATATGGCGCAAACATAAGGGTTGGTTCCGACTAGCACTCTCTACAGTACGATCTACCTTAAAGTTTAACGTTTAACGCTTAAAATAGCAGTAGGCACTAAAATTTATTTACAATTTTAATAAATATACAACTTCCACCCCCTCACCTCTATAAAAAGACCGTGTTGTACTTATTTCCACACCACCCTAGAGGTAAAGTACTTGGCGCGTTTTTTTTAAAGTGGTATCCCCTGTAGGCCTAACCAACTAATTATCAAATGTTAATTATAAATCTTGGTCGTCTTCCACAGATTCAACATTCAAGCATGATTGTCCATGGCAATGATAACACATTGTAGAGCAACGCAAGCCTGCTCTTCTGCAACTACACCTGTATTCGCACCCTAATTTACATGAACATGAAATAAGCGTTAAAACAGATTCGGGAGCTGGTTCTTTTATAGTCATTATTGGGATTAATATACCGCCAACTTTTTTCCACCCCCAATCGGTAGCTTTGAGCGTCACGTTTTTCCATGTTTGAATTTGGTGAAAAACTCGATAACAGTGTTGCCGAGCGGCAGCAGAAGTTGGTGGAAGTTTTGACAACATAACAGTGTTGCTGGCTTTACCAACTAGTCTGGTAAAAGACATAAATCTGTATTCATCTAGACTTTTTTCTGCCGAGGTACAGTTGTATAAAGCTAAAATAAATCGCTCTCCCACCGAACATTTCGGTGATGGTAAATAGATAACGAATTATATGACTTGCGCTAATTACGGCCCTGATTTACCAACGAACTATTCGTTTGAGGAGAAATGGTCTAAAAACCTTTTTTGTAGAGAATTTCCTGTAGAACACTTTTGTACATAGGTATTTTTGTCGTAAAATGCACCATTTCATGGATAATTTTAAAAAAGCGAAAATTGGGGTGAATACTATGTCGTAGGGGATGAAGCACACAATTTAGGGGTGGGAACTTTTCGGTTTATTATTACATATGCTGTCCTGATTATTTCCACCAATTTTCAAAACTTTATGAATTTTGTCGGATATATCGCAATTTGAACCGTAATATTACTGAATTACATAGTTTCTGAGATATTTAACATTTAAACTAAATACTTCGTCTTATAAACGTTCCGACGCCATCTTTAGACTTCCAGATCTCTGAAACCATTAACTTTACAAAAATTAGAAAAAAACGAAATTCATCCTTAATTTAGTAGCTTTCTTATTTGTCTCTAGCATGTTTTTGCTCAATGTAATACCTTTCGAGTTATTTATTTATTTGAAATACCACTTTTTCAAGCTAAAGTCCCAAATTTTCTAATAGTTATAACTTGAGAGGGAGCAACGCGATCAAATCATAGGGGAGTGTGCGGAAATGAGCCAATAAAATACAGAGAGCTGTTGTGTTGGTTGTCTAGTTTTGGCGTTCGTACTTTCTTTACTATTGCTCTACCTACTTACAATCACGCCTGAAAGGTCAAGAACACATCGAGACTAAGCTTCAAATACACGAAATGAGTGCGCATAGGTTATAAATATAATTATTTTTGCAATCATTCTTTTTTAATTATATCGAAGTGACTCCATCTACTAATACAGCATTGTACTAAAAAAAAATTTCCAGCAAAAAGCATTTTTTTTCGAA